>VZRI01004516.1:0-84305 GCA_013397515.1 Upupa epops
TCCAATCTGAATGATTCTATGAACTCAGAACACTCAGGGTAGCTTGTTGCTAGTGGTGTGAATTACACCAGTATTATACATAGTTTATGTTGTAGCTTGTGCAACATCTAATAGAAATTGCCATGACGCCTTACTCTTGAAAAGACTTACTCTGTTTTTATCAGTCTGTGACCATGCCATTTATTTAGCCAAGGGCATATGACCTCTGGTTTATATTCATATAAAAAAATAAGATGATCTAGTAAAGCAGTAGATTGGACACTGTCAAAAGTAAACCCAATTAATTTGAAAATTAAAGTTCTGATTCTTGAATTTGAGCCTGTGGGATTATACCTAATACACCATGTGTGAGATTTGAAACGCTTCTGCATTTTCTTTCTTTTTTCTTTTAAATTTTAAATGAGAATTAAAGTCGTGGAAATAAATGGGGCATTACTGTTGGCTTTGGTTCAGTTCCAGACCCTAAGCCCCGGCTGAAATGTACCATGGATGTTAAATGCTGCTTTCTTGACTTGCTTTTGCTGCATTTCACATAGATTGATGCAGTCACTAGAACAGATTGCTCAGGTCTTTTTAAGCCCGACCTTGAATGTCTCCAGGGATGGGGTCTCCATCACCTCTCTAGGCAACCTGTTGCAGGGATCCACTACCCTCACATTGAAGAACTTTTTCCTAATGTCCAGCCTAACGTCTACAATTTTCCAGCTTAAAACCATTACTCCTTGTCCTGTTGTTCCCTGCCCTTGTGAACAGTTCTTCCCCAGCCTTTTTACAGGCCCTTTGAGGGATTGGAAGGTCACTATAAAGATGCATGGAGCCTTCTCTTCAGGATGAACACCCTTCACTCTCTCAGTTTGTCTTCATAAGACAGGTGCTCCAGCCCCTCGGTTATTTGAGAGAGACAACAAATGAAGTGGTTGTCTACCAAAGGCAACACCAGGAGGGAAGACAAAGAAGCCATGTGGGTTTGTGGTGCTGCCTACCTCACAGAACCACTGAAGTACAGAACCTGTGTGGTTGAAAGAGACCTTTAAGATCAAGTCCAGTCTCCGTGTGCCCCAGGTGTTGCTGAAGCTGGCCTCTGTGTGAGCACCAAAGGGTAAATTCGCTACTCTGTCTGCTGCTAGAGTGAGGTAACCAGACATCCCAGACTCCCTGCTTGGCCAGAAGACCTGTGATTTTTAATAGCCATTAAAAACATATTTAATTTTTGCTGTTCTTGGCTGATCGTCCCCTCTCATGCTGATTAACAATTCTCTGATCTTTTACGGCTGCCTTTTAGTAACCTAACAGCCTTCCAAGATGGAAGACAGCCATGCTATTCCTCTAACCAGTGTTTACGTACCCTGCAATAATTTTTCTCCCGTGGTTGCTGCCTTTTCTTGTTCCTTCAACATCCTAATCCATACTATCTATTTTAAATGTAGGAGCGCTGCTCTTAATTTTTCATAAGGTCTTTTATTTGTGCTTGATTTAGAGAGTCAAGCATAGCTTCTTTTTCTGTGGCCCTTGCAGGCATTTAAGTCACCAGGTGCAATTTATGCCATGGCTAGCAATTTCTCCTTTTGTTCTAAATGGTCTGTTCTGTGTTCTTGTGGTTAAACTGAGTTTATTTTCTGTTAGCAGCATGGCTCAGGGAGTGGGCAATGGGATAAGGGGGATAACGGGATAATCTTGCTACTCCATATCTATACTGAGGAAGATAAGGGAGTGTTTTGGTATGAGAAAGGCTTTGGTTTTCTTTTAATCTGGATTGATCTAATAGGATCCTCTAGAAGCTATTTGAGTAGCTGTTCAGAGGGTGGTGTTGCTCATGAAAACGAACAGCTTGCTGCTTACTTTTACAGTGATAAGAAGTTTGTCGTGCTGTTATTAGATGAAAAATTCTGCATGTGTAATTGATGTTTTCCTTTTCTATGTCCTGTTTATAGTTTAACAAGACAGTTTACAGCTAAAACAATCGCAAGTGGCAAACACATTGTTTAAAAGCCATTTGTTCTTCCAAATGGCACATTGCGAGAGCTGTTGAAGATTTAAGCAACAGACACACATATATCGGATCCCTTTAATGGGCTCCTTTTCTAAACAAAACCCCTGACATGAGTGGAAACGTTTAAAAATTAGCTGTAATCACAGTAATGCTTTAGCTTTTGCAGGTGGGTAGAGGAAATTCTACTTCACTGTATAAACCACCTAAAATTGTCATGGCTTGCAAAGCTCCTGAACTCTGCTCCGTGTGGTATCAAAGGATTATGGGATTTATGGAAAGTGAGCGTGGATTATGGGTATTAAATGGAAAGGCTATTGGGGAACACATGGCACACATGTGAAGAAGAGCTTCACTTTCTGAGTGGAGGATCTTTAGTTTCTCCTTCTTGGCTTGATGCCTTCATAAAAAAAGGGACAACAAATTTTGCTCTGCCCAAATAGGCTGTTGGCTATTGCTGCACTCAGTGTTTTATCTCACCTTCTCTTGGTTCATCTTTGGACCGTCAGGTTTCTCTCAGGTCAAGCCTTGCAGCTCTGGTGGTTTTTACAAGAGGGAGAGTTATCTTAATCCCTCCATTAAATTACTATGTAATGACAAGGTCACGGTGTTTTGGAATATGGACATGAGTGGGAGAATGAGGCAGGAGTAGTATTTTATCTACAGAAAACCTCTTCTGAGAAGGATCTTTTCAGAACGTTTGAGTCAACCCAACTGGCGATGGTCCCAGCTACTTCTGGAGTTGTGGCAGTGCTTATCTGAAGCTGCTGAGCTACTGCTTTGAAGGCTTCAAATTTTATTTTAAGGTCAGTGCTGCAAAAAATAACAGCAAATGTTTGTTTTACTGATACTGCATTTTATGTTTGCAGAACATTTGCAGGGGTTGCAGCCCTGCTGTGCTACATGTTGCAAGAAAGTACTCTGAAGGTCTTACAGACCAAACCAGACAGTAAGAAACATGGAAAAAGTCAAATACCTCTGACAGAGAGAGACCTGAGGCTCAGATCTCACAAAATGCTTGTTTCTTTCTGTGCCTAAATTTAACTGAAATCAGTGTGAGCCAAACACTCATGTGCCTTGAGCATCTGAGATGTCAGAAGCCTAAGCCACCCCCACAGAGCACAGTGAGGTGAGCCAGGCAGGTCAGGATTCAGGGTAGTGTAGATGGTGGAGCAGCATCCTTGAACCTTCAGGAGTGCTGCACCACAGATCCATCAAACAGCACACACCATGTAGGTTTGTCTATGAGTCAGTCGTCTTACCTCCATAAATAGTGGACAGCCCAAGAGCTCTTTGAGCAATCCTGAATGACAGTTGGCTGCCAGGACCTCCCTTTGGGCAAAGTCTCCTGACAAGGAGACTCCTCTAAGAGGCTGAGAGATTCCTTGCTGCAGCAAATCCTCAGTAAGTGACTAATAGCTGCAATTATTTTGTAGCTTCCTTAAAGGACATTTTAAACGCTGTGTACACATAGTTTTTTTAATGGGAGGGTCTCCTGCCAGTTTTGTCTGGCCCTGTCCTCCATGCAGTTGATAATGCATTGTACTTTGCCATTGAATCTTGTTTAGAAAGTTGCAGTAAATATATTACTTCTATTTTGCAAGTAAAGACTACAAAGTCATTTGTGACAACTGACCTACAGCAGCACCTTCCTAACGACTTGTACTTGGGCTTGGAGGTAGGCTGGAGCTAAGCCATGGCCATCTCAACCAAGTCTTTATCTCTGGCACTGCCCTGTGCCCTCCTGCGTTTGTTCAGAAAATGCTGCGCATGAAGGTTCCTTGTGTCTCAGCAGGGTGCTCTCAGGATGCCAGTGTCTGTACTGGATACACCTGAGCACACACCATCTGTGGTGGGAGAACACACTGTCAGTGGTCCAATTCAGATTAGCCACATGCTCATGATGCAGAGATCTGTTCCAAATCTTCACTGGCATTGCTAAAGCTCCTAGAGGCACTTCTGAGAGCCTTTCCCATGCCCTGTGTGTCATTAGCCCAATGAGCTGCCAAAATTCAGCTACAGGGAGGCTTGAATGATCCCTGGACAAGGTAGTGTAGGAATAGGAATGAGCTTTATCTGTGATGAGTAAATCCCACAGAACCAACCTGCAGGTAGTGAGGTGTGTACAAGATGTTAGCAATCTGCTTTAATCACACCAGACAGTTACTGGTAGCAAAACATGAGTTAAAAAGGAGTAAGTTATGTGGAGTATCTTGAGATAAAAAAAATAGGTAGAAATATTATTTCCATTTGCTTGAGCTGCTGTTTTCCTATCCCACTGTCTTCATCCCTCCTCTGCCAAGGGCAGAATGATGTGATTCATTGACTTCTGAATTGCAGTTGTACTCAGCCAAATCTCAGGGCTGCTGCTCCCTCGGGAGTCAGCAGCAGAATTCCCACCAACCTAGTGGAAGTAAAACTTGGCCTGTCCAAGGAGAGGAAAAAACGTATGCCTAGCCTGGGTGATCCAGAAAAGGGTCCCTCGCATTCATGAGTTTGACATCCCGTGGTGTCTTACTGGTTCTTGCATAATTGCAGGTCATGTGCTTTCATCTGCCTCTTGTGAGAGCCTGCACTTCTGCCCAACTGATTTTACAGCTGACTTCTGGTGTTTAGCTGCAATTTGTCATCTCTGTGTGTTAGACTGTTCCAGCACACCCTGTACCCTGTCATACCGGACTGTTTCCCTGTGGTGTGTTCCGTGTAGAGTAAGAGCCCTGAAAACATCTGCTTTGAAGGTTTTCTGTCTGCTTTAAAGATTACACCAGTGGAGCTCTCCTCATCGCCATCCTCCAAATCTCCTGTGATTCACTTACTCTTCTGAGACTATTCATCACCTTTTTGTACTCTGCAAGCAACCACGTATTGAACTCTGGCAGAGCAACTGCAGTCCCTAGGGTTGCTCTGCCACATCCCAGAGGATGTAGAGAGGCTCAGTTTGTTCCAGCAAAGCACTTAAGCTCTGTTCAGAACCACAGCAAGTGAGTAATCCCAGAAGCCAATGACGGTGTCACTCCTTCGATGCTTTACTGCTGAGTGGAATTCAATGGAGTTGTCAGCCTCCAAGTAATGAATGGGAACAACTGCAAAGTAGCCAACCATGCCAGGGCTGTCCGATGTGCAGAAAGCAGGGAGACCAGTCCTGTCAACCACAGCCTTTACACCACTGACAAGAGGAGGAGAAGATCTTGTAAAGAGAGAGAGATATGCTTTAGTTAGAGGGATTCTCAATCCAGAGCTGGAGCCAATAATTTTGCCTCCTTTGGAATTCTGCTCAGTGACCTGGATGATGGGTGAGCCTGCCAGACTTCTGACAGCTAGTACAGGCAGTAGAGGTGGGTCATCTTCTCTTCACCATGCAGAAAAGACTTTGGATTGATTAGTGCAGAGACTGAGGCTTTCCAACACAGTGGTTTTCAGTCTCTTCCAGACTGCAACCCCAAGTCACAAAAAGGGAGTTTGGGGATTCTTCTTCTGTGGTTGTAATAAAAGCAGAGTGTTTCTTGAGCATGTAGACACATCCCATTGAACAGATTAAACATCTTCAGCACTGCAAACATCTTCTCTTTCACACTAGTTTACACTGGAATTCTCCAGGGCTTTGTAATCTGGAGATCAGCCTTGCTGCATCCTTTTGCACCTTCCAGTCTGAAGGTGGCCTACACAGCTACTTGCTGTCTGCTAGGCTACTCTGAATCCTGTCCTTCCTCTGGAACAGAGACCATCCTTGCTGATCTAGGGGAAAGGGTCATATAAAAAAATAAAATATTTTCCAATGTTTTATGAATGGATGGTTCTATCCTAACACTGATTTAATTTTCACAATCGGTGAGCTGCACCCTGAGATTTCACAGGATAAGAAATAGTTGTAGTTTGGGGTAAGGTCTTACGGGGTGGCTTTGCAATGTAGGAGCAGAAGCAAAGCAGCAAGTCAAAATTCCCAAGCTTCCCTCTCTGCCCTTTCCCAGACTTTGCTGTAGCACCAGTAACGTTACATTTGTGATGGCATAACCTCAGGTGCTAGCTGTGAAACTAAATGGATTGGTTCTAGATGCTGTCAAAACTGCATGTTTCTGTTGTGTGCTGTCACAAACAAGTGGAAGAGGACAAATACTGATCTGTTCTTCAGGTACAACTGCTCTCCAGACTGATTCTGCCAGCACCTGCTCTTCATGCAGTAAATAAATCACAAGGGAAAGGAGAATAATGTTATCCCTTGACTAAAAACCTCAGTTGGTTTTCATGAGCTGGTTAAATTTTACATTTCTCTTACTCCACTGAATAGTGTGAGTTTTACTTCTGCTCTGTTTAAACCTATCAGTGGACCTATAGCTGACATTAACAAACCACAGATCAAATAAAGGGTAAAAGTACAGTTTGCCTGTAGAATTTCACATGGATTTTCTTTCTCTTCATCCTTCTAAGGTTTCAGGAGATTCTGTGCAGTTGTCATTTCCCACTGGATGATAAATAACCTGTTCTGCTGAGGTGCATCTGAGGTGAAGGCTGTGAGAAAAGGTGCTTCCTGTGTTTATTTTAAAACTATGCTTCAAGGAGTTAGGCAAACTCAGAAATTCAGATCTCACCAACATCTGGTTTGTGTGAGCAGAAACCAAAAGCTTACAACAGCCTGGTGGACCCCATGTCCTAATGTCTCCTGACAGTACCTGAAAGACCACTAGGCTGGAAGATACTTGTGTTTCTCCAAACTCACACACACACAGCAGCAGTAGGTGTGTTCTGCTCTCTTCGTCCCATTCAGTGCCAGCCATGTGAACTGTGACAGCACTTGTGGTCAGTCTCAGGTACCTACCTGGAGTTTGCTGGGGGGCTGACCCTGCCTTTGGGATGGGGATGCCTTTTGCTTTGGCTTGTTGCTGGACTAGATGTGGGTTAAGGAAAATCCGGAGCAGGGTTGAGAGAATGCCTAGGCCTTTCAGTCTTCTCAGCAAGGTGGCTGCCCTAGGCATGGACTCACAGGCATTCTTGCTGCCTTCGCTCTGGCCAGCTCCACAGCTCTCAGATGGCCTGCTGCTTCACGGCTGAGTTTCAGGAGGAAGCATGTGGAAGGCTCTTGCCTTGCACACCCTATGATCTGGTGGTTAGAACACTTTTTCAGGAGTGAGTGGGTTTAATCCTTCTTAGGCTGATCAGTCCCTTTTGTTTCCCACTTTAACCCTTTATTGCCCCCCAAAACAGATACCAACACTACAGATTGTTTTTAACTCTCCGTGCTTCACCTAGAGACTCAGGGTACAGGGCTCGGGTGTAGAGTTTGTGCACCAACAGACTGCCGCAGTACTTTGTGCACCTGTCCGTGGACATGCAGTGTGAACACGAAGTGAGTGTGGATGGAGTGCCCAAAGAACACACTGAGAGCTGTTAGACAGTAGATCTGACTTCCATGGAAGACAGTAGTCTTCCATGTGAAGTGGTGGATTGCTCAACTTTTGACAATTTGAAGGCTCAGCTTGATAGGGTTCTGGGCTAGCTCATTTAAACTGTATGCTGCTTTTAAGAGGTTGGACTAGATGATCCCTGAGGTCCCTTCCAACCCGTGAACCTGTGAACATTTATATAGGAAGAACAAATGCGCCTGGGTCAAATGGTGGAAGAAAGGTTGGGTTAACATTTGTGTAAAGCTGCTTATGCTTGCCAGTAGATTTAAAGAATCATGGACTCATCAGATCATTAAAGTTGGAAGAGACCTCCAAGATCACCACAACACGATGATCTGAAGAGGAGGAGACTGACAGAAGACCTTATTGCTCTCTACAACTACCTGAAGGGACATCATAGAGGGGTGGGTGCTGGTTTCATCTCACAGATAATCAGTGATAGAACAAGAGGCTACAGCCTCAAACTGTACCAGGGAGGGTTAGAAAAACATGTTCAGAGTGTTTTTCTTACTAAAAGAGCAGTCAGGCCTTGGAACAGGCTGCCAGGGTTGAGTCACCACCCCTGGATGTAGTTAAGAATCACTTAGATGTAATGCTTAAAGATATGATCTAGTGGTGAACTTGGTAGAGTGGGGTTATTGGTTGGACTTGATGATATCAAGTATCTTTTCCAACCTCAATGAATGATTCTATGATTCTAAGAGGATATCGTCTTGGTCACCTGCAACGCTTTGCATGCAGGACTGCTTGGGGTGCTGCTGAAGTGTCAGGGAAGCCATTACTGCTTCTGTCCCTCAGCACTCAGACAAGAATTCTTATTGGATTAGATTGATTCAACACATGCTTTGGAGCCCTGAGGCTCTATGACAGCACCTTGACACCACATGTGTGTGTGCTTTTGGATTCTCACTGCTTTGGTTACCTTTTCCCTTGTTTGAATAGTGGCAGCGCTTTTGTTTGTGACTTTCTCAATTTTCTTTTCTTGGAAATAAAAATTCCAAATGACCTGTGAAAGCTAGGGGTTCTATCAATGACTATGGCTAAATCGGCTCCTAGTGATGTGCCATATGCTTCGAAGTGTACTGCTGTCTAACTAGTCAGGTAAAGTGCTAATCTACATCACGTTAGTTTTTATGAAGCTTACACTGCAGTTTAGCCAAGTAAAATAAACTTCCTACATTATAATGAACTGTTTTCCCCCCTGTCTTTGCTAAATGTTTAGAGTGATGAGCTGGTTCTGTTACACACCTCAGCACACCAATATCCTTTACAGCTAACAGTGTTTCAAAGCTGCTTTTAGTTCTCTCCTCCCACTGTGGTAAATTCCTAAGATGCCATGATCTGCTGATAGTTAGAAACATGGATGTACTTCCATGTCTCTGCAACCTTTTTCCTCTGTTTTTTAAAAATCAATCTCTTTGCACCTGATTTTCCTCCTTATTCATCTCACTTTTTATCTGTGCTCCTGCAGAGCAATCCTGCTCTGCTGCATAGCAAAGAAAATGTACCAGGCTTGTTGACATGTCAGCTGCTGTATTTTATCTTCTAACATCCATAAAGATGTCATTAGTAAAAGTTTTCACAGCTTTCAAGACATCTTTGGAGAGCCTCAAAATCAGTGGTGGAAAGCAGGAAACACACATTTCCTAGCACACTTCTTTCCCATTTCCAAAACCTGTCTGACTATGGTCAATCCTTTTTAAATTACACTCTGGAAAAATTATTATTTCATTAGCAGAAGACTCTGTCACATCAAGAAAAGCTTGAAACTACATGAGAGAGGTCATGTCCAGCTAACTAAATTGTGGGTGAAGTTCAGAGTGTCCCTGCTGAATCATACAATCACTGCATGGATTGGGATGGAAGGGACCTTCAAAGGTCCCTAGTCCAGCCTCCCTTCAGTGAGCAGGGAGGCCTTCAACTCAATCAAATGGCTGAGAGCCTCAATAGCCGGACCTTGACTATCCCAAGGATGGCGCCTCTGGGCAATGGTGAGGAGGTCTGTAGTACCTATGTATTTCCAGTTCTCTCCATGCTCTTTCCCTAATCATATGCAGGTTTTGGAGATGTGTAATCATCCTGGACGTGCCACCCTGGAAAAAAAGCTACATAGGCTTGGACCCGGATTGTACTTGTGACTGGACTCTGGGTACAAAGAGTATCGTAGGCTTACCCTGCTCCAGCACAGGGGGTTGAACTCAGATGACCTTTTGAGGTCAACAGACTCCCCAGCTGCCATGTCTGAAGGCCAGGAGCAGTTTGAAGTCAGCCAGGGCAGCTGAGCTCAACTAGCTACAGGTGGGTCCCATCCACCCACTCACATCAGGCCCTGTGTAAAAAGGGAAGGTTGAGAGAAGAAAGGCTTTTCAGGCTTTGCTCTTGGTTGAGCTCTTGATTTTGCTCCTCTTCTTTCTCTTGAGGTTGGCTTTCCTGTTTGCTGTGACTTCTGGCTGTGTGCTTGGGTGAGTAGAACTAGGTGTACTTTGCATTAGTGTTAGTTTGGCTGGTTCATTAAATCCATTTCTCATTTCTAATCTGTGAGTCTCCTCTCCTTTTGCTGATTCTCTTCTTTGTTGGGAAGGGGTCGCTGGGTGCCAGAACAACTGCTGTAGCTCAGTCCTGACTTAAGGCTAAACATCGGTAATAACTTATGTGCTACGGAAGTTGTACATTTGACTTTAGATCTAGTCTGTGACAGACATTGTGATGGTTGATGACTGTGGGTTATTTGGCTGTGATGAGTTGTTCTCATTGGGTGCTCATTGCTGGGTCTTCAGGAGGGCAAAGAGTGAGGGGAGATGAGCTGTGTTTTGTGCTATGGCTCTCTGTAATGCCTGTGAGGCATTTGGTGTGGATTTGCCCAATGAAAACCAGTGCTGTTCCTGCTACATTGGTGTGGAGAAGCTCAGTTTTATATATTCAGGTTCTGGTGTAGTACCTTTAAGCTCTTGGATGCACTTCATTAGCTTTGATTACTTAAGCAGAGCCCAGCTTTTTTTGTTGGGTTGGACTGGAGCTATACTGAGCACCAAATGACTTCTTTTCCTTTCTCCTGTTTTAAAACTGTTTAGCCTTTATTTTTAGAAGGAGTGGTGAGGTAAAGAGACAACAGCTCCTGGGGCTAAAGTCTTGTTTTGAGTACTGTCTATAGCGACAAGGTGCATTGGCTTCCACAGATCTTTAGATGATGAATTTACCAGGAAATATGATGTTGTTATAAATGTGGGGCTTAATTTGGATTTTGCTGCTTGGGAGTTTCATTCCTTGGTGGAGAAGGCAAGTGGGACTCAGACCTTATTTTCACTTCTTTTCTTGATGTGTGTGTTCCAGTAGATTTGTCTTGCCCCTTCAGCATGGTCTGTTTGGTGCTGCCATGTACTGGAGCACAGCACAGGGAAGCCCAATCTGAACATTGGCTCTGCCCCATCATGCAGTAGCTATGTTTTAGAAGGAAACTGTAATAGAGAAGCAGGATCTCAGGTTCCATGCGGTGGAACTGCAAAGCAGTTTCATTTGAAATGTCAGGTTTACCTTGGCAGAGCCACCCTTCAGTAGGGATTAAGGCTGCAAAACCCACTGAATCATACTGTGTGTTTCTATCTGAGTGCCAGGTCGCAAATGTAAATTGTAACGTTGGCCCTTATCTGTCATCACATAATGCTTTGGTGTACTCTTTAATTCTCAGAATATGAGTGGAATGAGGAGGTTACTTGGAAAGTCATCTGTCTGAGAAGCTGTCCTGTTACAATTAGCAGGCAATCTTGAATTTCATCTGAGCAAGATGAAGTGAAGGAGGGGAATGGGATGTGCATGGTAGGTTACTGAGCCTCTGGTAAAGCAATGTGCGCATGACCCAAAAGTCTTCAAGAGAAGTTGGGAGAACTCAAAGTGCTGTGTTTTTTTCTAAATAAAAATGTGTAAAGATGATGACTGAAACCAGCCAGATTTGCATCTAGGTATAGGTTTAAATTTCAAGCAATTCCACCTCCAATATCCCTGAAGGTTAGGAGTTTGGCTTGGCATGTGTCTGGTACCAAGGAATCACTTACCTTCTGAAAGGTTTCTTGAATGCCAGAGTGAATGAAAGGTAACTCTTAGGGGGGAGCATAGAATAAAGGGAAATGGCAGAGAGTTGGCAGCTCTAGATTAATCACATCAAGGTAGCAGTGATGCTCTTGAAGGTTAACTGATGCTTGCTTCCTCTTCGTTTCTTCATATGGGTACTGTGAGCCAAGGACTGCTTTCATTAGCTGTGTCTGTCACACCACCTGCAAGTTCTGTATGGTGTGATTTGGCTGAGTTTTATTAGACTTGTAACAGCCAAACTAAACCACTCTAGTGCTGCAGGAAGGCAAGAAGGACCTTTTTTCATACCAATATGCAGGGAATGTTATCCTTTCAACAGCTTTCAGGCAGACTGCAAAAGAAACTTTGTACTTGAAACTTTTGTAATAAATATGTTGGTTTTTTTTGTTCCTCAGGAAATGTGTTACTGGTTTTTCCACAGGCTGTAGTGTGGGATATTAGATGCTCTGAAAGGAAAATAAATGCTTAAGACTTCCTTCCTCTGGCACTTCATTAATGCCAAAAGGAGGCTGGGTTGTATTGCTTTAATTAGCAGGATTTGGTTAAAAGAAGTTGGTTGCAACTACCTGATTGCAGTTGTACTCAGCAAAAGAAACACAAAAACAGAACTTTGCCTCTAGCAAGAGCAATGTTTATAATATGTCTGGCTATATGTGATACACTTAACAGCTCCTCCTGACTCCTGCTGCAGACTGACTTAGGATTGTTTCCTGTACCAATTTAACTGCTTTTTGCCGTCTCACTAAACCTCTGTGTTGTTTAGTCTTGTGGTATATGCCTTTGTTCATAATAATATTGTCAGACTCTATGTTGAGTTATTTGTTGTCTAGTGCTTTTTATTTTTTGCTCTTCACTCCTACCTGAACCACTTCCCTTTTGTGTTTGCTGTCTGTCTTTGCTCATAGGAAGTAATGCTGAAAGTTGTGGTGTTTGGGCACTGACAAGGTTGTGGTGTATAGGAATCATGGAATCAGTAAGGTTGGAAGAAACCTCCCAAGATCATTAAGTCCAATCATCAACCCATCCTAACTATGCTTCCGAGAGCCAGATCTATGTGTTTTCTGAGCACCTCCAGAGCATGGTGATTTCACCACCTCCTTGGGCAGCCTGTTGCAATACCTGATCACTCTTTCACAGAAGATTTTTTTCCGAGTGTCTAATTTAAACCTCCTGTGATGAAACTTGAGGCCATTTTCTCTTGTTCTGTCATTAGTGACTTGGGAGAAGAGACTGACCCCCACTTCACTACAATTTCCTTTCTGGTAAAGAGTGATAAGGTCTCCCCTCAGCCTTCTTTTCTACCTACTAAACCACCCCACTTCCTTCAGTCACTCATAAGACCTGTATTCCAAGCTGTATTCCAGCATCTCAACATTCTCCTTGTATTGAGGTGCCCAAAACTGAACACAGTATTTGAGGTGAGGCCTCACCAGTGCTGGGTACAAGGGATGATCATCTATAAGCCCTGCTGGCTATGCTATTTCTGATGTGGGCCAGGATGCTCTATTGCCCTTCTTGGTCACCTGGACATACTGCTGACTTGTGTTCAGCTGCTGCCAACCAGCACCCCCAGGTTCTTTTTCACTGAGCAGTTCTGTAGCCATTCTTCCCCAAGCCTATAGCATTGCACAGGGTTGTTGTAACTAAAGTGTAGGACCCAGCACTTGGTCTTGTTAAACTGAGTTTAACAAGATGCTTGGTTTCACCCTGGGCAATATCCCCAGAATTCTGCTGGTGCCCAGTGATGTGTGGAAGAGGAGGGGGTGGCTGTATGAGCAGGAATTTCTTTACCTGCTGCCACAGTAGATATTGTACATACAGGTGTGTGTGTGCTGGGTGTATGCCTCTCAAGGTGCTCCTGTAGGACATTGTTCCATGAGGAAATTTTATCCTTAACTCTGGCAATGTGTGCCTGGGTTGCTTCAAGCCACACTAATGTATTTCCCCTCTTTTTATCTTCCCATCGTTACTGCTGCTTTTGTACTTTCTGTAACTGTTCTGAGTTCTTGTGAGCTCTTCCCTAGCATTTTCCAGTTGGTTCTGCAAGCCCAGATCAGGCAGCATGTTACAAAAGAGCTGTTTCTAAATGGGGAGCACTTTGAACAGAAGAAATCTGCAATTATTCCAATGAGGATTTGAGCAAGCTGTTAGAATTATCAGGGCTGATTTTCCGAATGTGCTACTGTTTTGATTAGCTGATGTGCACATCCAGTCCCTGCTGTGGCAGTGACCAGAGCTGAATGCCTGTAACTGCAGGCACAAAGCTATTAGAGCCCATCCACAAAATAGCAGCTATTTCAGTTCGTATCAAAAGCCTGCAGTACCCAAGTGATGCCAGTGTAGTATCTGAGTGATCATCTGAATGTAGAAAGAGATGACTTTTTATGGAATGGTTGAAACTCACCCTGTGATACTGCTTTAAAAACTGTATTCTTCAACACATTCTTTGGGCAGTGCCAGAAAAATAGCCCTTGGAGCAGAGAAAACGACCCTGATTTCACTGACCACTTGAGGGAGGTGGTGTGTTGTCTGGAGGGTGGAACAGAAACCAGTGTTGTTCCTTGCTTGCAATAGGAATACCAGTGTTTTCAGGCTTTTGTAGGCAGAAGGGGGTGCTGGACTTGAGCAGCGATTGCTTTGCTCAGAAATCCTTGTTCCCCAGCAGCCTGTGACAATTCATTTGTGACTAGCCAGCTTCTGCTTTCTGAAGGGCACACACTGCTTGCAGAATCGAGAAAAATTGAGTTGGATCAAGTGAATGTCTTTGTTCTCATCAGAAGCAAATTAGAAAAAGCAAAACCTAAGGCGGGGTTTTAAATCCAACAGAAGAGGTTTTGATAGTGGTGCAATTTATTTTTTGGATTAAAGGCGTTTACTGACTGGCCAACAGTCAAATAACATTAAGACTGCCCAAGTTCTTCATTCCCCTCAATGAGTTATGTGCAATAGTTGGAGACCCAATCTTTTATCCCTTCTTCTGTCTTCCCTTCTGCCCTATGGATGTTTGGCCTGGCAGTGCTGCAGAACAGCTGAGGTAAAGACAATATGAATGTGAGATGTTTTCCCATCTGAAGGACTTGGAGGTGAGCCTAGCGTTTGGGAGGAATTAGAAGCCAAAATGTTTTAGAACTATTGTCAGATCTGGGGTTTGGGCCCACCTCCTCAAATGAGAGACAAAAAAAGGCAGCAAAATGAGTAGCCCTGGGATCTTTTTCTGTCCTTGTCTACTGAAACAGACATTCTGCATTGCAGAAGCTGTTTTGTGTTGGCTAAGTGTACTGCTTTGCGTTCTTCCTTGTTTAATACCACCCTGTTTTTCTCATGTAACTTCCAGTTTTCAGGATTATACTGAGCTCTGATGTGTCTGAAGCTCCACCCTTCCTATTGTCTGCAGATTTAAGGACTTTCTGTTTTCTATCACCTAGACTGTTCATGAAACTATGCTCACTGAAGGACATTTCCCCCAAAGCCTGGTCAGACAGGCTTAAATCTAAAACACATTTAGCTATTCTCCTAAAGCTTTGTATTTGCCTACTGCATTTGAGCTTTTAAACTTCTGAACTTTCGGAAACATAGGATCATCTTTTCGGGGAATGGAGTAGAGCAGAAGTGGGGAAAGACTTGTTCAAACAATTGTCTCTGTGTGTCTTGTTTCCTGATAGGGTGAACTGTCCATTATGGATAATTTTCTACTTAAAACACTTGAAATCTTGGGATTTGTGCTCAATAGTTTTGAGCTCTGTGGAGGGTGTCCGTGCCTTTCTGCCACTTTTGCTCTGGTGTCAGATAATCTGATCCCTAGAATAACACTGTATCTGCAGATTAATAACAAACTGAGCTTTACTGGAAAGTGAAGGCTCTGGGTAGCAGTTTTGACACATAGTGCTCAGCCTCTCTAGTAATGAGAATGTGCTGATGAAATGTCAGAAACAATATCCTGTACCTAAAGAAATGACAATGATTGTCTTTTCCTCGCCAACTGAACGGATTTTATCCTACACACTTGCATCATGTTGACGGCTAATTTTGAAGAGGTGTCTGTGGTTTTAAATGTTAGCTGGCACTATTTAAAGAAGCCACAAAACCTATTTATTATTCTTTCACTTTTCTGTATCCTCTATTTGACTGGTATTTTCCTCCTTAAATTCTTCTACATCCAGGGGCTTGTAAAAACCCCTTTTGCATGTTTATACAATCAAATGAGTTCCTCAAATGCAGATCTGAAAGGGCCCAGAAGGGCTTGCCGTTCCCATATGAAGGATACAGTAATAAATTAGATGACTGACAACAGACAAAAATAAAAAGCCAAAGTTTCAGCTCTATACCAGAAAAAGGAGTTAATGTGATTCTTACAGAATATGTGTCTTACTAGTGTTGAATGAGGCTTCCCAGTACCCAAAATCAAAAGATACAGATGAAACACAGTTAAGTGGCTCATAAGTAACTGTACACACAACACTCACAATACACTGGGGTTTTTTGCAGGCTTAGGTTGTATAATACAGATAGGAACCATTCTTAATTCTCTCTACTGTCCTCCTATTTCCATCTGATTGCCACTGCCAAATCTACCCATTGGGGAGTTTTTGGAATTTGGTTTATAAAGCTGAAGAATAACTGGTCTGAGCTAACTGCCAAGGAACACCTAGTTTTCTGGTATTCCTGGCCATTCCAATGCCTAAATAACAGATTCCTTTAAAAAGATGGGGTTTGGTGGCTGATGTCCGTTGATAATTAGTAATAGGGTACTGATAAGGGTGTTTATAGTATATTTTAGCTAAATTTATTAATAAAGATACAACAGCAGAACATTGCACCCATGGAAAGGTGGAGGGTCATGGTGGTTTACACCTTAATTAAACACGCCAACAAAGAATCACCAACACACCAGCAAAGAATCACCAACACACCAGAGTCAAAGAATTCTATTATAATATGGCTGGAGTTGGCTCTATGCTTTATGATCCCCTTTTTTTCATTAGCTTGTTATGCTTTGCTCCACTGCTGGTGATGAAAACAGAAGTGATATCTACTGAGGGAAGACACCCCAAAAAACTTCTGCTGTAAGCTACGGTGCAGAGATCTGTAACTGCACACACAAACACAAATGGTTATGCTGCGCCATGATGTGTGCTCGTTCCAGGGCTGATTGATAACATTCCCATATATAGTTGGGAGCAAGGCATTGCTTTTGAAAATAGAATTAAAAACTTTCCCTTTTTAGGAGCAAGCGCCGCTTTGGCAACACAATCAGCCCCAAGTACATTAGTTCTTTTGGTCAAAACATTAACAGGGTACTTTGTTAACAAAATCTTCAGGTTATGAAGAGGTCAAAGCATGAACTGTGAGACTTTTTATGAGCTAAATGTTTCCAAATAGCACTCCAAGTGGGAAGTGCTGAAATTAAAGCTCTTCTCCTGTAAATCTAGTGCTAGTAGATGCTATTTCTTCAATTACTCAGTTTAACTTGATGGGACTGTGTGATGATGTGTGTCCACTGAGCAAAGACTGGTATCACCAGAAACATCTGGATGGCAGGAATGCTTCAAGGAAAAGATAATAAAGATGTATATCTGCTGCCACTGTCTCTCTTTCCAGCTTTGTTTTGCATGTTTTCCAAAGTAAAAAATATGCCACAAGGTGTTGTCTTGGTTGTAGACATGAATCTGATGTTCTGATCTATCTGTGAAATGAAAACTTTCTCTCTTACACTCTAGATTTGCAGGTGTCTGTGAACATTCATTCCCCCTTGGGTTTGCTATGAGTAGGTAGGAGCTCACCAGCTGAACAGAATGTAGATAGCACTGGCTTTACCCCATGGCATTTACCCCACAAGTAAGCCATGACTTTGGGTGCTGCTTTAATGTAGAACTTACTGTACTTTACCATATTCTCAGTGAGACACTTTGTGCTGTGGAGAAAGTAAATCATCATTAAAATTTACACAGTTCTTATACAGCAAAACAGTCTTGATTCATAATCATAATTGCAGTGTGAGAACTTAGACTGGACCAAAAGGATCTAAATTTTGAACAGAGCAACAGAAATTAATGTGGTTCCCCTGGCTGTGCAGGCTGTGTGATCAGGTAATCCAGACCCTTCAAAAACTTACTGTGGGTCAGAGTGAGTTACCCAAAAAAGTATTCCAGGGCTTGGTTTGCTGTAAGACTCAAAGCATGGAATGGTTCTATGCATGTTTTCCTACCACCCTGACTGAAGTACAACAATGTTAATGCTGAAAACCCCAGAACGTCTGCTTTCATCCAGAACTGCAGTATTATTGCGAATGTGTGTCTAATTTGTTTTATACACAGGAAGTAAAGCGTGAAATGAAAGGCACAGAACTGAGCTGTCTGTTCTGCTTGTCAGGCCACAGTAGAAATTACAGCATCGGGGTCTTAACAGGCAGGATCATGGTTTTGGTGATTGACCTGGGTTTTTCATGAAAAAATGAAGCTGAGGCAAGCGCGACTTGGCACAGAATTAGTGCAAGACAATGTTTTGAACTATGTAACAATGAGATTGCAGTGTTGAGAGGTGGTTTTTAAATTCTGTACACTTTATGGTGTAATCTATGCAGTTCTGTGCTTAATGTTTACTCTGCATTTAGCCCTTTATGCTAGAAGAATATAGTGTGGGTAATAGAAAATTCAGTGAGCAATACAACAAAAATGAGGTGAAAAATGGTTTTTGTTGTTTATTTCTGATTTTATCAATTCAGTGATGTTCAGACTAGTGTACAGAATAGTGTACATTAGAGTTCGTTCAAACATAAACATCCACTAAGCTCATGTGGTGTTGCAGAAATCATCACAGTGGTTCAAACAATCTAAAAATGAGATTTAGTTTTAAAATACGTAATTCCATCCTGATCTTCATTCCTAAGATGATTGTCCTTCTCCTGGATCTCCTGTAATTTGAAAAAACTTGTGGCTTATTGGTATATTGATTTAAAAAAAAAAAATTAGATACAAGGGTAATTTTTTGTCCTGAGAATTCCTGGATATATAACAACTGTGACTTTTCTTGAGGGCTGATAGACTGACCAGGGATAAGAATGGCATCAGTTGACTTCAGCTAATAGCAATATTTGATGCTTGGCTTCCCAAAAGCTGCAGAAACCAAAGCAACCTGAAAAAAAGCAGGTTTATTATCTCTCACACCATGACCTCAGCAGGCTGAGGAATGAAGATCCAGCATTCTTGGATGCTGTGGTCCTTGTTCTTCATGATTAGCAACTGATCTATGCACCAAGATAAAAACCCATCAAACTCTGTCTTCTGTAGCTGTCTGATGGAAGCTGTCACAGAATGGAACCACGCAGGCTCTGTGCCAGGTACTACTTGCAAAGGTAGTAGGTTCAAAACCTTTTCCTGCAAGGCACAGATTGTAGCTAACAGCATCTCCATAGTGAACCGGAGTTTTCTGTGCTTAAGGGACTTAATTAATGGTTTTCCCTGCCATTCTCAGCAGCAACAGGTTCAGACAAATCTGTCACTGACAGGATCACCTTGAGCAGAAAAGTGCAGGTAAGATTTCAACACACTCTTCTGTGCCTGCTCCCTGCTGGTGTGATGGGCCTTCACCAGCCATGGCACCACTGCATCTCCCTCCTCCACCAAGGTTACAGCTATGAGAGTCAAGAGGAAACAAAACCAGGAGGAGACTCCCTCTTCTGACAACAGCACCTCTCATGAGGGACAGTTCCTGTTTCAAAGCAGGTGAGAAAATAAAGAGTTCCTTTATCAGCTCAGCCTGAAGAATGAAAGCAACCTTTGAAGCAGCCTCCTGAGGCAGGAGGTTCAGCTTGTGGGAACACTTCTAGCATTGCCTGCATCTACCTCCTTGCTGTGATTTTTGCATGGAGCCTTACCCAGATGGTCTCTACCGCTTTGGCCAAAGCTTTGACTGCTTGGAAGCAGTAGGCAGGGCTGTTAGGAGCCCTCATGAGAAAGTAGTTTACCCCACTTTGCCTTGCTGTGCTGTACCTCTGATTTCAAGGTAGTTTTGAATATGGAGCTTGGTCTCCCAGGTCTCATGTCCTTGAGGAACTGGCCACCTATTTCTCTTTTTCCCCTCATTCCCAGTGCATTTGGGTTTCTGTTTGAAGTGAAGCCAGTCTTCCTGACAAATATCCAAACCTACCTCTGAGCAGCAGACTGGAAGGTTGCATTCCTCTATCTGCTGGGTTTTTCTTTTTCTTTCCATGAGCTAACACTGTAAATCCCACAGCAAGGCATGAATAAACAAAAACTAGGAAGGATTAGGATGTACTATTTAGCAAACCATGACTTACACAGCCCTGTCTTGCTTCCTCTGAAGGCATGCCACAGGAGTCTAACAAATACTACAGTGAAATGAGCCACAAAGTCCTTACACACTTTAGAGATGGCATCTTCACCCATTTTCCCTAGCAACAAACAAGTGAATTTAGTTTCTATTTAATTGTAAAATATTGAAATGTAAACACTTGATAATGGACACAAGGCTGGGTTTTTTCAAGTCTTTTCTTCCCTTCTACACCCTTCCTGTATGGCAAATATAATTTAGCAGAAGATTTCAAAAGTCAGAGGGTTTTAAAGCAAGTAGCCTCCTGTCTTGATTGCCTTTTGCTAAGAAAACACAGCAATGATTCCTGTGAAGTGGAAAACCTGGAAATATTACTGGGACACCTGCCTCTCGTGTGCATGTGGTATAGATATCAGGGGAATGGGGTGTGTATAAGGCATTTCCTGGTGTTCAAGAATTGGGAAACAGTAAATACATCGTTCTTGTAACGTGACTTGTGTCATACTATGAGTTCGTGTGTGGTTATATATGTATGATGTGCTTAGACATAGACACAAACTCTAGTTCCTTTCCATGTGTGACTGTTACAATTCCACATCCCAGAAAGTAGTTACGGATACTTGAGCTTCATGAAATCAGTCACAGGGTTTTAGCATCTTAGAAAACGTCTGTGAGGGCCATGATCTTTCAGTACTGGGGAAAGAGGCCTAGGAAATTTGGGCTTGCTCAGATATTGCTTAAACTGCAGATGACTGTTTTTCTTTCACACATGGGATCAATTCCATTGTGCTAACAAGGATCTCCCCCCTCCCTCCCTTCCTCCTTCTCTGGCTTAGCATCTTCCCCAAACCCCTCTCATGCGGTTTCATCTGTCTGCAGGAAGCAGATTTTGCAGAAGATAATCCCAAAGCAGGGAGCGGACATGTCTGGAGAGCTGTCTGCAGGCTCACTAATTACTATGAAGAAATATTTAATACTTGAGCTGTGACTTCCATCCAGAAAAGCAGTTTTGATTCTTCCTTTCTAAATCAAATCTTTCCATGTGGCTACTAACTCTAGATTTTATCGCTTTCACAGCTTTCCCTTTATGCAGGGGAGAATTTGATTTTTCTGCAGTTCCCCAAATCATCCCTGACAGCTGAAAAATGGTGCCACATTTGTTGCTTACTGGGTTTTTTTAGCAATGAGATTGATTTTAAGTGACAGATTACACGTAACACGCTCATGTTGGTGTGTGTGTGTGCGTTCCTTCTGAAATCCTGGCTGAAGACATCTGGTCCTTCTGATTTTCTATTTCTCCCTTTAAGTTTTGTCCAGAAATCTCTTCTGACAAAGCAATATGAAACAGCCCATCAGACTCTGAAAAGAAAGGCTGTAGTGAAAACTGCTCTTACAGAGTAAAGATTTAATTTAATTTTGCTTTAATGGGCTTATCATTCTGGAAAGCTGCTGTTACAGCTGAATCTGTTGTCTCTGCAGACTCTTCGCCCTGCTTCTTGCTTCTAATGCATTTGAGACCTTGCTCCTGTTTTTTCACTTTACTACATTTCATATGAATGTTTTGTTTTGATTGACACTGTAGGATTTGTGCTAAGCATGCAGTGGAATGTTGCCTTTATAACCAGAGCAGCTGAAAAAAGGACACAAGAAGAGTACGTCAATGCCTTCTCTTGAAACCAGTGTACTAATACCACCATGGTTTTAAGTCAGTGTAGAAGGTATACTGTTTCCACTGAGAAACTGCTAAAAGTACTGATTCTTCAACAAACAACACTGTGAAGTTTGTTTTCCTCTTGGTTAACAAACACCAGGGGTTACAGATATGTTTCATACTCCATAAATGAAACTGTTCCTTTCCATATGCACTGCACATTACATTGGTGTTGCAACTCGTAGATGAACTTTCTCGTTTGGCATTAGATCACATAAACACTCAGACACAAAGCTGGAGTATAAATACACAGCTCTGCCCCTTTCCAAGTGCAAATGCTTGAGGCTCTTTCAGCATCTACTGCGATCAGCTCCAAAAGCAAGTATTCTAGTTCATGGAGCTCAATCGGTCATGAAATAAAATACAGAGAGTGCTGTTATGGGAAGTTAATCTGACTTGGACAGGAGAGAAACTGGGTATTAGCTTGTTGGTGAGGAGGAGGGAAGAAAACGTACAGCTTATTCCACTGAGAGATCTTCCCAGTGAAATCTGCTTTATTGCAAACTTGCTGCTACACTATCAAGATGAGCTGCCAGAACTCTATTTGAGGGTTCTGTGCAGGCTGGATTGTGGCAGCTACATACAAACTGCACAGGAGCAGACAGAAGATTAAAGGTAAAAGCACAGATACAGCGTGGCGTATTTTTCTCCTCAGCTCTGAAGTTAAAACCAGGCAGCCATGTGTGTACATTTGTACAGCTATACTGCACACACAATACCTGCACAAAAGTAAAGTTTGGTCACCTGAGCTTTCCACTTCTGCCTTAAGTGAAAAATAGATCCTGGATTTAATGAGAACCAATGTGTAAATTAGGCTTTATTACTCCATCACTACTATCTAAGGTACTGTGAGAAAGTGGCTTTTCCTATTAAACACTACTACTAACAGCTTTTGGCATAGAACAGATTTTTTTTTTCCTGCTAATATCAAGGTCTGTGATGCCTCAACCATAACATTTGTGTAATTCAGTTTTCCAAAGGCAGCACCAATCCTTTCTGTGTGAGATGCCTTCATCTTGCCAGTCCCATTCTCTTTGCCCCACAATCATTTCCTTGTTTCCTCCTTTCCTTCTCAACAGCCATAAATGAAACAACCCTTTCTAGATTCAACACAAACATCTACCCTGGTCTTTTGTAGCTTCCATATAAATATCAGAAAGAACTTCTTCACAGTGAGGGTAATGAAGCATTGGAACAGGCTGCCCAGGGGCGTGGTGGAGTCTCCTTCAAGCCTCACCTGGATGTGTTCCTGTGCAACTTGGTCTAGGTGACCCTGCTGTGGCCGGGGGTTGGACTAGATGATGTTTTGAGGCCCCTCTTGTACTCTAATGATTCTCTGATTTTATATTAGCCACCTAATCCCCTTCTGCAACAGATGTTTGAACAGGTTTTTCCTTCATGAACCTTCCCTAAACAGGAGTTAGAACTCCAAAGAAAGTCAAAAGCTAAAGCAAAATTCGTTTTACTTCTCGTCTTCTGCTCTGCTTCAAATGCTGTTTTTTTTCAGTATTTATATATGTTTCCAGTATTTGTGTTCTTTAGAGATTGTGTAAATAACTATCTGACGTTTTCTCCTGGCTCATTGATAGAAGATGTTTATGTTACAGGGCTGTGAACTGATTTCTGTGGCTGTTGATGGCTCTTGGTTCCTCACTGCAGTGAATGAAATAAACTTTGCTGTCCGCTTCTGCATGGTCACAGGAATCAGACTTGGAGAGAGCAGTTTTTTCTACTAATGCCATAATATAGTAAAAAAGATGTAAATCAATCAAAACTCACTTTTACTTTTGGAGTGGATTGAGGATGAGCCATCTCCGCAAAATTAATGCCACAATAATAACAGCTTCATGTGCTATAGAACAGGAGGCTCAGGGAAAGGCTGTCAAGTGTTAAGAAGCCATACTAAGCACTTGCAACACATGACTAAAACTTAGAAGCCTTGCTTCTTCTATGTGCATGTTAATAAGTATTAAATATGAAGAATGTAAGTCATATTCAAAACAGTCACTTGATTGGGGCCTTGGAGCAGAATTAATTAATTTCTTTTAAACAATGCCAACATTCATTCTGTCCTGCAGATTTCTAGCTGCTATTTAAGGACAGGGTATTGTGCAAAGATAAAACCCACAGTTACCTGTTGCCAGTGGTAACTCTTAAGAATATTTCCTTTCCTGTCACCCTAGATATTCACATACTCTGTGACAAACTAGCTTTTCCTCACCTTCCCTTCATCGTCTCCTCCTGTGAAATTTCTCTTGAGGGTCCACTACCCAATAATTACTACATTTATTTTGACCTGTGGGTTCTGTTTGCTGTGGTGTCTCAACCAAAATGTTCTGCAGTATAAAAACAAATATCCCACCATGAAAATTAGTTTAACCTTATTACCCTTACAAAAAGCCAACTACCCCATAACCTTATTTTATAAAGAAGTCTGACACAGGGTTGTGAGAGAAGGCTCAAGTGAGAAATTCTTGTACAGCACCTCGGTTTCATCACAGGCCTGCAGATACTTCCTCTCGTCTTCCCTTTGGAGGAAGCCCATCAGAGGGCACTGTTCGACATAGTCTCGTGTGTCCTCCTTCAATTTAGCCCTGTAAAAACAGGGTTGTTTTGAGTCTCCTACCCAGGACTGTGACCTTTATTGGATTCATTAGAAGTGATCACCAGACAAGTGAACAGAGGTATCCTCGCCTATGCTGACTGGCAGTTCTGTTTTATTAGAAACCAACAGAAAGATAGTAAACAGTTAATTTGGGGAGGGCAGTCCTGCTACCTGCTCAGGTTCCTTGCTGCTTCACCTTATGAAAGCAAACAGGTTTGGATCACAAGTAACAGTGTTAAGGTTATAATAGGACCCTGTGGCAGACATTCTGTGTCTAAGAAAAGCTCCAACACGCAGGATCCTAAAGATCCTAAAATAAAACTGTTATGCACACTGGGAAGAGGACATAGATCTGCCTGAAAGTTGTTTTTCAAAATATCCATTAATTCTTAATCCATTCATAAGGCCAGTGATTTATTTACCTAGTTATTCCAGGGGAAAATGCTCTACTAGTCAGAGAAATTGTAAGACTCATCCCATGCAGAAATGACTGACCTAGTCATTGGAAGCTCCAATATCCTTTAAGTGAAGCTCCCATATAATTCTGATAATGAATGATGGACAAATTAAAGTTGTAGATGCTGGGTTAGACCTTCACCAGGTAATGTCAGTGTAATTACGTGAGTATCACCTGGGGAAGAAATGATTTGCAGAATGTATGACATACATCTGAATTTGGCTTGATTGAGTGTGATGGGTCAGACAGGAATAATATCATGGGTTAGATAAAACCTGAATTGGAGCCCCTGCCTGTTCTACTGGCTTTAGCTTGACTTTAATTATCATTATCATTCATTTGTTTCAGCTGAATTGTTCTGGTTTACACCAGTGTGGTGGGAGGAACAGGTCACTTGCTGTAGCCAGACACTTGAGTTGAGAACTGGGTGATGAATTGCAGAGTTATTCTTATGCAAGAAAAAACCATTTATGAAGTATTTATGGGCCATTTGTTTTGTCTGTAGTCTTGAATTCAAATTAATTCCATGCTCCTTTGTGAAACAGTCATTGACCAGGAAGAGAAGGATGAACTTTTTAAAATAATCCCCAGTTCTACAGGCAGTTGTGTTACTTGTAGCTTGAGGAGAATGACCTTCTGGAGCTAATAATTTTATTTTCTTTTGACCCCCGAGTCAACAAAAATATTTCTGTGATGCCACTTTCATAAGCCTATGTGGATGCTCTTTTTCTCCATGCTTGAAATAGGACCAAGCTCTGAAAAGTCCCCTTGGAAACGAGAATGTGTTCTGCCATGTATTCCATGAGGAAGGAGGGTTTGGTCCTAACGTGAAGGTGTAGGCTTTCTGCAAAAGGGGCTTTCTTTTTTTTGTTTTGGTTTATTAGAAAAGGTTGGTTATAAATTATCTCATGATAGATTGCCTTTGTCTCTCCTGTAAATCTTAGGACAGTCAATGCAGCCAATGACCTGCTGTACGCATGCTGTAGTAGCCTCAGGATGGGCCCCTCAAGGCTGGAAACTCCGTGAGGGGCAAGCGCAAGGCAGCTGGCCGTAAGGTTCATGGTATCCTGGTCCCAGTACCAATTGTTTTAAACCAACTGTGACCTGGAGATACAGGATGCTTGTTAGAGGCCTTAGTAGCCCCAACATCACCAGTGGATTGAACAAAGCTGTTCCAGTCCTTGCCAGCACAAACATTAATAAAAAGGACCATGTCAATAAAAGTTTCCAAGATGAACCCATAGAACAAGGCACTTATAGACTATTATAAACAATTTGCCCCTCAGTGGTTGTCTGTTATCAGGTGCAGTCAAAGCCTTGATAAGCCTTGCCTCTTTAGGAACCATTAATTTCCTTGGAAATTTAAACAGCTGTCACTTCTGATGTTCTTCAGGTGTACATGTGGGAAAGATTAGCTTGTGTTTATAATCCAATCTGGTCATTAAGCGCTTGCTCATGTGGAACCTCCTGTGCAGGCTGAGTCTGGCTTGCAAATCTCCCACAGATAATTGGAGGTGACCATGAATTATGCGAATAGGCTGTCGACAACAGGGATTGTGAGGCCTTACTAATATCAGCTGGTTTGGGTACAGTGCTTAATGATTTCTTGCATACAGGATTTGGCCTGTGTACATGTGCTTACTCCTCATGGACGAGGAGAGCCAGGTTGGTCATTTGTGCTTCCTGCTTGGACTGTTGTCCTCCTCGAACTGAGAGCTCCATCAGCCTTTCCTTTTGGTCTTCATAGAAGACAAGTAATTAATCTTGTGAAGAAAAGGAGGAGAAAGACACTACCTGACCACTTCTTATTTATAGTGATTAGTAAGAATTTTAAAAGGGCACTATATTTGAAGTTCTAAGTCTAACCTAATATCTTTTCAGTGACTCAGCTGTGTTGCACTGACAGCTTAGATGGTGAAAAATTAACCTTAAAGCCTGCACACACTGAAGAAAAGCCATAGTGCAGCCACAGTGTGCTGTGTGCCCAGGTTCAGTCTTCATAGACCCTGCACCTCCTTCTCTCAGTGGAGGGGCAGTTCTGCGTAAGGCCTATTATGAGGTGCAAGGAACCACAGTGACTCAGAGTGCCTGGAAACTGGTCAGTCAGCAGAGACGAGGCTTTTTGTCCTACCAGCCATGTGCCTTGTTGGAGGAGATGCAACTTCTTTTGGTTCATTTGATGCATTTTTCCTTTTTCTGGTAAAAGTCATGCCTTGCCAGTAGAGTCACACTCCTCCAGACCAACATTAATCTTGTGCTCTTTTCCTGTCCTTAGGCAGGGCTTCTAGAAGGCTGCCAGCACTGGCCAGGTTTTTGGTGTAGGTGCCCACACTGTGCTATTTACAGACCTCAGTGCTCCATATGTGTTGGAAGCTGGCTGCAGAAACATGCTTATTTCTGGATCACGGTAGACCATAAGCAAGAACATGCACCACAGTTGAAGTTTTACTGTGGGTGACACCAAGCTGTGTGGTGTGGTGGACACCCTGGAGGGAAGGGATAGCATCCAGAGGGACCTGGACAGGCTGGAGAGGTGGGCCAGTGCCAACCTCAAGAGATTCAACAAGGCCAAGGGCAAGGTCCTGCCCCTGGGTCGAGGCAATCCCAGGCACAAATCCAGGCTGGGTGGTGAACAGATTGAGAGCAGCCTTGAGGAGAAGGACTTGGGGGTGTTGGTCGATGAAAAACTCAACATAAGCCAGCAATGTTTGCTTGTGGCCTAGAAAGCCAACTGCATCCTGGGCTGCATCAAGACAAGTATGACCAGTAGGCTGAAGGAGGTGATCCTCCCCCTCTATTCTGCTTTTCTGAGACCCTATCTGGAGTACTGTGTCCAGTTCTGGAGCTCCCAACACAGGAAACGGGGGACAGGCAGAGAGTTGGGGCTGCTCATCCTGGAGAAGAGGAGACTGTGGGGAGTGGCCTTCCAGTGCCTGAAGGGGGCTCCAGGAAAACCGGGGAGGGGCTGTTTCCAAGGGCTTGGAGTGGTAGGACCAGGGGGAATGGTTTCAAGCTGGAAGACGGGAGGTTTAGACTGGAAGTCAGGAGGAAGTTCTTCATGATGAGGGTGCTGAGACACTGAAACAGGTTGCCCCAGAGAGATTGTGGCTGCCCCCTCCCTGGAAGTGTTCAAGGCCAGATTGGAAGAGGTCTTGAGCAACCTGGTCTAGTGGGGAGTGTTTCTGCTCATGGCAGGGGAGTTGGAATTACATGATCTTTAAAGTGCCTTCCAACCTGAATCATTCCATGAATCTATGTACAGGTACTTGAGGGGCTTTAAGATCATGAAAAGGCATAATATAGATGCCCCCTAAATTTTAGATGTCTACATGATAAGGATAATAGCTTTCTTCTTCGCTTTTCTTGGATCTGAGTTCTGTCTGCATTGCATCCACTGTGGGTGCAGTCAATCCTTCTCTACAAATTGGAAGCATTGTTTTGTGTAACTGAGTTATATTTTTATATGTTCAGCATAAGCATTTTAACAAAATGTTGTAGTTCTGTTTCCAGGATGAAACTTGAAATTTTGATCTCTTTCTTGTCAGTTCCTCCCTGTCTTGGGCAATTCCCTGCTAGCATTAGATTAAAGTATTTTCCTTTCTGAATTGTAGCCTAAATGGTTACAGCTGTTGAATCATCCTTGGTTAATCATGATGAATTACAGTATTTGATATTTGAATAGTCTTAGGTTTCTCTTTGTTTAGCTTTGTACAACACTTGATGTGAAGCTATGCTCTTGGCATGCTCCCTGATGCAGCTGCCTCCTGGAGGTTTGTGGACAACCTGCCTGGGCAAACAAGGTGGTAGCATCAAGGCTGGGGGATGCCACCTCTTGAGATGGTCTCCAAGATCTCCTTCCTTTTTAAGGAAAATTCCAGTGAGAACCATGGCCTAGGGCAAACCCAGGACAGAACTCACATTTGTCTGGATACAAATGTACACTCTTCATTTACTGCCTTCCTTGTTTTGCACTGGAGAAAATAGTGACTAGCTGAGCCTCATGTCCCTATGTTTCTGTAAAGTCTTATTATCTTTTGGTCTCTGGTGGTCTCTTCTCTGGAATAAAGACGGCTAGCCTACTCAGTCATTCCCTGTACCTATAAGTCATCTTTAAGTGAGCCACTATTTAATTTATTGTTTTGTTCTGAGTCTGTTACTTATAATTTGTTTTCTCTGAATAATTAATCTTTAATAATTAGAGGATGCGGAGCCACTATTATTAAAGGTCACCTCCTTATGCTGATTCTATTTATACAGAAAAACAACCATAGCATTATCACTTCAGAGGTACTTGATATCCTTGGAACTATTATGTAAACAGGACTACTAAGAATGCTTTACTCTGGTACCACAACAACATTTCTATATCTGAAAACCTGGAGGCTTCCTGTAATGTAATACAGTAACTTCACAGTTGAATAGGGCATTGTCTTGTGTCTGGTTTTCAGTTTATTTGAAGCAGCATACTAGAAAAAAGAGCAAGTCTAGAAAACCTTGGAAGGTATTTGAGCTACAGTAAGCATGATCCAAGCGCCTGCAGATGTCTGCTTGTGGTGTTTCTCCTGCAATTGCAATGACCATATAATGTGCATGTGAGCCTTCAGGGAGGCTTGTCCTGAAGGCTTCAGAGATGGTGGTTGAAATGCTGCTGATTCAAAGTGACTGGCCTTGAGCCTTCTGTTCTGATTTTTGCTCATTTGTAAATGTAAAGCCTACACTGTCAAAGACAATCTATTGGGATTTCTTAACCACAATAGGCTAAAGGATCCATTTTGTATGAGTGGTGCATGTTTTGTAAATTATATGTCTTTTTATTGGCATGTGAAACACTCTTGCTTAGGTAGCTTAAATTGTGTGATGTCTTAAATCATCTTGCTGATGCCAGCATTCCAAGAACCAGGTATGAGAGAGAGCTTCTGCAACAGACTTTTTGCTCTTTGACCATCTAAAAGCCAAACTAAGCATAAACAATCTTCCTGCAACTAAGATGTGATCTGCTCAACTTGATGGGGCTCTTCAGGACTTGGGTGAATTTTAACCATCCTTTCTGACATAAGTCAAACTGTGCACAGCAATGAAATTCTGATTGCTGTGTGGTGAGATGACTGGATAGTGTTACAGCTCCCTCATTAAGAGGTACTGGAGTTAAGCAAGGGGGTTGAACTTTCCTCTGTATTAAAACAACAAGTGTGGGAGACAAGGAGAGCAAGCTGGAGTAAGGGAGTTCACCTTATAACAACAAAGACTTAACATGCTGTATATCATGTCTCCTGAACTTTGTCCTGCTTGGTAGTTTATCACACAACCAAGATGAATAAAAAAAGAGAATTACTGAAATCTGACCAGATTTCAATCTTCTGGACTAATTTTCAGCTTCATTCTTTTTGTTCTATCATTTTATTGCTGTGTGCTTCCCCCTCCTTGTTCCCCAACATACATACTAGTTTAGAGTTAAAAATATGTACAGATCCAATTAGTTGCATAAAAACCAATCAAGAGAGGTGAGACATAAGGCAGGAGTTTTTCTGACTGAATCATTAAGTCCAGTTTACACTAGAAAAGAAACATGTCTCAAATAGTCTCCACTAATTGTTCCTGTTGTGTTAACAGCACCTTAACCACTGTTAACATCCATTACACTGTATCTGTGGCTTTTTGCAAACAGTAGAGAATTTCCATACCACTAAGACATGAGTAAACCTTATAATGTGAACTGACACTCTCAATCAAATTCTACAGACTGGCTAAATGAAAACCAGAAGAGTGACTTTTCAGTTCACAAAGTTAATATCAACATATGATTGAAGGGGTTTGGTTCCAGAAAAATAAAGAAACAGCAACAACTCCCAAGCCCAGTGCTCAGCCTAGCAGGATTACTTGGGGGCAATCAGTCCCCAAACAATTTGCCCTGGAAAAAATAAATTATTGAAGTTTGGATGTTGAGGCAAAATAAAGAGACAGATACGCTGTTGATTAAGGCCAAATGAGGGCATAGTCAAGGAAGATAGTTGTGCAGTAAGTGAGTGAAATGTGATTTTACAAGGAATTGTGTCCTAGGTTCTGTCCTTACTGAAAACCGTAGCTCCCCTGCACCCTCCTTGTCTGTCTTTCCTGTGTAGTCACTCTGTTACAGCTGTGCATACACTGACTGGCCCCCTATGCACATCAACTAGTTAGGTGAGTCTGTCTTCTGGGTAGAGCTACAACAGTCTTTGATTCAGAAACAGCATTCATTCAAAGTGTTGTAAGTATTCTGGCGTGATGGTAAAGTGCAGAGTGGGATACTGCAGGCAATGCATACAAAATGTAGATGGTGGCAGAGAAGAGAATAGAATTCCGTTCATTTGTAGCAAGCATGAGTTTCAAGCATTCAAAGCTTGAGTAAGGCACTGGTTTTCCCAGCCAGAACCTGTTCCTTCCTAGCAAAGCCTGAAGAGCTAGCATCTGCAAGGGCTGTCCTCCCCTGCCCTGGGATCTTGCACAGCACATGGAGACCTCATGTCTTTGTGTCTAAAACTTGCCATGGACTTAGTAGTGAGTAAAATTACTAGAGAGAAAACTTAATCGCATCTTCTCTTCCAAGAAAATAGATAATCCCTCAATGACTGGAATCTGTTTCCTGAGCAACTTAGTCACTTGTGGGTTAGATAGGCTAATGCCTGGGCTGATAGCCAGACTTTAAAAAGGAAAAAAATCTGGTCATGCACTTGATTTTTCCTTCCTAAATTATCTGCTTTTTGATTTGTCTTGGTTACTGTTTCACTGTGGCAAATGTAGGGCTCTCTGATTACTTACCCCTGGCATGTGACGCTCCTCGAGAATGTAAGTTTACTCAGAGCAGTAACCTGTTGCTTCTTTATAGCACCTAATACCTAATATATACTAATACCTAATATAGCAGAAGACTGGCTTCAGCAACTGGATGGACTCTGCATTCAAGAACACATGTTGATGTGGCACTTAGAAACATTCTTTAGTGGGCATGACTGTGTTGAGTTGATGATTGGACTTGATGATCTTGGAGGTCTCTTCCAACCTTAATAATTCTATGAATGCTGCTGCATTTAATGTCACAGCAGTAACACCAAATACAATGTTCCTCTGTTATCCTACAGGTTTAAAGTTTGACCCACACAGATTCTTGCAGAGTGTGTGCTGAGGGGGTCATTAATGTTTCTCCAGTAGAACATGAAGGTTCTTGGGAAGCATCACCTGAAATTCATCGCACTCTTCCAAACACGTCCTGTGACTGGACTTATCTGTGGTGTGGATAGGAAAACCAGAAATTTTTAGCCTGGATGCTTGACCTAGTAAATACTTTCAACCTCACATAAGCCCCAGTTCAGCAAGGTACTTAAGCACATACCTAAATACCCACATGAATAAAGTCAGCCACGCTTTTAAGTGTCTTGTTGAATCTGGGCCATACAGAAGCTGAACACATCAAGCAACTATCCATATCAAGTTCCTCTAAAAGAAAATTGATTTCCAGAGTGTATTCCCTCTGGCTGTTAATGCTGAAGATGAGTGAGTGATAAAACTACTGCTGCTGCTGCTTGAATAGAGGCTGTGCATGTAGTTGCTTTCATAGAAATATTTTTCTCTCTGGTATTAAAAATAAAACACAAATTTTGGGAACTAGGCCAGATAAAGTGAAATAAAAATCCATGGGTTTTGGTATTGTTTAGTCCCTGAACCTTTCATAATGTGAGAAATACTCAAATATTGAGATCCTAAATAAACACATTAAATAATGAAATAGATGAAAATAGGTATCAGTACAGATCTTTGGATATAGTTGAGCTTTGTGGCACATCTGTTCTTTATGTGGCTTGAGAATCATAGAGTCATGAAAAGACCTTCAAGATGATAGAGTTAACCATTAACTCAACTGTCCAAGCCCAATGTGAAACCATGTCCCTAAGCTCCAGATCTGTATGGCTTTTAAACTAGTCCAGAGGCAGATTTCCAGTGAAGCCTGTTCCAAGACCTGATGACTCTTTTCATGAAGTTTTTCCTAATGTATAACCTAAACCTCCTCTGCTACAACTTGAAGCCATTTCCTCTTGTGCTGTTATTTGTGAGAAAAGACCAAGCTCCACCTCTCTAAGACCTTCTTCTAGTACTTTCAGGAAGTTGTAGGCAGAAATAAGGTCTCCCCTCAAAGACAATCTTTTCTTCAGATGAAACAGTCCTTCAACTTCTTTGCAGTCTGTGGGCTAGTTCTGCTTTTTATGCATGGAGCCTACAGCTTTAAGAGTGAGGAACAGAGTGGTTGGTTAGCCAGTGACTGGTCAGTGTTTTGATATGTTTTGCTGCCTAAGTTATCACTTACAGATGCTTCATGGATCCAATACAGAAGACTCCATCTGCTGTTCAACAGTTCATTATACATTCAGAGATAAGCAGAACTTTGGACCATAGCCTTTTAAATTTTTTTTACGTGACTTTTAAAGTACATTGAGTGCTATCTTGGGATTTATGCTAGTACTATTGTTCCAGCATATGGATGCTGCAAATCTACTGCCTATCTTGTTATGCAGTAGGGCAGACAAACCCATGGTTACCAGGAAAGGGACAGCACGATCGTGCCTGTTTTATCCACACTGTGATAGCCCCTATGGATGGGAGAATCATTATACTCTGTTCTAGTCAAATACAGTAACAGGGCAAAAGGGTTTAAGTGTCTAGTCAAAGCAATGATTTAATCAGTGTGTTGAAAGCAGTGATGATAGCAGAAGAAAAATAGGCTTGCATCATTTTTCTTGGATGTCATTTTTTTATATATAAGCCAGACATAAGAAGCTAAGAGAAATTAACGACTCTTTGGATGGGATTATAGCTTGGTGCCTTCAGGGCTTTGATAAGAAAGTGACCTGGGGGATTACAAACAGCTGTAAATGACCGTCTGAGAAAGAGAGTGAAATTATGTGGATTTTAAAAATTGCAGGCAACACTCCTTCTCCACACATCCTTCAGTGTAAGTTCTGTTGCTTGGATCATCTTGGTTACCCAAAAGACCCAATTTTTATCTGTTCTTCATACTCATGTCCATAAACAGTCTCTCTTGAGATACTCTATATCAACATTTTCAGTGTAGCAATTTACGTAGAGCACAGCCAGACTCTTTAGCCACCTAAGGACAGGAAAGAAGTCGAGGAAGGGAGCTAGAAGACCTGTGTATTTAAATGGGGAGCTACTGTGTAAACGGAAGAGGAAGAAGAAAGTCTATAGGTCATGGAAGGAGGGGGTGGCCACTTGGGGTGATTATAAGGCTCTGGTGAGAGAATGTAGGGATGCAACTAGGAAAGCCAGAGCCTCCTTGGAATTAAACCTTGCAAGACAGGTCAAGGGTCAAGTGCTTCTTCAAATACACTGCAGGTAAAACTAAACCCAGAGGCAATGTGGGACCCCTGCTGAATGAGGTGGGTGCCCTGAAGACAGAGGATACAGAGAAAGCAGACATACTGAACACTTTCTTTGCCTCTGTCTATAATTCTGGGAACTGTCATAGTATCAAAGTCAGACTGCTGAGGCTCCAGAGGAAGTCAAGGCAAAAGAGTAGCCTGCCTTGGTTGACAAGGACTGGGTTAGGGATGTCTTGAGCAAACTGAATGTACATAAATCCATGGAGCCTGATGAGATGCACCTGTGCGTACTAAGGGAGATGGCAGAAGTCATTGCTAAGCCACTCTTCGTCATGTTTGCTAAGTCATGGGAATATGGAGAGGTACCTAGAGACTGGAGAATAGCAAATGTCACTCCAGTCTTCAAGAAGGGTAAGAAGGAGGACCCAGGTAACTATAGACTGGTCACCCTCACCTCCATCCCAGGAAAGGCAATGGAACAATTTGTCCTGGATGCTGTCTCTAGGCTCATCAGGCACAAGAGGGTCATTAGGGACAGTCAGCATGGCTTCACCAAGGGAAGTCATGCTTGACCAACCTGATAGCCTTTTATGAGGGCAGAACCAGGAGGATGTGGTCTATCTGGACTTCAGTAAGGCATTTGACACAGTCTCACATAGCATCCTCGCAGCCAACCTGAGGCTATGTGGACTGGATAAGTGGGTAGAGGTGGACTGTGAACTGGATGCAGAATAGAAGCCAGGGAGTAGTGGTCAATGGGACAGAGTCTAGTTGGAGGCCTGTATCTAGTAGGGTCCCCCAGGGATCAGTACTGGGACCAGTCCTCTTCAATCTATTCCTTAATGACTTGGTTGAGGGATTGGGGTGCACTGTCAGCAAGTTTGCTGCTGACACAAAGCTGGGTGGTGTCACCAACACCCCAGCAGACTGTGCTGCCATTCAGTGAGACCTGGACAGGCTAGAGAGCTGGGCAGAGAGAAACTGAATGAGGTACAACAAGGGTCAGTGTAGAGTCTTGCATCTGGGCAAGAACAGCCCCCGGGACCAGTCTAGGTTGGGGACTGACCTGTTGGAGAGCAGTGTAGGAGAAAGGGACCTGGGGGTTCTAGTGGACAGCAGGATGACTATGAACCAGCAATGTGCTCCTGCGGCCAGGAGGGCCAACAGCATCCTAGGGGGAATCAGAATGCGAGTGGTTAGCAGATCAAGGGAGGTTCTTCTCCCCCTCTACTCTGCACTGGTGAGACTGCATCTAGAGTATTGTGTCCAGTTCTGGCCCCCTGAGTTCAAGAAGGACACAGAGCTGCTGGAGGGTGTCCAGCATAGAGCAACGAAGATGATGAAGGAAGTAGAACAGCTCCCTTATGAGGAAAGGCTGAGGGAGCTGGGTCTCTTGAGCTTGGAGAAGACGAGGCTGAGGGGTGACCTCGTTAGTGTCTACAAGTATGTGAGAGGTGGGTGTCAGGAGGATGGAGCCAGGCTCTTCTCAAGGTCATCTGGTGATAGGACAAGTGGCAATGGGTGCAAGATGGAACAGAGGAGGTTCCATCTAAATATCAGAAGGAACTTCTTCCCAGTGAGGGTAATGGAGCATTGGAATAGGCTGCCCGGGGAGGTTGTGGAGTCTCCTTCTCTGGAGGCATTCAAGCCTCGTCTGGATGTGTTCCTGTGCAGCTTGGTCTAGATGATCCTGCTGTGGCAGGGGGATTGGACTAGATGATGTTTCAAGGTCCTTTCCAATCCGTAGTGATTCTATGATTTGATTCTATTCTGTGTATTTTTCTATTCTAAGTATTTCCTCAATGGCAGTTAAGATGCACCTGATTCCTTGCTTCCCTGGTCTTAAATCAGACCTGAAGGGTTCACTTCATATCTCCTTACTTACTGGTCTAAGGAGACCGTTGCTCTGAGGGATATTGTTTGTGTTGAGCACTGGCAGGTATCATTGATTTTTGAAAAAGAGCAGCTTGGGAAACTGGACTACTGTGAGGCTGAGCAATGGCTTTGGTCTCAGCTTGTCAAAGTCTTCATCTGCCTAATGTGGAAACCTGAGTATGTTATTTAGTTGTCCGTTTTACAGTTACACAATAGTTTCTTAAGACCATTATTTGGATCTTCCTCTGAGATATGAATTAAAAGGTAATGTGAAAGTAAGACCCATTTCACAATTCCCAATGAACAGGAAGATTTCTGGACATGAAAGGAACTGGCCTCACAGTTTTTGGCTGGAGACTCCCAAAACCAGATGGTATAGATTTTGTACCTAAGCTTATTCAGCGTTTATTGCTGGCTGCTATATTAGTCCTGGCAGCTGCTTGGAAATCTCCTATCCCCCTGAAAATTAACACCTGGTTTCAGAAATGCTGAAGTACAAGTGATGGAAAAGCTATCTACCTTCGTAAGAGGGAAATTCATGCATTATTAAATGGAAATTTGTTAGCCCACAAGTAATTCCTCTGCTAGAAGCAGCAAAAGGCAAATCTACTGGAAAAGATAACTTTGTCTCACAGGAAAACATCCAAAAAAATGAGCAAATTTGAAGTGTCTGTAAACACCTTCAAATTAATTAATAACTATGTGTGGTTTAAGAGTTCGGGAACTGAACATGAACTTAGTGTTTTCAGACATGAGCAACCATTTCCAGAGATGGTAAGTAGTGCTTTGATGTTCTCAGCCCTGTTCACTCCAACATCACCTGTTTACTATGAAGCCGGTCTGCAGGTGTTCAGGTATAGGGTAAAAGTTCAGTTTTAAAATCTTAGAGTCAGGTGTCTTGTCCCCAAAATCAAGACTGTCATTTCTAGATCAGGTTTACCACAGTTTAATGGTCTCCAAGTGCTAAGGCCAGTGTATGTGTGCAGCAAACTAAAAAGGACTAAACCGAAGTGCCTTTCTTTTTGCTCAGTTCACATGGAATTAAGAACTATTCCTTTTTCTAATATATAAACCTAGATCAGAATTAATCTCCCTCAATTTTAGAAAAATAAGTAATTTTATGTTTACAAATGTCTTTTTGAAATGGGATAATTCTCTAATATCTTGTGCTTCACACACTTAGAGCACTGTCTCATGAATGTGTGGGCCTTTAAGCATCAGGCAGGGACTTCAGTTTGCAGAATTTTGCACAGCTTCACTTGCAATTCACCCCCTCTTTTTGACAGCTGCTGTATGTCTTTCAGTTAAGATCTCAGAGAGCTTAGATGCCACCATTAATTTAATTACATTGACTTCAATCTGCAAGATTTAATTTTTGAAACCATGTTTGAAACAGACCTTCATACTACAAATCAAGCTTGTAGATAAGCTGATAGGAAAGTCACGTGCTTTTACTTCATAGCTGCACTTACTTTTCCAGCTGTGCTTGGCACTGAGGACATGGCCTTAAGCTGTGCCAGGAGAAGTTAGGTTGGACATTAGAAAAAATCTTCTTTACTTGAGAGGGTTATTAAATACTGGATCAGGCTGCTTAGGGAAGTGGTTGAATCACAGTCACTGGACGTGTTGAAAGGTCATGTAGATATAGAGATTAGGACAGGTTTTAGTGGTGGGCCTGGGATGGTTGGGTTAATGGTTGGACTTGATCTTAAGGGTCTTTTCCAACCTACATGATCCTATAATTTTATGAGAGGATGTATGCATTCCTGAGCTGTGTGGGCACACTTTCACCAAAACACAGCTGAGCTGCACACGAAAGCCACAGGGAAGGAGCAGAGTGGTATGGTTTTGCAGCACGTGTTTGCAAGATGCCTTTCTGGCACTCTCATCCTTGCACTCCACCATGAACTATGTTTTGTGTTTTGGTTTTGATATGTGAGCGAGTGCTAGATCTCTGTCCATATTCTCATTGCCAAATGTTTTACTGATCTCTGGAGTAAGTAGACAATTACTTGTGCAGCTATTGAGGGTTCTTTTTGTTGTACTTCAGTTGGCAGTCAATGGGAGAAGACATCTTGTAAAAGACAAGCAGTATTTATTTAACATTACAGAGCTAAGATATTGGTTTACAAAGATAATAGATGCTGAGGCTGAAATGAATCCTACTGAATTCAGAAAAGACTGCAATGCTTTTGTGAACTGTGGCCTTTATTTAAGTTGAGTAATAAGAAAGATTGGTCGCATTCCAAACACAAACTTTATGAACAAGAAATGAAAGAATTGAATGTGGATTAAATTTACCTCACTAACTTTGGAGCATGTTGCCTTATAGAACTGAATCACCTGACAATGGACAGGTCACCAATGTATCAAAATAGATGTAATGGGCATTTGCTCTTACATTATGTTTGCAGCTTTCATTGCATCTATACAGAAAATGAAAGTATATGAAAAAATCTTATTCAAGTGATTAGAAACTACTAAATAGAATCTATTAATGTATTTCCTGATGGGAGGAGGCGTTAACTAGGGAGTAGAAAAGTGAGTGATCAACAAAGCACCCTCAATATCTTCATTGTCTTCTGTACAGATACAGGGCAGGAACCTCTAATACTTTTCAGATGCTTACTGAACTTTAAAGACTGGACGAATATTTGCGATCACATTATGCTCTTCATGTATTTAATAATATATTCAAGGAATAAGATTTCATTTAGGTTTGGTAAAGGATCTGTGTGTTCTATCTGCTTGGGGCAAAGGCTTTCAGCAGGCATCCTAAGGAGAGGCTTTTCCAATCATGTATCTATGTGTAGATCTGTTGAGCAGGTAATAAGACAAACCAGCAGATACTGGAAGACCAGTATTCATGGTATTAATGCACATACTTGGTTCCACTGGTTTATGATGTGCTGTAATACAGGTAGTGATGTATAAACCAGCATTAGTTGTTTAATCACGTTAATTCTGGTCTTTCATATGTACAGCTATACAAATACACAGACCAAATTCCTCCATGAAGTTGTGCTCGACTTGTAGCCCTTTTACTTGCAGGTTCAGTTTTGTTGCTGTGCTATTGCACTATTTCCCACTAGAGAAAGACTGTAAGTTGTATTTTGAAGTGAAACTGTTTCATGAAAGATTTAATAAATGTTTTCTGTGCTTGCCCCCTGACATCAAGCAGCTCTTGGAATGTCAGACAGTATAATTCTGAACTCTGCTTAAAAACTGAGAACACTTTGGTTCTGTAGCTGATACTGTCTGAACAAGACCATGGCAAAAAATGAATGAAAAAGAATTGTTACAGTGGCTCAAGCACAGGGCAGTGCCTATGTACAGGCTCTGTATCCCTGATTGCCAATGGGCAATGTTTAGGAAAGACATTGAGATGCTCGAGTGTGTCCAGAGGAGAGCTACCAACTCCTGAGGGGTTTAGACAACAAGTCGTATGAGGAGAGGCTGAGGGAGCTGGGCAAATTTAGTTTGGAGAAGAGGAGGCTGAGGGGGGACCTCACTGACCTGTACAACTACCTGAGGAGAGATTGTAGAGAGGTGGGTGTTGGCCTCTTCTCCTTGGTGACTGCTGACAGAACTAGGTGCAATGGTTTGAAGTTGAGGCAGGAGAGGTTTAGATTGGACCTTAGGAAGTAATTCTTTACAGAGAGAGTGGTGAGGCACTGGATTGGCCTTCCCAGGAAGATGGTTGAGTCACCGTGCCTGGAAGTATTTAAGAAGCTTGTAGACATGGTGCTTTGTGACAGGCTAGAGTGGCAGGAATGGAGGGGGTTATTTAGTGTTTTTCTATTGACTGAATATTTATATATTTGTGGGTATGGGTGTAGTTGGACTCGGTGATCTAGTAGTGCCTGGAAGTATTTAAGAAGCTTGTAGACATGGTGCTTTGTGACAGGCTAGAGTGGCAGGAATGGAGGGGGTTATTTAGTGTTTTTCTATTGACTGAATATTTATATATTTGTGGGTATGGGTGTAGTTGGACTCGGTGATCTAGTAGGTCCTTTCCAACCATGTTTATTCTGTGATTCTGTCTATGTAGTTTTCTGTAAGGTATGATATAGTAAGTACAGTTGTCCTGTGAGAAGATACTCAGTCCATTTTCTCCTTAACTTTTGGGTCTGAAACTGCATGGAACTGCTAGGGCTATGCAGAGACATCTACTTCCCCATCTACCTGTGGAAATGATGTAGCAAGCAGAGCATGATTCAGAAGAGTCTCACTCTGAATGAACAGCCAGATCCTGCAGTTTGTGATTCAGTTGTCTTCAGCAGACTCAAATAAAGAACAGATTCAAATAAAGCAAACCAAACCCATCCCCCTGCTAACTATTTGAAATTGCTCCCTATGCTGGGAATCCCAAATAAAAGCAGTGAGGGCGTGAACTGTACCTCAAGATACTGATGCCTGTGAGTTCCTTCTACAAACATTTATTTCAGGACCTCTGTAGCTGAGGACAAGTTAAGATCTGTCATCCACAGGTAGAACTCACAAGTGTAAGAACTGTGGCAGAAGGAAATTGTTACATTTCATTTTACTTCTAAAAAAATTAAAAAGTTATAGGTAAAACTAAATAAAGTGCAATCCTGGTAATTATTGAAAGCACTGAGAGTTCTGCATTTACAAGGCACCCAAATTGGATTAATCTACTAAAAAATATAATGTTACAAAGAAACATTTAAAGTATATGCATTTATGACCATATGTTCTATGGTATAATTTTGTTTAATCTTCAGAGGCCTCTCAGAGGCCTCTAAATTTGATCTTAGACAAACTGGCAAAGTTTTGCCTGACTAAAGAATGCCAAATACAGCCTAAAAAGGGATTGTTAGGATCAGAACCACTCATCTCCAGCTGCTTTGTTCTGCACTAGTATTGTAAAGATGTCATAAATTCATCTTAATAGGAGAGTTAAGATAAGTTTACAGCTGTTTTGCTTCCTTGTAGCACTGCAAAACTGCCGAGCATAGCAGTGAATGTGGCCTTAACTGAACGGCATTTACATTAGGACCACCCCCCAAAAGAGTTTTGTCAGGGTCTAGCTTCCATATTTGTGTACGCACTTAGCTTTATTCTGTTTCTCGTGATGGCTCTTGTCCAGGACACTTTCTGTGTAAGAGCAGACCTAGTGATAATACTACATCAGATAAAAGGGAGAAGAATGCTGACAGACATAAACATGACTTTCAAAATAGCAAATACCATTAGATCAGTTTGAAAAATGTGCTGGAAAAAAACCCCAACTCCGAAATCAAGCTTAAACAGTTTTTTTGTCTCTACAAGGCAGGGCAGCATTCAGAGTCTATGTACTACTACTCAAAAAAAATCTGAAAAAGCACCTACCTGCCACCTTGTTAGGCAAAAGGCTGTCTTGGGGCAGCAAGTTTTTGTTTCCCTCTGCATTGTTTATTGACAGCATGGAGAAGTTGGTTTGTACAGGGGCAAAGTTCCATCAGTGGAAACTGCTCTGAGGGAACTGTTTCAAAGTAAGGCTGGAGGCTGGTGATAGCCAGCTCATATGTAGCCGTAACTCATACAATTTTTTTTCTAGGAGGAACACCAGTGAACACTGAGAGACCAAGCTTAACTCTTGGTAACAGTACTCACTTATACCAATTACTGTGTCCCTCCATACAGTTCTGCTTTAATGCCAGGCTTATGCAGCAGTTTGAGGCACAAGAAGAAAACTCAATGTCTCCTCCACAGACAATGTGGTTGTTCTCATGCAAAGGCTCCAATGCAGTTTCTTACAGCCAACCACAGTCCTGCCTGGGTACTAGGCTGCAGGTACAGCCACTGTCTTTCACACTGTTCATGTGTTCTGCAGAAAAACATCCCATTGCAGCTGTTTATTTACAAACTGTGGTCAAAGTCACACTTATTTAAGCAGTGTTTACTGGTGGTGTTTCAACAGACAAAGTAGTATATACAGTATCTTTCACTCTGTAACCTATTGCTTTCATTTAATCACAGATGGCAAAATTATGCTCAGCTAATTAAAGCATTTTCAGTGAAATGAATAATTAATGTTTGAAGGATCTTTCTAGAAGCTATACAGCATAACTCTTGAATCTACACTCACATTCCTAACAATAGAATTTGCAGTTAGCTAGCAGAAAAGGATTTTGCCATTCTAATACTTCATAATACTACCTGAACAAGTATTTTTCCTTTGTCTATGCTACAGCTGCAACAATTTTGAAAAATTGATGTTTTTTCTTTTAGGTACCTTTGGAAAGCTACTGATTCATAGTACAGTCCAGAAGTTTCAGAGGGTTTTCTATTTTGCTTATTACCATAGTTAAAAAAGGTGTTTGCAGATGTGAAAAAAATCGTAACACAGAGTGACATTCAGGAAGATTGGAGTGTTCTCCAAAGGAATGAAAATGGTTCTGTAATGACAGAAACTAAACGGTAATTCTCTTCTTCTCTGGTGTGTTCTTTATACTGAACTGGCATTAACATTTTCAATCACTTTTCCCCTGGAAAAATAGATAGTTGAACTCTGTGTATCCTACTCCTCATAACTTGTATTACATCATAAATTTCTTACTGTAATTTTAAGAAAAATGATTTTGTGTCTGCTGATCACAAGAAGGCAGATCACAAGGAAATGTTGTAAACTGGCACTGATCATATCACTTCATTCTTAGGGGACTATGTTCTTTTTAGCAGTTAACAAAACCACTTCTGAAAATCTGCATGGCAACAAAACATATTCTGACTACAGCCTGTTGAAAATTACTCCTATTTTACCAGAAATGTTTTAGCTTCTTCATTTACTGCAGAATACATGCCAACTCTGTGCACTAAGAACCATTCCTGGTATCTTAGCAGTGTATTCTGTGCTGTGAAAGTCAGTATTTAAGTTTCTTGCTCTGCCATAGCTGCCCTTCTGGGCTTGAAAACAGATAGAAATAGGGCTACATTAAAATAATTGATCCTAAAGACCTATTCTTCATGTGATATGAAAAGATGAATGCCAAACACATATTCGGGCTTCTAGTATTTACTATTGCAATTAAACTATTGCCATTATGTTGATAGTGACAGCCATCAGAGGAAAGTTTCATATTGAAATTGCTGTTTACATCTTTTTAAAGCAAGAGATTTGCTTAAGTTCCATAGAGGAGAGGAAACTATGTATTTTTCTTTTGTATTGTCTTTTCCTGTTCCTTTACCAAAGCATTCAACCACAGCTGTATGATCCTGTACATCCCAGAAAGAACCCAGACGTAACAAGAGAGTCAGCCTGGGTAGTCCCATTGCTAAGATCAAGCCTATTGACTACTTCACAGGAAAGTTTACTTCTGCTGAATCTTTATGTTCTGTTTTAGAGAGATCTTTTCACCAAAGAAAACATGAAAAGATTTTAGACCTTGACATTCATATCCAGAATAACTTTCAAAGTCTTTCATCAACCAATGAAACTGGATTAGCATCAGAGAGCATTTAACAGTCTCTCCCTGGTCAGAGAAGGAACCAGAGACCTTTGGCTTAGCAAGAATCTCTAACATGAGATTATTAATTTGAAGATGTCTCACATTTAAACTGTAATTCCTTCATGTTCTTTGGGAATGGTGACTCTAAAATGATGAGTTAATGGAGAGCTAATGACTGAAGATGATGTCAATATTCAGAAACAAAATAATAAAATAGTTATGAAGGACAGGTGAGGAGAACAAATTTAACAATTTAAGATGGGCTTACGGAAGTTTTGAGTCAGAAGGGAAACTTCTCCATTTAATTTCCAAATATTACCCTTGTTTCAACTCAGTGTATTAGAGGAGCAGATAAAATTAGTCTTTAAATTCATTACAGAAACAGAGAACAAAATATTTGCTGGTTTGCTGTTGTGCAGTAGCCCCAAGCTCAGTGTCTTTTTTTAGTCACTGAGATGTATGAACCATTTCCAAGGGACCTACAGAATCTGGAGGTAAAAGTGACAAATGTCACTGAAATTGTATTACTGAGAAATGCCACAAAGGTCATTTGTCTTCCTAAAGAAGTCAGAGCTGGAATGTGACCTTTGAATTGCTGGATATTCCTAGCATGTACTGTCAGTGTATTTAGTACAAAACACAGCTCAGTATTTCTGGGGATCTGGGAAGACACAGCGAGGCCACAGAACACCAAGTGAAATTGTGCATGGCAGTAGTGAAAAAAACCAAAAAATACAAAAGCCTTGAAACACTTGGAAAATCAGGAAACTGCTTTTGGAAAAGGGATGCAAAACTCCTGCAGCTTTTGAAGAGGCAAAATGTGAAAATGTGTCTGTTGGGCACACAACTGTGTCTCTGATACAGCTGCATGAGCCAAATAAACAGAACAGTTTCAACTTTCCAAGAATTCATCCAATTCATCATTTTGTGTTACTCCTAGGTATTTAAATAATGTTTCATAAAAGCATTAGAACATTACAGATTTCTCCACAGAAATGAGAAACAGTTGTTTTCAAATACAGAAACATAATGCAAATTTGTGGTTCTTTATGATCCATTGGAACATAATCATTAGTCCATGTGTTTCATATAAAGCAGATCATTGAAACAGTTGGAATTTTAATGAAACATAGTAATTAACCTGAAAAATTTCCATCCATTGTAATGCAGAATGTACAGCAACAGAATATTCCTGTATTAAAATACAACTGCTCAAAATCGTATTTATTGATAAAAAGATTAATGTAAATGTTCAAGAAGAAATGTTCAAGGAAAAATCGTAGCTATTGCAGCTTATGTTAATTCAGACTATCAGAACCTATAGTTTTAACACTCTTCTGTTGCACCTCTGTTGCCAGTTGTTTGCAGTAACTCATGTTGCAACACTTTCAATACATAAGGAAAAAGGAAATGTGGTAAATAAGGAGACTTGAGACACCATTTTAAATTATTTTTTGTAGATACAAAGACTAGTCCTCTACAACTGTAAACCTATTGGAACCAAAAAAGGTCCAGTAGTATTAGGCTTAATTAATGCAGTCCTTGTCTGTATGGCAAACGCATGACTGAAGATGGAGTTTCAAATCTCGAGTCTCAGTATCAGTGTATTTGACAGTTTCAAATCTCTGCGGTGTATTTTCATAGTTTCAGACCTATAGTGGAAATACTTTTGCAGCTCAGGGTTTTTAAAATGCCTCCCAGTATCCATTTTCCGCAGGCGGTGTAAGGCAGTGGATTAGGTTCACCGGAGCCATGCATTTATGCATTTGCAGATCTGGATCTGCTGACAAGTGAAGTTACTGGTGATCCCAAGCTAAATCTCTGTATATCATGAGCATTATAGCATGTGTACATTATGAGCTTTACAGTATACGCAGCTCTTCAGCCAGGGCCCTTCAGTTAACTGTAAAAACCAAGCCTTTACTTCTAGCAGTGCTGCTCGGATTGTTATTAAACTGAAGATAAAAAACAACCCGATGTATTCACGTGCTTAATGCACTCACAAAAGAAATGAAGCGACTCAGATGTTTACTGCATTACTACCGTTGACAATTAATGGCCACTGATTGTCAAACCATAACTTTTGTCAAAGGCAAAACATGACTTTTAAATATTTGAGAGTGTATGAAGAACTGGCAAACATTCAGTTCTCTCCCACTGTCAGATATCATACCTGAACTATGTTCTATGCACATTGCAAATGTAACTAAAAAGTAATACAGACTTAATAAATATATTTTTAATAAAGATGTAAAGAATTTTTTAAAATAAAATTGTTTCATGTCTTGGTGCTGACAGTACTGAACACATTAAAATATTTATTTATTGGTACAATATTTAATTTTGAAAACACCCTATAGGCCAAAGGAAACAAAACCCCCTAATAAATATGCTGAAAATCTCCCTACCTCGGTATGAAATCCTGACCCCTTCTCCAGCTAAGTATACACACAGTCCAAACACACGCAGAATGCCAAGCTACAGGGGCCCCTCTGCGGGGAAACCCGTCTTCCAGTCAGCAGCACCCGCCAGCCAAAACAGAGGCGTAGGGGCAGATGCTGGAGGAAGGACGATGGCCCTCCACACCGTGGTGTATGTTTCTGTGTAGGGTTAAGCCAAGGCACAAGCAACGCAGCGTTTGGTCCGGGTTTATGTGCGGGACACTCTGGGCTGGTTTCAGTGGGGGCTGATGGTGATCGTTAGGCCCCCGGTCCCGCGATCCACCCGGTTTAGGGCCACTCGCGTCCCATCTCCCGGCAGCAGGTAACGAAGGAAAGGGAGAAGGCGCGCGTTGCCGGTACCGCACACGTCTTGGCCTGTGGCAGCGGGTGACGCTCAGCCGCCGTCTCTACCCTCCCCCTCGTTGGTCGCCCGCGGGCCCCGCCCGCCTCCGCTCCGCTTCCGCCGCGGCCTTGGCGTTGTCCATCCGCTCGCCACAACGTTTCCAGGGAAGCGGGAAGGGGCGGGGGAAAAGGAGGGGCTCGGGGACTTTGTGTCGCACCGGAAGTTGCGCCACGGCGCTGCGCCAGGGCGGTAGGTTCGAACGGCGGTGGCTGGGCGGGAGCGGCTTCGGCGGCAGCTGCAGTTCCAGAAGGAGGAGGGAGAGGAGAAGGAGAAGGGGAAGGGATGAGGCGTACCGTGTCCCGTGGCACTCTGAAGAAAATCATCAAGAAGCACAAGCCGCAGCTACGCGTGGCGGGCAACGCCGACCTGCTGGTGAGGGAAAGGGTCGGGAGGCCTCAGGCTACACACGGCCCGTCACTGCCCCCGACACTGCCGCTGGCACTGGCCGCTGTTTCCAGTTGCTCGGGCAGCACAGTGAGCCCAGGGGCTGGAGCCCAGCGGCTGAATCTGCCATCCCGGCTGTGCTCTGGGCCACGGCGGGCAGCGGCTGCTGCTCTGGGTGCCTGGGGGGAGTTGATCCTGAGTAGGAACTTTAAATCTTTTAAATGTTTAACTGTTTGAAAGAAAAGGGGTGGTTGTGTGTGCTGGAGCGTTTCAGAGTCACTGAAGTTTCTGTTACTACTAATGGCGACTCTGCAGTGACTGTAGGTACAGGGAAGGCAATGTCCGTGGGGAGATCGGTGAGTGGATCGTCTAATAAAATACTAACAAGAAAAGGTTGCAGCTTCCTGCTTTGCTGGTGGCTGTTGCTTCGTAACTTTCTAACAGGGCGTTTAGGAATAGAGGAACAGGCAGAGGCAATAAAATATTTAATTGTATCACTGCATGTGCATGCTGCTGGTCAAAGAGTCTGATGCAGACAGACTCAAAACCAGGAGTTTGGGTTATGTGGCTGTAAGGTGCAGGTGTTTGATTTTTTGTGAATCAACTGAATTGTGATTAATGAATTGTTAAGCTATTAAGGCATTTACAACAATCATTTTTAGAAGGCCATTTCTACAATCTGTCCAAAATTAAGGAATCTAAGGAAGAGAAGAAGGTGCTGAGACCCTATTCGTGGCTTCAAAGCACCTGCTACAAATGTGTAAAGGTAACAGAGCCATATCAAACAAGTTTCAGATTCCTTATCTTTTTGCACAGGCAGGGTTTGTCTTACCAAGAAATGTCTTGTCTACAGCAAAGAAACCTGACCTTGAGAGTTTGTGCCAAATGAAAAAATATTTGTGTATACGAAAATATTCTCTGAAGTGATTTACCAGACTTGACTTGCTGGGCTGTCATGCCTTCTTGTTTGAAATGCGTGTGATACGTTAATACATACTGTGTACTAGTATCGACCCTATCTTGAATTGTAAGTCTGAGTTTCACATGTCTATAAAAGTTGTGACTACCAGCTTCCTGAAGGCTGTTGTCTGGCTGTATGAATAAAAATGTAAATACATGAAATACAAACAAAAAAATTTGACATTAATATGAATGGATGTAAACTACATATTTGTCCAATTGGACTAGTAATAACATGATTTCTTCTTATTGTTTTTGCCACCTTGGGAGTATTTTATGAACTTGAAGACCTGTCCCCTTGCTACTTGTGCTGAGCACTTTACATTTGCAGTACTTGGCCAACCAAACTTACACATGAACTAGTAACATTTCTGTAGTCCTAGTAACAGTTGGTCTGTGTTTCCATGATAATACTATTTTGTCTTCAAGGCAGTGTTGCTGTGTGAAAAAGGGTACATTGGCATCCCTCTAAATCCTGACTGCTGTTTCAGCTATCTTAATTAACACTAGTGCTAGGGAATTTTTGCTGCAAGGATAATTAGTAAATTGACTGAAACTAACAACAGCGATCTGATCTGACTTAAAATACGGTGATGTTAATAATTAGACACAAAGAATGAAGGAAAATAAATTGGAATAGTGTGGAGCAGTCTTAGATTATATCTTCTGGTAATGTCAAATGATATACTAACAGTCTACTTTCTGTTATTGAATCTATTTGAATGACAAAGCATCACATCACATAGTTCTAGAAAATGTCTTTTTAAAATAGATCCATGGTAGAAGGCCTAATGAAATCAGATACTTGGATTCCTCTGGTGATTCCCTGCCTTTAAATGTGTGTCAGTGTCCGGATGCTTGTCTTTTTATTTCATCTTAAAATATTTCATCTTAAAACAGCAATGTCCAGGGCTGTTGTTGTTCTTTGACTAGGTGTGTGCCTAACAGCTTATTTCTATGAATAAATAGTCAAAACTCTAAGTTTTGCATTACTAAAAAAAGAGTGGCAACAAGTTTAGTCCCATAGTTAGACAAATAAGTTTAGAGAGTCTCTTACTCTAGTGTCTCTGTTATTTCCTCAAACCTTGTAAGAGTGATTAGATTGCCTACTGAAGAATTTTAGATACCTTCTGTCTTAACAGGGCATACCTTTTGAGGAGAGCAGTTTTGTTTGCTGTAGCTATGAGAGTTGGTTTGTTCTGTTCTGGGCTGTTGTCCTTTTGTCTGAACCAACTTTTGTGCTTTGCCAGGCTGGTTAGGAGCTCTGCCTGCCTGGCTGATAGCATGATCTGATTGTTTTCCTGTGCCTGACCTTCAGTAGTGGTTTTTCCTCTCTAAACCAATGTCTTCATTTGTAAATAAAACTTTTTGAGAGACGTAAGAATTCAGATAATTTGTTAAATACCTGAATCAGTTTCTTTTTCACTTGCCAGATTGTTTTGATCAAGCCTCTTTGAAATATGAGGCTTTGTCAGAGCCTATTTTCCAAGTGTTTACATCTTTACTCTGCACAGTGTAGCCAACAAATTTCATCAAACTTGCTCAAGAAATTGTTTTTTTTAAGGAGTGTGGTAATAGCTTTGAATGGAGAGATAGGAATGTTATTTAAGGTCTTTCCAGGGCTCTCAGTTATTAACTCTGAAAATAGGAGGTAAAGATTTTAGTGCTAAGGCTCAGATATATCCCAGCACACCTCTCTGTCCCCACCATTGTCTGAGAAGAAGTTGCAAAATTTGTTCTAGCTTGAAAATATCAAAAAAGGACAGAAACATGGCTGCTTCTTCTGCATTAAGGTTGTTTTGCAAGGTTAAGACTAAAGTATTGAATGACTCCTTTGTTATTGACACTGAATGATGAAGAAGTGTACACAGAAGGCAAAATATCAACATTTTATTGTGTAAGATGATTTTCACTTCAAAACGATATTTTTATGCAGTGGGACAATCACGTGAGGTAAAACAGTGTTTTGAAGTAATTTTGTGATCACTTAGTTACGTATTACTGCCAGTCCTACCATGGTACTGAATCTCTCTGCCTTTTGTAGCATCTCTCAATTGTTTCAAATAATCTGGAGTATTTACTAACATGCACTTATTTGTGGAACATTGTCTTTTTAGTTGAGTGGATATGGTTATAGCAGTATATGTTCAGGGGAAGTGTTTCCATATGAAGCAATTAACTTTGAAATCGGGAAGATAAAGATGCAGTGATTCTGAGAGAAGATACAGCTTTTAAAGTAGTTTCAAAGTTAAAACTTTTGCCATTAGGTGTCTCAGCAAGAGGACTTGTGAGTGTGGAAGCTTCTGTTCTGCCTCCCTCTTCTCCCCCAGGTTGTTTCTAAAATCTGTGTCAAAAAGCTCTGATAATGAGAGTTCTAATGTTGAGCACTGTTATGGTGCCACTGCATCATTCTGTCAGATTATTTCTGTGTGAGTAGCTAAAGACTTGTTTAACAACAGCTTTGACATTTCGTTGAATATTTCTACAAAAACATCTGCTTTTTCTGTAGTAGGTGCTTCCAAATGATGCTAAATATTATGTGAATTTAACTGTTGCACACTTGGTTCATCTAGTTCAGGAGGTTAAAAAAAAACACACTAAATTGCTTGTCATATGTACACTGAAACGCCTGTACTCAAACAGTTCATTTGTGCTGTAAACCTACTGCAAAGTATTTGCTACAAACTCCCACTCATAACTTTGCTTGTCAGATCTTTCTAGTCTTTGCAGATGGGGTCTGGCAGAATAAGCATCTCACCTATTTCATAGAAATAAAATTGTGACATTCTTCAGTTAGATCTTTCTGAGCATTCAATTGAAAATATTTTTGTACACTTAACATAGCAAAATTAATACTGGTTGAATGTTTAAATTAGAAAAGCTGTGATTACCGGTTTTTGGGATGGAATTTTACAGTCGTTCACATAACGTCTTGTATAATGTGGAGGTTAGTCTTATAGGTCCCTTATTGCACAGGGGTACTTCTGACTGGCAGTTGTTAGTCCAGTTGGAGCAGTTCCCTGCCTCCTCAAACGTTTGCTGCTTCTGTACTGGCAGCAAGAGCAGTTTTCAGTATGGAAGGGAATACTGTCCTACTGGTTCTTTCCATGGAAAACGGCGAAGTGAGTGATGAGCTGGGAGAAAATGGATGGAGACCCCTGACAGTGAAGAATTTCTTGTTCTGGAGCAATTAATGTCAGTGTTCCTTTGCACTGGACAAGGGCAGAAGTACTTGAACTTGTCTGTGGTCCCTTAGGTGCTAAGGCAGGGATGAATTTACTATTCATTGAAAGTCTGGCCGTTGCCATCAAAAGCTGGCTATTTTTCCTGGTAAGCAAAAGGGCTCCTTCTTCTCTCACATTTATGTTTACATTTTGTTAAAAATAAGACCCTGCTAATAAAATCAGATTTGATTTTTGTAAGATCAGTTATTGTTTGTCCAGTAATTTCTGGAGCACATTTACAATTTATAGTTATTAAATTAAATTCATTTTACAGGAGTCTTGCAGTTGGGAATGTTTTTGCGATTTATTAAGAGTTCAACAGAGCAGTACGTTGTTTTTCTGAGAACACCTTCTGGGAATTTGCAAGCAGCCTAGTATTTGAATCCTCTGTCTCAAACAATGAACATCTCTGAAAGAAGCAAATTGTGCTGAAGCATCTTTTTTTTGTTTTATTTTGTTTTTTGTCTCTCCTCTTTTAAAGGTGCATTTGAGCTTCTTACTGTTTCTCCACCGGCTGGCAGGAGAAGCCCGGATGAATGCTTTCGAGAACAAAAGTAAAATAATTAAACCCGAGCACGTGATAGCTGCAGCAAAGGTAATAAAGCATTTCTAATCCTTTTCTAGTTTGTTTAATACAAAACATATTATGATAGCGTATGCAAACCTTTTCTGTGTTAGTGTTGATATGTTTTTATTTAGAATCTTTTGTTAGGTTTCTTTTAATAATCCAAACCCTGCAGAAACGCAATATTCTTTAATCTGTCAGTGGCATAATTCACTGTTAGATCAAGCAGATCAAATTAACGTTTCCTGCCCTATTGATTATAACCCTTTTTTCTTTATTAGTCCATGTTCAAATTCACAGAATACATTTCTGTAAGGGTAGTGCAGCTTCATAACTTTCTTTGTGAATATCTGTGACGGGGGTAGCCTCTGCGCTATAGTGCCTTTGCAAAAGAAGAGACAGAGGAATGCAGTTTTCTTGAAAAAGCTGGGAGTTGTGTCACAGAGTGACTGAAGTCCTGTTGCCTCCTTTGCTAGGGTCTGTCTGCTTTCCCCAGGTTTCCCCGAGGAAATCTGTCTTGTGAATTTGTGTTCAGCCACCTGCTACTGCTGCTCAAATCAGCAGAACAAAACTCACTGTTGTTATCTTATATTTGGGTCCTGTGGCTTCTGTTTGTCTTCAGTATTTTTATATTCCTTTAAAATGTTTAGTTTGATACTTTCTATTGCTATAGTTACAGAAATATGTACAGGATGTGTAGAGCAGCCAAGTGAATGTTACGGTTGGAATCTAACACATCTGTAATTTCTTTTTTAACTGTAACCTTAACATTATTTAAACATTTTTGTGCTCCATTTATTTTATTATTTTTTTTTTTGAGATGAGAAGAAAGGCAAAACTGCCTGTATTTTAATAATGTTAACACTTAAATGGTCCTTCTTGGGCTTTGAAGTTCAATTTTCAACTTAGACTCCAAACCAAAAAACGTCCTTCCAAGTGTCTGGGTGCTCTTGATATACAAAGAAATAAGACAGTGGAAACAAAACCTGATCACAGTAGCTGTACAAGTTTAAATATTAACTTTTTCTTTTTGTCTGTCCAATGGGTAAGAACTTCAAGGAGCGCTTGCTAGCACTATTGAAGTCTCTCAGCATTCAGTTAAAAAATAAGCCTTTAATTTTATAGAGTTCTTTGTTATGAATGCTCTTATTAAAAATTTATTCTTTCTCAAATGACTTGTTTTTGTGTTTTTGCTTTATTTCTAGTCTTTCCTCTAGACAATTACCCTTGGTGACTGTTTTTGGGAACACATTGCTGGGCTAGGTGAACCTTTTGGTCTGAGTAGCCTAGTGCTGTGGATCTCTTCCTCACGCCTAGATTGCATTCATAATAAATATATTTTTTTCTTTTTGCAGGTTATTTTAAAGAAAAGCAGAGGCTAGAAAACACGTTGACTTTGCAGAGTATGTTTTTCTATGTTTTCCTGTAAACTAATTTGTACAGACTTTTGCACTAATAGAAGTATTCTGTTTTATTGGTATCTATATCCTGAGTATCTTGCTGTGTCTTTAAAAATATATTAAAATACTCATTACAAGACTCTTAAATACACTTTGTGCATAATTTACAAATGAATGTTGCTGGTCATGTAAGACTTTTGAGGTACTCTGTCCCATGATAATGGAGGAATATCTGTATCACAGTCACTATTCAGGTACTCTGTGGCAGTTATTATTAGGAGTGTAAGACTCTTAAAGGTGAACAGTAATAAAAATGCAGGTGTCAACTGAATTTGTTATAGATAATGTCATTCACAGCAGTTTTACTAGATAAGCAAAACCATGGCTTTCCAAACAGTTTATTAAATACCTTGTATTCAGTTTATTTATAAATGCCTTAGTATTTTTTAAACAACTTTGAAAAGTAGGCTAACACTTCGGAGTTCTGGGGACAGAATACCATTTTTGTATTTGTGACTTGTGGCCTGAGCTGTTAAGAGGGCCTGTTGTTTGTTGTGCTGTATGAGGTGGGGTTCCTGATGCAGTGGTGTGGACAGATGCATGGTACAGAGAAGAAAAGACCCGACACAGTGGATATTTTTGAAATCGGATCCTGCACAAATGGTGAAGATAAGTTGGCATGAGTGCCAAGATACTTCTTACCCTCTTTCAAGTGTCATCTTAACCCATTGGAGGTCTGGGAATGTACTTTATATAAAAACCACCTTTTTAATATCATAGTCTATTTCTGTTCTGAGGTTTTTTTTAAACAGTTGCTGAGCACTTTGTTTAATAAATGCCTTGATAAAGATAATGTTGAATCTCACAGCTTGAGCTGATAAGACATTTCTGTGGCATATGTGCTAGCAGATCCTTCGTGAGCTACTCTTAAAATAAAGAATATTTTAAAACTTTGTCTTTAAGGTCTAATTTTGCTTAACAGATTACTGAGTATATTCTGGAAACATAGCAAAAAATAACTCTGTTTTATAAATATTTTTGTAGTCAAAGGAAACAGGATCACTGCTGGAATTTCCAGTTTCATGTAATGTTCATGTACTTTTTAACATCCTGGGCACAGACATCCCTTCACAGTGTGCAGAGGGGAAGGACAACACTTCTGTTTTGTTGTTCTATCTGCTCTGCTGGTGCAGTCAGGTTGTTCAGATTCCTTATTCTGTGTTTTCTTCTCTTAGTCCCTTGGAATCCACAAAGCAGGCTGAGGGCACATATATATAGAGGATATCTGACTATATATTTGTATTTTTCTTTGTGATTTCTACCTGTAATTTAACAATTTTGTTGCAACACTGGATTTTCTTTGGTTAAATAATAATATTTTCTATTAATTTTTCACCAAAATACTTAAGTTTTACAACTACATACATTTCCTCATTATAGTGGTTTGGGTGCTGTGGTGGCTTTTGGAACTTTAGGAACAAGTTGCCAAAGAGCTCCACTCTGAGCTTAGCAGAACATTCTCATGTGGTAGATGGATGAGCAGGTACTGTTGCAGAAGCAGGCAAGTAAGGATTAAAGTCAGCCACCAGTACATTTAAAGTATTTTATACATTGTGGGCTGTATTCATGGATAAAGTTTTTCCTTTTTTTTCTATATATGGTTTTTCTATATGAGAACTTTCTCTATAAGCCCTGAGGAGTTGGTGTATGAATGTGTTCTGTACTTTGGCCAGTACTTTGTGACTGTTTCATAACAGCTTAAGCAGGCAAGCATTTAAGTTTCAAACTTCACATGAATACTTACTGCAAATGAAGATGGTTGTTGTAGGGTGGTTAAGCATTCAGAAGTAAACACTGCTGTCAGGTTTTTCTAGTGTTTTGAATGTTAACCAGAAGATGTCTCTGCCTATGGCAGGGGGTTTAAAAACTAGATGATCTCTGAGGTCCCTTCCAGCCTAAACCATTCTGTGATTCTATGATATTCATATTTAGCAGCTCTTCTGTATTCCTTTCTGCTCATGCATAGGGTTTCTCTCTACCCAGTGCTCCTTACAGGATTTTTAAAATCAAAACTCCTTACTGATGATAGAGGATGTGCTTCTAGTCAGCCTGAGCAAGTAGTCTTGAGAGGAGCACTCACTGTTCCAGCTCATGGTTGCAGCTCACTGATTGTAAGCAGAGAGAATTGTGAGTGCTTTAGACTAGACTCACGTGTACTTCTGTTTTAGTTTGTAGGGCATGTAGCTGATATTTTCTGAGCAGGACAAATCCCTGGATTATTAGGTTTAAATTTATTTTTTAGACCTCAACATTAAGAATAATATCTCAGTGAAGGTTAGACCCACAAGAGAGATCTTGCTGTACAACTCCTGAGACAGGAGGAAGATGTGAATTTGTATGCTTTTGTGAGACAATCACTGTTCTAGTTCAACTAAAGTCATGTTGATCACTAAGCTAACTTGATTCAGAAAATCAGCAGAGGTACTGGAAAGGACATTTGTGCTTTGGTGTTTTGTTGCTTCAATATGAGGGAACACATGCCTGCTAGGAAATGACCTGCCTAGTACAAATGGTAAATATTCTCTGGCTGTTGTTGGGCTATAGTGTTACAGTAAAAGAGAAAACATCAGAAATGTGTGGTGTAATAGGAAAATTCTTTTTCTAGCCATAAGGTGGGGATAGAGCAAAAATTCTTTCTTCCCTGCAGTAAGTGTTCAGTAGAGAAAATACTGTTTATTCCTACTAAAAGGGCACAGGAGGTTGTGACGCATGCAGATGTCTTTTTATTTTAAGGCTGCCAAGGCTATGCTGCTGACATCTGTAGAGCAATTAATACTTAAAAAAAAAAAATCTCATTCCCATCAAAAAAAGGGTGTTCTGCTGATCTACCCTGAGACAATCAAAGTCACATATGTGAAGTTTGCTGGACCTTAGGTTTTTCTTTATTGCAAACTCAATGTTTCAGCTCATTTTCTTTGTCCCAGGTCTGTAGTTATTTGTACAGCACAATGGCATTTTCAGAAACTGGAGCTGTAGTGCAGGAAGATTTGGTACGGGACATTGAATCGAACAGCCTAAATATAAAACACACACCTTGTTTAGGCCAGACTGCTGACTTGGCGTTCTTTTAGGCTTTTATCAGCTTAGAGCAACTAATGATAGGTCACTGTAACCCCCTAAATTCATGACTTAAGAGTATATATTTAGAAGGTGGGACTTACATTTCAAATGAAAGCACTGCTTACAGTAAAACAAAGTAGCTTTTTCAGATCTGCTAACTATGTGTCAAATCTAAGTTCTCCAGGCTGTTTCAAAGCACTCTGTTTTGCTGATCTTGAAGACAAAAAGTCATATCTTGGAAATTAGATTCCTTTACGTGTTCTGACACACTGTACTTGTTGCTGTGATAGCCTATGTGGGTATGATGAAAGCATCATCATCCAAAAGGGGAAGAGAAAGGGAAGGAGGGAGAGAGACTTAAGAATAGGAAAGAAAACTATGATAGCTTTAATTAGGATGATAATATGAAATATATACAAAATCAATACCAAACCTGACCCTCCTGCTGCCAATTACAGAACTATCACTGCTGACACAGATGCTGGGGAAGTCATGGATTGGGCTCAGTGACAGACCAGAACCAAATACAGGAGCTAGATTCAGGAATGCACTGATAGGGATCAAAAGCAGAACAGACCGACTCCTCCTTGCGTAGTGGGCATTGAAGAACAGAGGCAAGGGGCAACAGAGCAAGAGAAGAATCCCAAAGGGCTGAAGAAGAAAGGCTGGTATTGTGGTCCCTCAGCTTTATACCAAATATTATGTCTATGGCACGGAATATCTTGTTGGTCAATTTAGGATCACCTGTCCTGCTCCTACTCACAGGTGCAGCCTCACACTTATTGCAGATATAACAGTGACTTTGGTCTTCCATAAGATCAAACCTAAGCCAAGAGCCTTTCTGCATCCCAACCCGTGGTAGTAACTATATGTCTGACAGCTCATAGTGCTGCAGACTAGTCTGTGGGGATTTGTTCTTTTACTGTTTGGTTACTAGTGTGTCCGTGTCTTTGCAGCTCACTTTCATCCAGTTCACATGGCCTTTTTTTGACAATACTCTTCTATGGTCTGGGGTGTTCCTGTTATCCTGACCAGACTACTGAAAGAGCTTTTTGGTAAGATCAATTCTCTCACCGAGAAAGTTGCTTTACTGGGAAAATTATTTCAATGCATGGAGAATTTCACAGAGTGTAGTACGACACGTAAACAGCCCTAAATTTACTTAATGGTTTGCAAAGGAAGCAAGAGTTTTGCTATTTGGTAATAATGGGATTGTGGGGGTTTAGTGGGAACAGAGCATGGCTCCCTCTCTACCTCCTAACACCAGGTCATGCTCTACAGAAACAGAAATTGTTCTACTTTGTTTCCAAAGTGTAGGAAGCACAGAAAGATGGATATTTTAGCAACAGAAGGGATTGTGAATAAAAAGTTATAACGGGTCAAATACTTCCAAATCAATGTCATAAAGAATAGGGTTGTCTTATCTGAAGATTCTAATCCCTTACTGGAGGTTTAAATTGGTTTAATTTTATTTGCACTAACCTCTAAAACTGACAACCTTGCCTGAATAGCTCCACGTGCTTAACTTTAGCAAGTAAGTACCCATTGACTAGATCATTAACTGAAATCTGTTGTAATGAGATTTGAGTTTTATAAATAAACTAGATAAATGAAAAATAGTTAAGTGCCATGCAAAGCACTTTTAAAGAATCCATTGCACAGCTGAAATCTGGTACAAGCAGGGGGCTAGTCGGAGCTTCTGGAGGGTGCTTGCAGGGCTAAGTTAATGCTCTGAAAGTTTGTTTTTTCTCTTCAGAGAAAATTACCTGTGTAATTGGTCAGCTGTTTAAATATTACTGATTTTTAAAGGTTGGTTAGCAATTTAAAATCAGGTATTTATTAATTAATTTTAAAGACAAGCCCTACTTTAAAAATAAAATGAAGGGAGAAGCATGAGAGAAAGGGAAAGGTAACCTCATGGTGCTGATTATCCAGCCAACTTTAACTACGTTGCTGTAGTGTCACAATAGGGTTTTCATGTTGAGGTTTGGTTGTGGATTCCTGTTTAAAGGGTTGGGCTTCAGGGGAGGAAGACTAGTAGTAGTCTGAGCTTTTGTCAAAGTTTTTTTATTAGTGCTGAGCTTAACTTCACTTTAACTAAGATTGCGTGAGGTACCTTTCCACATTGTCCCCAGAGTTCCATGGGGTCAGTAATGTTGGTTGTACTGTTCCTGTTGCCGAGCCTGGAATTTTTTTTGCCATAAATTCATACAAGTAAACCTTGAAAATTCAGATCGTAAGTGGACAAAAGAGATTCATCTTGCTCAATCTTAGAGATTTACAGAAAGCAAACTTTATTTTTTGCAAAATACAGAACTGCATATTTCCAGTAATTAATCTTGATTTTGTTTTCCTTGTTGTTTACCCTTTCTGGATAAGACTGGCAAGCACAGAGTAGCAGCATTTAAAAATCCACTACTGCAAAAAGAATGCCTTATATTATTGAAATGTTTAAATGACCAACAGTTTGCTCACGTGCTTCTTATATGTTAGTGTGGGTACATGTGTGTATACAAGTGGCTGCAGTATTAAGAATGAGAATCCCTCTTGTCCACTACTTGTGGATGTTTAGGTGTTGGTTTGTGGGGCTTTTTGAGGAGCAGGGGGTGTGTTGGTGTTTGGTTTTCAGTGGAAAGCAGTTTGTTATCAAAGATGATTAACTTGATGAATAGGTACTGTACTTAGTACAATAATGCTCTCTTGGCTTTGAAGTGTGTGCTGAGGTCAGGAAGATTTCAGGAAAGATCTTCAAAGGAGCCATCAGGTGAAGCTTTCTTTTCCTCTCTTTCACTGAAGTTTAGAAAATGGGTAGGAGAGAAGGAACAGTTGGCTAAAAATAATTCCAAATAGGAAAAAAGCAGAGCCTAGCCCCATCACTGGTAGTATTTCAGATTTATGCGATGTCTTGAGGAGAATCTGAAATTAATTTGGGTCCACTCTCTCAGAAGACATCTGTGTGGAAGAAAGCTTCAGACCTCTGGTCAAGGCAGGACGTGACAGATCTCGGCTATCGTGGCTCTGTGGTGTGTGTTCTGCTAGCCATGGAGCTTTCCAGTAAGGATCTGCTTTGGGCATGTATCCAAGTCTTGGGAGACGCTGCTGTATCCATAATATCCTGAGGGAATTTGTCTGGATATCAGCTCTGGCATGGCCATTGTGTCTCTCCGCTTGATTCCATAACAGGTCTGCCTTGGGGAATATTCCAGCCTTTTCTATACTTTCCTTTAAATTTTTCTGTACTTCTATGGGTATTTATTTACATATTTTTGAGTAACATTAAAATACTAAATATTCCCCCAAAAAAGAGAGAGAGAGAGAAACCAAGAAAAACGTGGTTTTTCATGGAGAAACCAGGCATAGGAGCCCTCACACAAGATTTCTGAAATAGTTGCTCACTGCTCACGGTAATATTTCTGCTTATCTGTGGCGCAAACACAAATGCTGTCAGTTGTGAAAGTAGAACCAAGGGTTTAACAGCACTTTTTGTTGACTGCAGTTTTTGAAGCTATAGCCAGGCAACGTGAAAAACAGGGTGAATGCAAGCACAGCAGTTTTACTTTGGCAGGTTATTTTCATGAACCTTGCATCTTTGTGAGGTTTTCCTGGAAATGAAAAGAAAACACCTTTCCAACTCATCTTTGCTTGGGTAGAATGGTCGCTGTATTACTCCAAACGTCTCCAAAACAAACGTTCACGTATTGACCTGAATTGTACCATGGATAATTCTGCTAGCACGTTTTTTCCTACATCTTGCTTGCCCACTTTCACTCACAAGAGAAGAGGATGGGATAAGCTGCATACGCTTTTCTTCTAGGGAAAATTGTTCTAATGGTCATTTTGGTGAAATTCCTCTGGTGAAGCAGAGGCTATTTCTGTAAAATGTCCTATAAGTATAGTTCTTTACCAATAAGCCTTTATTTTGTCTCTACCAACAGTATAAAATGTCTGTTCTGGTGTGTAAAGACCTTCTTTGCATTTACTGGATTCCATGTATAAAACCTTATGCATTTAGATTTGTAAGTTTTAGAGTTTTTTACATTTCAGAAACCATAGATATTTTCTAATGCATGAAGCTCCAGATGGAACTAAGATGACCTGAGGCTATGCTTTATTCTCTGATGAACCTGTCAGTTTTAAATATCAGGCTACTTTCTGGTTGAGAATGGAGAGGATTTTTATTAGATTATTTTAAATGTTTTTCATGTTTTTCTTTGCTTTGTTTGGAATTTCTTTTCGTTGGTTTTTTAGAGGGTTTTTTGGGGTCTCTTTTTTATTGTTTGTTTTGGTTTTTTTTAATATTTACAGGGGCTAATAGATATTTTTAAAGGGGTTTAGTTTGCTTAATATTTGATTTTGTATTTCTTTATTCAAGCATGAAAATCCAATTATGACTCATCTTTCAGAGAAGTCTTCAAGTTTCCATAACATTTCTAATACTTTTAATTTTGAAGACTAAGCAGAGTTTCTTCCCAGTATTTTCTGTTCCACTGTTTCCAACCCATGACTTCGGAGCTAAAGGGAAGAAGAGAGCCTGGTTTCAGTATTGCGGAACATTTACACTGGAACCCGAGCAGTAATACCTACAGGTACCAGGTTTAAATTGTGAAAAGAAGAGGTGAAACAACTGCTCCATGATCTTTGTCAAAGTTAGATGATCCTTCATGGACAGAATTCACGATCTTTGCTTTAAAATTGTGGAAATTCTTCCTTCTCTCCCAAAAAAAGGCTTTTTTCCCCTCTCTCTTATTTGCGAAAAAAGAGACAGATGTAAAGAAGAAGAAAGCCAATTCTTTACTCTCTTAATTATTGACTGAAAAACATTTTGTTTCATGTTCTCTGTTTTTTTCTGAGAAATACATACTCTTTTGAGAAACTTCTAAAAATTTGAAGCTGAATGTTTAAAACTGTACTAGAGCAAGACTTTATAAGCTGTACTAACATTCATTTGTTAAAGAAACTAATATGAAGTTATTATACAAATAAGCAAAATCCTCCTAATAGTAAAGAAATTCTTTTGAAATATCAACATTTTTCAAGTTTTCTCTTGAAATTTCCATGTGAAATGATAGTGTTTTTTAAAAAGCTTGTGTATCATATTTTTAGAGTTTAGTAGGTTTAACTCGTCTGCATCCCTCTTGAAAAGAAATGTGGACCATGTTTGGGACATAATTTGTGTAACAAAATATCTTTATTTCTGAGTTAATTTAATTTTTCCATGCCTCTGTTACAGAGGAAGTATACTTTTAATAAAAGTCATGTGTTTAGAACAGTAATTTTTGCATTCAACATAAATTATTTTTATGCTCTTACTGTTTGATGTGAAGGCTGCATTCTCTATAAGTAAACTTCTTAGTAAGATGAGATCCATACCGTAACTGCTATGTCAGTACTGCCGTTTTACCAATCACTATTTGGGACATAAATCTTCAGAGCTTAAAGTCAAATTTTGAGCAAAACTATGACAGTGCTTTCAAGACAAGACAAATACGGTTGCTTTGTTGTTCTTTTTACCTAGGCTTCTTAACCTATACTTGGAAATCTGGTGAAAAAACACTGTTTTGGTCTGTTGTTGTAATTTCCCATCTAAACAGGGTCTAGCACCACTTGAAACTCTTTCCTGACCCTTAGCAATGTCGGAACATGAAACGCAGGAGGAGGATATCTTATGGTGTATAGTGCATTAAGGGGATTACCTCATCAGCATGAAAGGTCCATAACTAATCTACCCCAGAGACATTTGAACTGTTGGAAAAGGACATTGCTGGGCATATAAAGAAACACATCAAAACACTCTCTGAGAGTAAGTGGAGCAGCCAGCATGGTCCTGTATCTGAATTACAGTGTCAAATTTGTTCTCTATTTCCGTAGATTTTAATTCAGGCACATACCCACACCAAAGATTTCAAGGCTAGGGTGGGGTTGATGAAAGACAACAATCAAGTTCTGCTTTCTATGGGCAAGGAAGCTTTGAGGATGGTTGGAAAAGACCCTTGTGAGCATCAAGACCAACAGTTAATCCTGTCCATGTAATTTCCTTAGAGGAAGAGTAAGGTTCTCCCTAACTTATTTGTGGTGGAGATATAATAATCCATTGCCTCCTGTGACACACCTTTTAGGAGGGAAACAAAATCCTTTTTTCTCAAACTTTTAAGCCAGTTTTACACTCTGCCTTTAGACTAGTTTAATGTATTCATTCTCTATACATATTTGAGCATCTATAAAGCCAATAGAGAAACTAGAAGAGCTGGAAACTAATTCAAGTTAAATAAGGGGCAGTTCTGCCCATCTATCACATGCAGCAACCCTCTAACTGCTGTTGACAGAGACTTCCTGAAACTTAGAGCATTGGTATTATCTTAATGCACATTTTTCTGTAATCCTTTTTTTCCTAACATAAAGCTTGATGGTAGATTCAAAAAACTGATGCAAACCTGCCAATACACCTTTCCAGAAATAAAGAGCTTGTGTAAATAAATCAACCCAAGGTTTTATTAGCCATGGTTAGATCTTGCCAATAACAGGGGTTTCAAGTCCTTGGGCTTGAAACTCCTGTTGCAGTTTTTCAAGTGAATTCTTGTTTGAAAGTATTTATTATTACTAATAGAAACAAAAATCCAGGACACAGGGAAGTTGGAGTAGATGATCAATAAGGTCCCTTCCAACCCTAGCCATGCAATGATCCTATGACATGCCAAAAGTTGTTTAAATTACTCTCACCAGGTCACAATAATCTATTATTAAAACATATGGTTGAATTGTTAGCTCACGTACATTGCAACGGAGATATCCCTTGAGTAGGATAACCCTTGAGTATATATCCTGGAGGAAGGTATCCTGAGCCACTAAGAAATATTTTTTATCTTGTTTCCATATTTTTCAGTATCTTTCTGAAACTCATTTTTTTTACTTGTCAGAGAAAATGAGATTTGTTACTCTGTTAAGTCTGTTCCTTGTGCTGATTGACCAGACTGTGTAGTGTCTCTGAACTTCTTATCCTTAACCAACCATTTTAATGATACTTCTTTTCAACAGCAAATCTTGCTTAACTGTTTTCTCGCAGCTTGAAGCACTCTAAAACATTTTTGAGCAGATAATTAATGATATTATCCTTCTTTACTATGCCTTGTTGATGGCTTCTTCAAGCTTATTCACTGTTCAGGAATGTTTGTTGACTGTCTGGAGTACGTCTTGGTTTCTAGCTCACTGATCAGCCTTCTGTTTTTGCTGATTGAGAGGCAGCAGTCTGTAATCAGCTATTTAGTTTGCATGTTGTATTCCTTGGTCTTGATTGAACACAAGTAATACTTCTCATCTGGAAGCTCGCAGAGGACAGATGTAAGCATGCCTTTCAGTAAACATTTTCTGAAGTGAGCTTCAGTTGCTTAAATCCATATTGTTACTGATAAGCTTCATTTCATTAACTTGGGAAAAGCTGAGCCGAAAGATATGTGTGTTTGTAAAAATCTGAATTGGCACTTGTAGAAAATACTTCACAGTCACCGAAGGTTCTAGCTGCAGAACTCTCTTAAGTGTAAGAAATAATGTAGCTGTACTGAAGTTCAATTACTTGTTTTCTGCTGTTGCAATGAAATATAATTTGTGCAGTGAAATATCATATTTGTACAACGAAAGATTGTATTTGTAGAGAATACAAGTAGTAGGTGAAAAATCTTTTTGTGTGCATTGGGAAAACTCCTTCCTCTTAGGAAAACTCCAGGAAGAACAGATGTAATCTCCACTGCAAGTGATTCTAAGAAGTGAAGCCCTTAGATCTGAAAGGAAGCCAAGTCCTAAAAAGAGGCATACAGTGACCTCTTTATGATGCTGAGCCCTTGGTTAGGATGTAGACAGGCCAGCTCCCTTATTTATCTGTTATCTCTTCTGCCCTGGAATCCCAGTCTTAGTTCAACTGAGGTAAATAACAGAAGTTATTAAAGTTAAGAGACCAGTACTGAAAATCAGGGAACTGCGTGTTGCCTGCAGTACGAAGAGCCAGTCCTGTCATTGTATGTAAATGGCAGATTTTCTGACTTCAGCCAACTGGGCATTGCAGTTCTTCAAGGTCATTTGGCTGAGATAGGTGAATTTCTGTAATGTTCTTAATTTTTACTGTTGAGGATATAACAACCTAGTGGGGTTGGGGGTTGAGTACCTTTTTTTTTTTCTGTAGGCCAATTCTGAGCCAAATTTTCCCCATTTAGACTGGTGTAAATCCAAAGTCATGTGAAATGATCCATATACTGTGAAAACTGGAGCAAAGTTTAGCCCCAATAGGTTTGACAGCATCTTGCTGTGAGGCACAGTCTCCACACTGCACTTCATTCTTCTATGACACTCTATGTTAACTGAGTAGCAGCATCTGCACTACTGCTTTTCCGAGGGGTTTCAGTACTAGGATTTCACACTAACAAATATTTTTGGCAAATATCTTCCTTGACTGCAAAGTTGTTGCTATTATGGGATTGTTTTAGTCATATGCTGAAGCTCGTTTTCTTAAACACATTTTTAATTCTTTCTTTGTTTTGTTTTTATTGTTTGCATAAGAACACCGCATACTAATTCACCACATGATGTGTATGTGCGGTCCAAATATCACAAACTCTGTTCCAAAGTCCAGACGTTTACCAGTCTCCCTCTCATAAAGCACATAATGGCAAAATCTTTAGTCCAAAATTCAAGTCAACCAGAACTTTGGAGTATCTTCAGAGTAAAATACTTTTCAGAACAGCTGCAGGAATCTTGATATATAACCCACCGTAGGGTGTACATAACCCTCTAATACTGAAAATATACTACACAATTTACACATGATGACAAAGTAAATGTTTGTATAATAATTTCTTCAAAAGAATAGGGAGCAAGAAAACAACTACAAATATATAGAAACACTTTCCTGTTCATCTGAGCCCACATCAGGTACAGCCATGATGGCAGCCAGCACCTTTCTGGCACTAAGACCTGCCAGTTGATACACCCAAATTCAGAGACACAAAATTTGAGTCCTCTTCTGGAAGTTTTCTATCTATTTGTGGAGTTTGTTTTCCTGAGAGAAGCTGCAAGAACACAGAATCCTTTTTCTATCACTTCCAGATTCTTAATATATTGACAATGACATAGTCCACAAATAGACATTTCGGCCTCCACCTTATTTTTCTGAATTCCTCAAAGAGGCATAAATCATCAGAAACTTAAGTGGTTTAAAATATTTGTATAGCAATTATTTTGTCCAAGATCATGCTGTTCCCTTATGTAAAGCAAAATCAGTGTGCTTTAGAAGTGTTCACCGGTTTTTCTGAGAGTGTTCCTTAAGCCACGTAAAATAAGCTACTTGGTGTCAAAGATAAAAGGAGCTGTCTTCGAATTTCTTGGGATTTTACAGATGTGATTTTGTAGCAGCATACAGCTATGGTTTGATAAGAATTTAGTGCATCTCCTTTGAAAGAATTTTGTCACTATATATGTTAGAATGACAGTCTTTCATACATTCTCAAGAGGACAATGTTTAGAACTGAATCCCCTTAGAACTGGATGCCCACTGAATGTCTGTTCTGGCAAGGCACAACCTCACATCCCACTCCTGTGGTTTTTGTTCTCATGACTGAAAAGCGTAAATGTATTTTGAGCTGAGAGAGGAGCAGGAGTACAGTTCAAATGCAGATCTTCAAGTCCCAAACACTATCTGCTGTGTGTAGAAAAGTGAGAGATATTTGATCTGTTTTGCTCAGGTCCCTTTGCATCTCTTCATCAATAAAAATTAAATTCTGGTTGTAGAGGACAACCAGACCTGTGCCATCTCATCTGTCTTTCCCCCATCAAAGGTCCTAGCACAGAGTGATGGCTGAACTGCTGTTGCCAGCACTTTCATCTGCTGGATGGTGTTTTGATCCAATTGACGACTAGAACATAGTAGAACAGTTTCAAAACTGCCCTTAGCTTCTGCAGAACCATTAGGGTGAATAGTTTGTAGCTTCCCTTCCTCTCCTTTCCAGGTGCAGCAGCCTGCCTCCCTTTGTCCTAGATTTGCTGGGACAGACTCCCTAGTTACCGTATCTGCTAGCCAGGAGCAGTTTTGAGTCAGCTGGGGCAGCTGAGCTCAACTGGCTACAGATGGATGTTATCACAGCCATCTACCCAGTGTATTGGGGTCTCCTACTTGTGCTTTTGTTTATCTCCTTCTGACCCTGCTTTCTTCCTCCTGAGTATGGTTTTCCCAGTTGTTCTGACTGCTGGTCATGCACTGGGGTGAGTGGAACTTTGTGTGCTTTGTATTGGCATTTGCACTGAATTGTTTGAATTCAACACGTACAGATCTTCTCCTTTACCCAATACCCTTCCTCTGCTGGGGAGGAGCCAGAGGGTGACAGAGCAACTGTTGCAGTTTAGGCCGGGTATGGTGCAAACAGACACTCTCAAAAAAGTCTTGGACTGCATTTGTTTTGTTTTTCTAAGTTTTGACCCATGATGACTAGTAGTTTTTGAATTGGAAAGTGCTATTCTGTGTTATTTTTTAATATTATTACAAGAAATGTGGAATGTGTCCAAGTCCAAATCAGTGGAAAGGATGACTGACTTTTCCCCAACTCTTGCACTTCCAACTCTGCATCTCCTTCCTGATAGGAGTGACTTTCTTGAGTGCCAGAAAGTTTTACAGAGCTTTGCCATGAGTAAGATGTCTTCATTTTGCCAGGATAGGTTATGCTTTTGGATATGCTTTAGGTTTTAGTCATAATTAAAGTAAGCGATGGTCTAGAAGAGAAGGGAGTCCCATTGGAAATTATTTCTCATCCTTCCTCTGAGGACTATGACTTAATTGAGCTAGCTATGGGGAAGACAGTTGTTCTTCTGAAGCCAAGAAAGGAAAAAAATTAATTTAACCCTAATAAGAGGTACTGGAAGCTGTCTTGTGTTGTTGCATACAGGTTAATTTTAAGTTCCCTCTATTAGATATAGTTCCATGTTGTCCTGGTTCTGTTGCACTATCTGAAGGAGGTTTATGGCTAAGCCTTGTTTCTGTGTTTCCAGATAGTTATACTGACCTCTGTTTACCAGCTAGTTATACTGACCACGTTTGGTTTCAATCACAGGTGAAATGTTTGGTTGGTTAGATTATTGTGCATTGTGTTTTCTGATTCATTCCATGGCACTTGCTGTTAAATATGCTATCTGAATGTTTATGGTAAAAACAACTGTTATTTTTTTCCACTTTCTTGATGCTATGAATGCTGAGAACATCACCTGTCATGAGACAAAGTATCACAGAATCACTAAATTATCGATATTGGAAAAGACCTTGAAGATCTTCAAGTCCAGCCTATGGTCTAACATCACCTAGGGAGGATTGAAAGACTGGGTTAAAAGTCCAGTCTTTTCAATTTCAGTGGGATCTTCCCCAACACAGCATTTTAGAGGTGTCTACTTAAGTAAAATATGCATGACATATAAAAGAGAAATGGTAGAAAGGTGTTCTAGCCACAGCGAACCATTGATCACAGAGGAGTCAACAATGTTAGGAATTTCTTTTATCTTACTGTGAATGTGATGCAGTTTGCCTTTCTGCTATTTTGAGCTATCTTGCATCTACACCGTAGCTTGTAGCATGAATCCAGATTCCAAACTTTCATGGATTCTGTCATTGTTGAAATACTTTCCTGCTTCAGTTTTGGGAAGTTCAAAACATCCATTTTAATGGGTTAGATTGTTTCAAAGCAAAGGAAAGGTTCTGTGGTGGTGTTCTCTCATATGATTTCCATTTCATTCTGGGTGGACTAATAAGTTTGTTAATCCAGATGTGTTCAAGTTTTAACTCACAGTCCATTTGGACTTGTGTAAGTGTCCTACTTTTTGAAGCAAATGCTACAGACCCCTGAGATAGTTGGATTTCCCTGTATTCTTTTCTTTTCATAGAATCATAGAATTGTTTAGGTTGGAAAAGACCTGTAAGATCATTGAGTTCAACTCTTAACCCAACTCTCCCAAGCCCACAGCTAAACCATGTTCCCAAGCTCTGGATCTAGATGATTTTTAGACATCTTCAGGGCTGGCAACTAGACCACATCCACAGGCAGCCAGTTCCAAGGCCTGATGACCCTTTCCATGAAGCAGCTTTTCCTCAGGTCCAACCTAAATTTCCTCTTGTCCTATCACTGGTTACTTGTGAGAAGAGACCAACCTCCTCCCTTCTGGTAGGTTATGAATTCTATGACTTTTTTTTCTCTATGAAGGTAGCAGGAGGAGATAGTTGCAAACCAAATGAAATGAAGCTTAGAAAGCATAATTTTTCAGTAAATCTTCATATGGAGATTCTTTCTCTCTCTCTCTCTTTAGGATATGCCATGGATTCATAGCTGTGGCTGGATCTTGTTTTACTAAAACTTCTGAATTTTTGGGCTTTGCTAGAATTCCTGAAATCTTTTAATCAGAGATGGATAATGAAATAGCTATCAAATCAGAAGTGATCAGTTTAGCTGATACATATCCCCTGGAAAATGTTTTCTTTCTAGGCTTTATTTAAGCTTGTATGTCTGTCCTGACTTCTGTGGGGTTCTGGAAAGTGCAAAAGAAAGAAATATATTAGTTCTGAGTCTGATCTGGCTTGCATAGCCAAATCACCATTGTTAGGAAAGGGAGTTTTTAATTGTAGATATTTAAGCCAAGTGGAATATTTTATCCTTTACTATTCTTGGAGCTGCAACAAAGTTGTGGTATAGACAAATAATATTAAAAGTATTAATAATGCATTAAATAGATTAATATATTGGAATATATTAATGTATAAATATTGATATATGTAATGTTAGAAATATTAATAAGCTGACAAAACTTGATGTTATACAGGTTAAGTAGATGGCTCATCATTCCCAGAGGCTGCTAAATGTGTAATGTGCTGAGACCGCAAAAACTTGTACCCATCTTGAGGTTTTCATGACTCCTGTGACTAAATGTATTAGATATAGGAAAGGCAGCTGTGGTAAAAGTATCACTGGATGCAAGTAGAAAACGCTGTAGTATACTTTCCTAAAGACGTTACGTCAGCATGACTCCTCACTGGAGAAGCAATGGATTATAAAACATTGGGAAATAACTGTCATTGTAGATTTTGTATTCAGATAAATATTTTTATTCTCTTTGAGTTATTTAAACATCTGTACATGAACTTTGGACATATGAATGTAGGCTGGAATGATTCTTTTTGCATTCCCACCTCTGAATGTTTCCATAATTGAATCAAATGTGGTTTTCCTGGAGGAGTAAGGTCAAGCTACAGCTTTGTAATGTATTGAGCATAGATTTGGGGTTTTTTCCCAGAGAGAATGGAAAGCTTTGGTGACAGACTGATCATTACCTTTCAGATACAAGGCAAACTTCATCAAACAGGCTTAAGGAAATGACTGGGTCTTTCCCACACTGCATTCTTTGTGACCTGCTTCTTGCAGGAGTATTAAGGTATTTTGTGGTGCGAGAGTGGCCAAGGAAATAGTGGAAGCTTGAAAATGTATTGCAGGAGGTGATGGTACACAAACCAGTAAAGAAGGATGGCAACTATTGTTTGGTTCCAGAGGCAGTACAGGAGGAAACATGCAGTGAAAGAAATTAGCACAGACCTGAGTCTTTCCTAAGGAGGTTTGGTGCAAGAAAGTGCAGGAGAAAGCTGGTGTGGGTTAATGTCACTGGTTTTATCTAAGTTCAGGGAATAGAAGACCAAAGTATGGAAATGGGAGTAGAGAATGAGGAGCAACTGTGCCTCAAGTTTTGTACAAAACTCAACCCTATTTTTTTGTTATAAGAATAGTAAGTTGTATCGAACTGTTGTTTTCTCCTTGAACATTATTTTCCATTTGACTGAAGTGATCAATTCTGCTTCACAGCAAGAGCAAGCACATGGAACTATTGTTGTGATATATAATTGGGGTTATTTAGTGATTTGCATCAGAAACTCCTATTAGATTCTTTCCCTTAATATTTTCACATCTGTGCTCTAGAATATAGTACGTTTGGTAGATGTGGTATGAGTCAACACCAAGATCTGTAGGGGCTTGATTGGGTGAGAGTTTTTCAAGCCTTTCAGCTCTAATTTTCAATCTACCTTTCTGAAATTTGTGGGTACACTTCACAAATATGTGTTTTCAGCTGAATGTACCTCTAAGTCAGCCCATGCAGACTGCAGGACTCGGCCGTTTGTTAAAAAGGGTGAGTATCTTATCTCCTGTTAGACTTAGCTAAAAGTAAATAAGAAAAAAATCAACTTTAACCATTTTAAACCCGGTGATCCTTTTCATCTGGAGTAAGTTTATCCTTCAGGGGAACTACACAGCGCAGCCCTTATAGTAATACCTCATTAAAAGACATGTATTGGATAACCATGGTTTCAAAAGAAGCATTTTGACTGATTGCTGAAGTACAGCTGTCCTTGCAAAGTCAGCGTGCAGGGGAGGATCGTGCAGATTAGCACAGACATAACAACATGAGCCTTTTAGGTCAATTTGAGGAAATGGCAAGAGTCGTAGTGGCTGGGTGCGCACCTATTCAGGGAGACCACATAATCATTTCATCCTGATGATATCATTTCATCAGCATGCTGGTATTCAAGCTCATTTTTCCTCCACACATTTTACTCTTCTATTTATAGCTTTCCGTAAGCAAGTAAAATGATAGCCTTCTCCTTCTACAGCAGAAAACAAACTGGTCCAAGGAGGGTTTAAGTTTCTGTGCAGTAAAGATTAGCGGATGAATTATTTTTCAATTGAAGAATAGAATGTGGGAAATTTTGCTACACGAAGGCTTCCATGGACTTCCAGGGGAAAGAAAAAAGAAACAAACACAAAAAAACCCCAAAAACAATTAGAAGACAGTCCACATCCAGATGCTAAAACTTGCACTGTGCACAGTTTGCAAGAGTCAAGATTTCTCTTTTGGGGTTCTAGGGAAACTTGCGAAGCACCTGGCCACTTTGATTGAATTATTGATCATCAGGGAGTAGGTGTGGCAAGATATAAATGCAGTATGGTTTCTTTTAGACAGCTGTACTAGTTTGATTCTATCAGAAGCCTGGTACTATGTCCTGGCTCTTGGATGGTGTGTCAGCTCTGCCAACCACAGGTTTTCTATCTGTTTGGGAAGTTCCCTCTCCTTTTTTTTTTTTTTTTGTGTTTTTTTTCTTTTTTTTTACATAGAATCATCATGGATTGGAAAGGACCTCAAAAGATCNGGTCAGGGTTGGAAGGGACCACAGGATCATCCAGTTCCAACCCCCTTACCATGGACAAGGACACCCCACCCTAGATCAGGCTGACCAGAGCCTTATCCAGCCCAACCTTAAACACCTCCATGGATGGGGCCCCAACTACCTCCCTGGACAAACCATTCCAGGCTCTATCTGACCACGTATTCAATCTCCTGTATCTATGAGCGTTAGGTTCAGAAGCCTTGTAGGGTTAAGAAAGAAAGTGAAGAAGACCTATTTCAGTTAGCACTGCTGCTGAAACTTGTGAATCTACAGTGGCAAAAGCACAGTGAATTAATCATGGGGAAGTCCTGTGTTCATCTTACATTGTTTATGCAGATATGTGAGTGCTGCACTGTCCATCACTGTGTAACAGATGAAACACCTATAGTCTTTGTAGTGATGTACCTCCTACCATAGTCACATGGTCATAAGGACGGATAAAGAAATGTCTTTGAATTGTCTGATCTGATAGCTCCTAGACTGCCCACGCTTTTTGCGGGAGACTGAGTCCTTTTCTAATACTGGTGATTGTGACTTTCTGTCTGCTCTTTAGTTCTGCAGTTATGGAGAAGCATGGGGTGAATAAGTAAACGCCACGCCAATGAGCTAGTCCATGTTATTAGAACCAGTGATAAAAAAGCTTCTTGCAGTCAGAAATCTTTTCATCTTTTTTATGGAAAATAATTAGTTAGTGCACTGATTTGTCTGGTAATCGGGTCACGCAAGGAACTCATAAGGTTCTCTGTTCTATACAATGATGAAATTGATTTTGCTCCCACCAGTTTCTGAGTAATGCTCTGGAGGTGAACAGACTCACAGCTACCATCAAGCAGACTATGACTGATGAGAATCCAGCAAGTTTGGAAAGCTCCTGAATGACTTTAGTTAATTTTATGATATGTTTATAAAGGTTGTAGTCATGGTGAGACCAAGGAAAGAATTACAGATTGCTTAGGAAAAAAAATAATAAGAAGTTGTGTGTCTTTTCAGTCTCTGGGAACAACTTCTATTGTTTAAAAGTAGGACATAGCTGAAAATTACTGTGTGAACCTTTTGAGCTGGCAGAATTATTTGCAAGTGTTTAGAACCTGCTTCCAGGAGAGTAAATGGAGTTGAGTGATATCGACATACAGAGAAATGTTCTGTAACAAAGTCTTTCTAATGCTAAAAAAGGAACTGAAGACTGGTGGCTTACAAATTCTGAAGAATTAAGCAGAGTAAAATTACATGAAATGATAATAATAGAGGGATGAAAAGTGCATTTATATATAATAAGTTACTGACATCTCTTTGGGTAGCCAAGTTAGTATTCACAGTGCAGTGCTATCAGCATCCTTTTAAGAAGATGCCAGTCTCTGTGTTTTGGAAAGCAAATGAATTAGATAATTCTGGCTAATTATTAATGTAATTTTTTTGTAAGCTATGGATTTCAAGAGAAGAATAGGTCACACCTTCACTACACAGAAGGTGGATGTGGTATATCAACACGTGGACTCCAGCTCAAATCTGACAACCTATTCCATTTTTGTTTGGTTTAGCTTGGATGCATAAACCAAGATAAACTGTATGAAAATATATACAGGCACAACATTTGGTTCTATTTTTTCCATAAAAGATGGGGGAGCAAAACGTGCCTGAATATGTACCTGTTTTCCTTATTTCTGGTTGTGTACAGAAGCCTGTGCACACGCTGCCAGAACCCTCTCATTGCAATGCAGGGAATTTCTACCTCATAGTCTCAAATGAGCAGTGCTCCCTTCTTTGTGTTTCCAGCCAGTTTAGACTCTCTCCCAGTTGCTTATGACTGTGAGAAACATTCAAATATATTTAAAACCCATGGCTATTGATTTTATAGTCTGGATTTAGAGGCAGAGGAAAGGATGGCATTGCCTGCGGCAGCTTCTTTATTCAACACTACTGATCCCGAGCCATCAGAATTCTTCTTACTGAGCCAGTGGTAAGGGTTCAGCCAGGAAGTTCAATAGGACCACAGTTTGCCCTTGACACTAGGGGATTTGACAAAAGGACTCTGACAAAAGCAGAAAGCAGTAAAAGGTGCAGTCACTATCATTCCTCTTCCCAGAAGAATTTGTGCATGTGTCTGATGGGAAAACCCAGGCAGATGAGTGACCTGCACAGTGAACCCAGACCGTTCCTTTCACTGATCTTTCTCCAATGTATTTTCAGAGTCTGCTTGTAAAGCTAAATACTTAAGTGACATGTTGCTCAACTCTCTTTTCAAGGGTCTTGAAAGACTTTTGTCTTGAATTTAATGGTTTTAATGCACTGCAGGTTGGGGAAATCACCAACCCAGGTTAGGTGTCCAGGCTGTTTACTCACTGTAGTGGCTCAGTTAGGCAACTATGGAAGTGATCTAGGGGAACAAGCAGAGAGTTTCTTGAGTTGCTAAGAGAAAGACCAAGAGGACAGAACCAGGAATCTTGCTCCAGATAATTTTTATCCTCTCTTGTATCTAGACATGTAGAAAGGTAGTTTTCCTGTCTGAGAAAAATGAGGACAACTGTTTGTTAGCAGTGTGGAACCAGAGTTCACTTCCTCTCCCCAGGGAATGTGTGTCTACCAATGGAACAAATTTGTCAGGAGAGATTGAGAGAGATCTGCTCCTCAGCAGCCACTACCCAGGCAGTTGGGGTTCTTAGCTGAGGGCAAGAAGCTGGTGATTCAGTTCCTGTTCTATTTGAAACATGGCAGGGGCTTCAAACAGTTCACCAGCTCTGGCTCATCTTCACATTGGTCTATTTACATTGTCCCTGGATTAAGTGGCAACTAAGTAGCTAAAGAACATTAAAGATGCCAAAATACACATTAGCAGTGTAAGTAGGAGTGCAGACACCTCTGTATTGTGGAAGATCTGAGCCTAAACACTGATTTTCAAGTTTAATCTCCTCACAAAATGTGCAGTGCAAACACTAGAGCTGCCCTTCGATAAATTCATAAGCTATGTTTGCTATCCTAGCAAAGAAGTGTGGAGCCAAATACTTCATTAACCAAGTGAAACTTTATGTCCACCATTACCTTCAGTTTGTAGTATTAGCCTATAACCTTAAAGAACTACCTGTGTTGGAGCTATATGGTAAGACAAGAGTGTAACGGAATCGTAATGGGCCATCTTTGCCACAGCACGCGGTAGACAAGTAGAGTTTTTGGAAGGAACAGCATGTAGAGGAATTGTTTCCAGATTATTATAGCACTTTCTTGCTCAGTTTTTCCACACAAATACTGTATGTATGTGGTCATTGGCCTCACTTGAGGATTTCGAGATTTATGGAAAAACATCATGATAAGTGCTGGGTAGAGTTGCAGTTACAGAATATGCAGTAATGTTCTATGGGGTCTTATTGCAAGACTTTCCCCACAATCAGGCTTAGAGGCAGCATATTTAGCTCATTTACTCAAACACTAATTGCAAGACAAAAAGAGGTGATGTCATAATTTGTCTTGGTGGATTCTTCAAGCTCACGAAGACAGAGAGAATTTTGACCTGAGAAAAAGCTGGACAAACTGTAGTGTGTTCTCACAGAACATGCCTAACACTCTTACAATTTGTGGGGAAGGAAGTCTATACAGAAATCTGATTCTTTTAGAATGTATTCATACCACATAAACTTGTGTTTTCACCTCTATTCCCCTCCCAATTAAATGTGTACTTGTCACTTCATTAGAAACCTTTTCAAATGTATCTGTTCTCATCAGCTTGTGAGTGAATTTGGGTTTTCTACTCCTGCTAAACATCCTGCACCTCTTACAGGTGCATATGTGTGTACACACACACACACACAAAGAAGGTAATGAAGTTCTAGGATATAGATGACTTCTTAGTTACACATTGTGCTCATGAGTGATGCCAGTCTCGCAGTTGTTTGCCAGTTGTCATTTTCATGAACAATAGCAACTGGAAATGTTCTACTATAATTTCAAGGGGTCCTGCTCCCCACTTCTTGGTACTGCCAGAGGTGTCTAACAAATTAAAATATTCAGGCACAACCAGCAGCGGAGGGAGGAAAGTCAAAGGGGAGATTCTCCAAATGGACCTGCCATCCAGCAGGTCCTCCAGCAACTGATTTCACTGTAGGAAAACTCTGCAGGTTTCTGACAATTTGGTTGCTTACTCCTTCAAATAGAAAAATTTCACACAGTGACTTAACTACCTTTGGGTTTAGACTTATGTTTCCTACTGGAATTGGCCAATGGCAATTGGGAAGTTTAGCTTGGAAATTAGGGAAAGATTTCTTTAATTCGGCACAGGAACAGGATGGTGGAGTCACCATCCCTGGAGGTGTTCAAAAGGTCTGTAGAAGTGGCAGTTTGGGACATGGTAGAGTGGTCCTGGGAGATTGTGTTGAAGGTTGGACTTGATGATCTTTAAGGTCCCTTCCAACCTCAATGATCCTGTGTTACTGAGAAAGCTATGCAGAATAAAGGTGTGCTGGCCATGGGAAGTACTCAAAAGAGTACAGTTGCCAGAAATCATCATACCTATGCCTTGCATCTCTAGGGATGAGAAATATACCATTCTGTTCGTGTCTTACCTTTGCTAATGAGAGGCAAAATAGCATCTCCATGGTTCTGACTGGTGTTCCTTAAGCACCTCTCTGCTCAGTTGCAACACTGACTGTAGTTTTAGATAGCAGCTTTTCAAATGTTGTAAACACACATTGAGAACAGAAATAGAGTTTTGCTTAGCTGTTCTCTTCAGGACATTAACTCTGGTGCTTTCACAGGGAATGAAAAGTAGGGAGAAAACACCTTTCAGCTTTTCTAATTGGAGTTTCTACAGTCTGGTTGTGGAAACAGCAGAACTGAAGAAAGATGAATGTATGTAAGCCTTCTCCAAACCTAACTGCGGGATGTCTCTGTACTCAGTTACCACCATGTAATATTGGATGATATTGTCTAGCTTTAACAAGAGCTATCTACTGTAAAAAATTGTCAGATATGTGTGAACAGGATGCACTCAGCCTTACCAGGTGTTTTCTTGTCCAGAACAGGGTTTGCTCCCAAGGAACAGGTAACTATATACAGGGATCAAAGCCTAGAATTTTGAAAAATACGTAAGGAATGAAGGATGTGGGATTGTGCAGATTGGTCCAGGGCACTGCAACTAAGAGGAATAACAGTTTTAAATGTAACGGGAAAATTAGTCTGATTTATGGGATTTTTTTTGCTAATAATGAAGTCTATTAAGCTGTAGAAAGTTTTCCAAGAAAAGTGGTAGAATACCCCATCCTTTGGGATATATAAAAAGAGCCTGCACAAAGCTCTGCAAACCATAAAATAAGGAAGATGCTGGCACTGACCTGCAAGATGGAAAAAGTGAAGAAACAACAACTTATTCAATAACTAATTTCCATCAGTATTTGAACACATAAAACCAAACAATTAACTAAGTGTGGATAAATATTGCTGTAAACAGGGGAGATTTATCTGGAAACACTAATTGGTTGTCAATAAATCTGTTTCCTGGTGAGAAGAGAAAATGTTGCAAAGTATTTCTAGACCACAAAATTGTCCTCAACTGAAAACAAATAGATTACTTATTTTTAGCAGTGTGCTCATCAGCTGTTACTTGAATGCATGCTTTTCTCCTTTGCCCAGTAAAATGATGGGTTTTTTTGTTTCTTCATGGTAACCAAGGGAAAAGGTGTTCTCTGAAAAAATAAGGTTACTTTTATGTGCGGAAAAAGGGAATTTTGGAATACAGACGTAAATGTCTTTGTTCATAACAGAAGTGGACAGCCCTCATGAATTTCAGCAATATTTGACTACTTAACTGTCTAAACATCACTTAATAGTCTAGACATCATACAGGATAGCTGCTGTGTTAATGGGTGAGATCAGAGCAAAAATTAAACCAAAAGCTGCCTCTAGAGAGATGATCAGCTCATTCTTCCCAGGAAAAGCTAAATGAAGGAAAATACCCTAGGGGGATTGAAAAGCTGTGGAGACATGGTACTAGGGGACCTGGTTGAGTGGTGACTTGGCACTGCTGGGTTAAATGTTGGATTTGATGATCTTAAAGGTCTCTTCCAAACAAAATGATTCTATGAAAAGTTTGCCATGGAAAACATCTTCAAAATTAATATGTTACTCACTTTTAAGTGCGGGGAACTGGTGATGAGGGTGAGATATGAATATAGGAAAACTGTGGTTACTGCAAGCACCTTGGGAATCTAAAGTCCTTTTAATTACTTTTCAACACTGAGATTAATGGTATAATAGCATTTTATTGATTTAGCTTGGAAGGCCTTCAGACACTTGGATATTACACTGTGACCGCAGTTAGATGGTACCACCTTCTGTTCCTTTCCCAGGCTTAGTGCTAAATAGGGCACAGCCTCTCCAAAGGTCTGGCCCTGAATCTCCTCTGCCAAAGTGCAGAGACCACCAAGACTTTCCTCAAAGCCCTGTGAGGTGGTGGTCCCAGCGTGTCATTATTCATGAAATGTTTTCCATTTTTGTGGTGCGAATTGAGACCACTTTGGCCACAGTTGGTGCATTTCATTCAAACAAGAAAGTACTGAAGTGAGTGAGTAAATTCTCCCCAAGGCTATATGTGTCTCATTACCGATGATTTCCATTAAAGAAAAGCCAACTAAAAACATAACTCAAGAATTAAGAAGTGAGTCATGTTCTTTGTCACATCAACCAGCCCAGTATTCAGAGAGAGTCCTCTGAGTTTTCACATCTCCACCCTAGCAGGGAATAGAATTTTGAAGTGTTTGAAACTGTTAGTTTTAATAATATTAGAAGGTTTTAAACCCACTTTTATTATGAGGTAAAGGATACTGACTTTTCTCATGATTTCCCAGTTCCAGCAATCTATTATGAATTAAAACATTGTGTGCCACTGACTTTTCTTTCCTTTCCCGCTTCCCTCCGCTCTCCACTTTTCAGTTGGCCAGTTTTACATATTTCAATGTTGAAATACAGGAGAAAACACTTTCAGGCTGTGAGAGGACATGTTCAGGCTTGATGAGTCTTGGTTTATCCTCATTCAAGCAACCAGCTCTGTCCTAAAGGGAAACACAGCTGTTTAAAAATAATTAGAATAGAATAGTTCCAGTTGGAAGGAACCTACAGCGATCATCTAGTCCACTCTATGGCCATGTGGTCTTTTTAAACTCTTGTAACAGGTGAGTAGCTTGGAACTAATGACCATCCCTGTAATGAAGGGTTTGGTCTAGGGAATTCAGAGTGGTCTCCAGCAGTTTGCCTGAGGAAGGACATGCTGGTGAGGAAAGCAGAGCCATAGGGATCTGGTGAACATTTCCTGGCTACACGTTCTAGACATGGTGGTTGGTTTGATGCTTGTTACTGAGAGCATGGAGGGTAAGCTCAGTAATGAAAAGTATTTCTCCTCCCTAGTTTATAGACTTCCTGCCTTCTTATCTGAACTTCCCATTTACACTGACTAACTGGATTTTAAAAGACCTTCAATATCATAACCACCTTTATCAGGAGGTGTTAGTTAGATAAAAGACTTCTACTGCCTCATTTTATAAATGCGCATGCACACACACTTATAAAATCTTGCTTTAAGTTTTCTTCAGCTTTTTCTCACCAGGGATTTCTGTAATCATGGCAGCAATTGTGTAAGAGATGCTGGTTATCCCCAGCAATGTTGCTATCTTTCAGTCTTCAGAAACAGCCTCTTTTGTGAATCTTGGCTCCACAAGCACCAAGAAAGCTGTAATTTGTCAGATTTCTTGGCTGATTCTCTGCTTGATGTGACCTCTTACTTCTGTGACATTGAGTTCCAGTGCAAAGTGTCCTATAAAGTTGTGGGATCACCACATTCTGACAACACAGCAGGCCTCTTTTAAGCTGAGACTGTCTTATCTGGTGAATTAACAAGACGATAGACCAAAAATATACTAGGAGAGATTCAGTCTCATATGCTGGCCTCTCCGTGCCTCAGTAATTCAGCTGTATATGGCCAAATGAAAATTTTGCAGCACAAGGGAGGTTTAGTAGATGTTATGTTGGAGTGGCTCTAAATCTTACCAGTTGAAACCTACACAGTAATAATATCAGAGGCTGGAGGGGATGTGACTAGAATAGTACTGTGCTCTAGATAATTCCAGATGGCAGTTTGCCTCATTTGGTGGAGGTTAGACCAGCCTGAGAACGGCTTCCAATTCCAATCTTCCTGTTCACTCACACTTTCTCCTGCACAGATCATCTCTTAGCCATAGAAATAATCTGCTTCTTTGGGCTCAAGAGCAGCTTTATAGATGGTTGTAGCAGTGTTCCCTATCACAGACACAGAAGAGGAAATTGGAAATGGGTGAGGAAAGGGGTTTTTTTGTCTTGCAAAAAGAACATAGAGAAAAAGTTTTCTGTGCCAAAGGACGACATCCAGAAACTTTTTTAAGTGGTTCATGGACAGTAAAAGATCAGAAAAAGTAGACTAGACCCAGAATTACGGCATTCATGTGAGATGTAGAAACGCAGTTTTGCCTGCTTTCGAACAAGAAGATGAATTAGATCTTTCATGCACCCTGTCAAATGCCTCAGCTGTTCTGAAGCTAAGTGTACCTCTCCATCCATACTTGGGATAGTGCTCAATGAGTGGGAATGTCTCATTCTTCCACCAAATGTTGATGCTAAAGCAGAATATTTTTTATGTGTACACGTAAGAGTTGAAAAGAACCCCGAATAAATCCTGACATTTCTATTTTGAAGATCTGGGATTCTTGTCTGAGGTCTAATTGTACAGCTGAAATAAAAGCAACTTGGCAGGATAAAGAGTACCAAGACTTTTCTCCAAGTGGATGTGAGATACTGATTATTTGTTGTTACCATGCACTGATTGCTGGAGCCTTCAGATTTGTCTTTTGAATTAATGAAGTCCATATTCTGTTGGCAGTGCTGGAAGTAGGTGAGGAGCAAACTTCAGCAGCTTCCACTTGTGATTCAAGTAACTGTGATAGGTATGGAGAGGAGAGAATGCCAATCCCAACTTTTTCCTTTCTTTTGTTGCTTCCTTCCATCCATGATGTTGCAGCTCCTTCCTGCTTTCCCTGTCACTTTGTGATGGTTGAGATGCTTGAGCTTAACTTGTTTGTGCTTCAGCCATCAAAATGTCTTTGGACTCTGGCTCTGTGCAGCAAGAACTTGGCCTGTTCAGTCTGGTACTTTCCAAATCTGCGTTGAACCTGTGGGTCTTTCATTTCTGTGTACGGGACACATTTTAGAGCACACCCCCGCCTTAGAAAGCATTGTGCATCCCAGAGTCTCAGTCTCCTAGCAATCTCAAGTTAATTCATTGGGCCAGTAATTCAGATTATACTGGGAGTCGTTTCTTAGGAGATCATGATTCAGGCGCAAGTTTAATGCTTCTCTTTTGAACTTTTAAAAGCTGAATAAATAGTGAAGGCAATATTGCAAAGAGTTGTAAATGATACTATCACAGACCAACAATAAATGGGACCTAGATACTTTAATGTAGATTTTTGTCCTAAACAGGGCTGTGTAAAAAAATCATGTTGAGTGAAAAACCAGAACAAATTCTGGTTTCCTGCAGAAATTTTATATTGTGTTTCATGCAGCTGAGAAACATCTGTATGACTGTTTGTTTCATGAGAGAGAAATTGTGCTGTGCATGGAGCAGTGAGCCTAGAAGTTATTCTGAAAACTTTTGCTCTGTTAAGACTACAGCAGCATATTTGCTGTGTTAAAAAGATAGCAGCACATACTTAAGGAAAGTCTGGATACCAAACCCAGAATTTCTGTCCTGCAAACTGAAAATTTCATTTAATTTAATTGTCTCATTTTCCAGAACTGTCCCAACCCTGACAGTTACTCTGCTTAACAACTAACTTACATCTGTGCTTCTTTGGGGAAGAGTTAAAACAACAGCATCTGTTTTAATAAATTAGACTGTGTTGGGTATGTTCCTGGACATGATAGCTCAGTCACCAAACAGTTAAATTGTTAAAAGAGTGCCCAGTATGGCTTTGATTCGGACCAGCTAGCTCTATCCCAAACAATTGCTGAGTACAGTAAGGATTTCCAGAGGCCAGAGGTCGTTCAGAGATCACAAGCAATTTGGCTGCCACCAGTGTGTTTTGGAAGAGGAGAATTTAGGAGTATGGATATAGGCTGCTCCACGCCAGTTGGACTCAGTGACAGAAAACAGTCCCGCACTCATTTGATTTAGTAGTATATATGCAGCCAGCATGTTTTCTATCTCTCTCCCAGAGAGGATTAGTTTAGTAGGTGTTGTTGAGAAAACTAAACACTTCCCAAAGGCGGGATCTTCAGAAAATGAAGCTGCTGTTGTTGATGCTTTGTGTCCACAAGATTGCATTTACCCCTCTCCCACAAAAATAGTTCCCACTGGGTTATTCTGGTGTAAAATATTCAGTTGCCTCCTGAGTTCCTATGGGAATACTAGTTCCCAAAAGCATTATAACACATGAAAAGCCTCAAAGTGGCCTCTAGGGGAATCAATCATAGAATCATTGAGGTTGGAAAAGACCTTCAATATCATAAAGTTCAACCGTCCGCCCTCCAACCCTTGACCACTAAGCCATCTCTTGAAACACCATGTCCACCCATGTCTCCAGGAGTGGTACCTCCACCATCTCCCTGGGCATCCCATTCCAAGGCCTCACCACTCTTTCTATGAAGAAATTGTGCTGAAGCTAATACAGTCCTCATCAATTTTGTTTTGGATTAGCATCCCAGAACAGAGAATTTGTTTCGTCTAAGAGAGAACATAAAGACACAGAGTCAGAGGTCAAACATATAGCCTAGTGATGAAGAAAGGAAGCTTGTGGTGGAAAGACTGGGGTTCCAGACCTTGCTCCCAACACCTTTCTTCTAGTTTTGTAGACTCTGGGATGTAGGATGCTCTCAGATCTCACTCCTTTCAAAACTTTGTAGCTCTGGTGGTGAGGTGGATGTGAAGTTGTTTCCATCTCTATTTTACTGAAGAAAAGGCTTCTCTGCAGAAATACATAGGAAGAGGAGGATGAGGTGTCCAAACCTCCTAGCCACAGCAGGTCGGTCAAATGACTCTGTATTGTTGCACCTTTGGCTTGAGAATGAAAACCAAATCTGAAATAGTATCTGCTGGATTTCTTCAGCCAGCTCTGACTGCAAATAGTAATAAATTAATGTATTTGCCATATCACTGAGGCCCACTTTAGTAAGTGTTTACTTGGTGTTTCCAAGAAAAAAACCTTGTACTAATGGTTACTATGACAACTGCTGGCTCTGAAAAAGTGTTTAACTTTCTAACCTTTTGATTCCCATTTTAAACCATCCTCCCAAAGTTTGTTCTAATCTCTTTTTAGCTGTGTATCACAGTCATGGTCTGGGAGAGGACTTCTCTGCTTGAGTTTAGCATGCAGCATGTTGTAGTCTCATTCCCACTAGGGCAGGCTTGTTAGAGTCTCTGGGTATGCAGCTTGCATCTTGCTTTGGCTGGCCAGGATGCAAGGGACATGGTTGTTATTCAATTCCTTTTCTTTTTAATCTAAAAGTCTCCAGCAGACACCTAAGGAGTATTTTTGTTCTTCTAATGTTTGTAGAGCATTTGAAAATCCTCTTGATTATCTGAATCGAGAGGAGACACTCCAGACGTTTGGTAGAAAAAATAAATCCCAATTACCTCTGCAGGTCAGAACATTATATTGAGGAAAATATTGTCACTGCCTTCATAAGAATCTCATCTAAAAACATGTCCAATATTGCATTAAATTTGGATGAAAAATAGTGTGCCTAATTATAAAATATAGTGCACCATAATTTTAAGTGATGAATAAAATTCCTGGAGCGTAGTACCCTCAGCTGCACTTGCTGGCCACAGCCCTGCTAGGTCACTCAGCTTCAGTGCCTTGGAGACTTTCCTAATGGAGCTGGCCTGGGAGTAACACCCTGATTTAAAATAGGTGGGTCATGAAATGAAACCTGGCAGAAGAAAACGGCTGGTGATTTACATGTCAGACATGAAGTCTGTTATATTCTCAGTTTACAGAATGAGAAAAAACTGGAAAGCAGGAAGCCTGTCCCACCACGGTTGGAGAGGGTTGTCTCTTGCTGCAGAGACTCTGGGAAGAGAAATTTTGCTGCAAAGAGCATCAAATATTAGTTGGCAACTGCCAAAATGTTTTGCCTTGTTCACAGAATCCACAGAATTGCTCAGGCTGGAAAAGACTTTCGAGATCATCAAGTCCAACCTTGATCTAACCCTACTAACCTACATCTAACAACCCACCACTAAACCATGTCCCTGAGCATCACATCCAAACAGTTTTTACACATATACAGGGATGGTGACTCAAACACCTTTCTGGGCAGCCTGTTCCTGTGCTTAACAATCCTTACTGTAAAGAACTTTTTCCTGATATCCAACCTAACCCCCACCCTAGTGCAACTTGAGACCATTTCCCCTCATCCTGTCAGCTGTCATCAGTGAGAAGACACTGATACACTCGCTACAACTTCCTTTCAGATATTTGCAGAGAGCAATAGGGTCTCCTCTCAGCTTCCTTTTCCCCAGACTAAACAGCCCCAGCTCCCTCAGTTGCTCCCCATAAGGTATGTTTTCCAAATCCTTCCCCAGCCTTGTTGCCCTTCTTTGGACTCTTCAGAGATGAGTAGTTGCTCTATAGTAAACCTCAGCACTTACCCATATATGTGCATCTGTCAGGTGAATAATAGATAAATAGAGTAAGTTGGTTAATTTTTTTTCTTAGAATGATAAAGTAAGATTAATTTTTAATATTTCTTCTTTCTATTTTCCTCTTTAATTTAAGGAACTTAGCTTGCAAATATTCCCACCTCCTCACTTGGATTCATCTCGAAGGCTAAGCTGGACATTTCTAGAGATGTCAAGTGATTTTTAGCACTTGGAAAGATGCTACCAATTGCAAGAAAACTGGGTTCAGACAGAGAAATAAAAATTGATATCTTCTTGTAGAATCTCCAGTCATTTTCTGCATCAAGCTGGAGATGTCACCAGAAGCTTAGCAGAGAGTTGGTTCAGTTTGTCACTCTGTGAAGGTAGTTAAAATACCCACAAAAGAGTCATAGAATCATAGAATCATTAGGGATCGGAAGGGACCTCAAAAGATCATCTAGTCCAATCCCCCTGCCACAGCAGGATCACCTAGACCAAGTTGCACAGGAACACAGCCAGGTGGGTCTTGAACATCTCCAGAGAAGGAGACTCCACAACTCCCCTGGGCAGCCTGTTCCAATATATGCCTGTTTTCTGCACTGCAGCTGCTGTAAAGCTATTTAATGTTAATACATTTGTCACTATTGATTTAGGCTGAATATGGTCTTTTCTCTCTCTCTATATATATATATATATAATTTTATA
>VZRI01004516.1:84460-105216 GCA_013397515.1 Upupa epops
TATATATATATGCTCATATATATATAAACCACAAGATTAAACTGCTAATACCATATACCCAGTCTCTAAAACTGTATTTCAGGAACATTGTTTATTTAGTGAATCAATGGAAATTATCATAATTTATTGCATTTTTCGGATAAAAACATTAACAATTTAAGCATTAGTACTTCCAGGTTAGAAGGAAAGAAAAGAAAGATTGGTATTAAAATACCCTTCTAAAATTATGTTTCCTAAAGGAGAAAGAGTTAAGGATCCTGGAAAATGTTTCAGTCCCTTTCTTGTACCATAATCTAATCCTGAAGGATGCTCTTTGATTCCTTCCTATAATACTTTGGTTTTTTCCATCTTGTTATTTTATTTTACTTATTCCCACAGCCAGCTTCAAATGACCTCAAGAACACAGGGCAGCTAAAAGATTGCTTAAACTTCTTAATACTTTTAATCCTTACTTGTTATAATTTGATTACTGAAACAGATTTTCTCTCTGGGCCTCATATTAAATCACTTTCAAGTTGAAACAAACCAGAAATCCTTTCAACTTAACAGAGCTCGTATTCACTCTGAGCCAGTCCGATGTAGCACAGAGATGTTGCATCACGTGCTTCCTGGATTTTAATACAAGGAAAGTGAACCCCAATCGATGTTACATGTTGAATTTACCTCCACAGAGCTCTGTTTTCTAAGAGCAAATGTAAGTACAGCTTTTGAAGTGCATGGGTATGATGTGTGTAGAATGTGGTGTGTCTGCATGCAGGCAGATACAGGCTTCTCTGCGATATACGTAGCTTTGCTGATAATATAATCTTTGGAGCTGAAAGACCTCCTTTATTGTAATGAGTCACTCATAAGCTTTTCTTTCATTAAACTCATTCCTTACCTCATCAACTACAACAAAAAAAAAAATAGTACTCTGTTGCAGGACAGATGTTCAGTTAATATATCATTTAAAAGCAATACACTTACTTTCTTGGGAAAAATGTGGTAAAACCAGAAGACTTGGAATCCAGCAGTAGATAGGAAGTAATGGTGTGGTGGAAGCGATGCTACTTCACACTGGAAAACTGATGGGTTTGGCATCCAGTTTTATTCTGAAGCTTTTGTACTCTAGTGTTTCTGTGGTTTTGCCTGCTTGACTGCCCAGATTGGCCAATTGTAGGCACCCAGCTCTGCAACACTCAGAAGAGGTGGGTTTGCAAGGTTTGGGTCATGCATTGGCCCTAATCAAAGCTGCAGCCTGAGATCTCAGATCTTGGTGCTGATGATTCCAGAGGTTCAGATTATTGTCTCAACCACTGAAAATCTAAGTTAAAAATGGTAAAGCTGTAGTGAGAACCTTAAATTTCCAATTAAATGCCTGGAGGCCAAGCATCTCAGGCTGATGCGGAGGTCAATCATAGAATCGGTTGGTGCTGCAGTGATATTCCAGAGTGCAGTGCTGAGGTGTTTGTGTAGCATGCTCTCCTGGTCATCTCTGACCTCATGTTGCAGCTGTTGGGGCTCACTCTGCCTCTGAAGACTGGCGGTAATGGATCGTTATGTCACAGTGGGGACCTAGTCAAGCTCGACCTCTTCCAGAATTGGGGCCGTACTTGCTAGTGATGTCTACAGCTGCAAGAGGAACGCAAATCCCTGCAGTCCTGTACTCTTGTCTTGGCAGAAGAGAAGCCCTTTCACCTTTAAAACACATTACAAGGAATGGGCTCCGATGAAATCCCTCAATTCAAAAAACCACTGAACTCTCAGAGTGATCGAATCCAGACTCAGTTATTGTGGGTCAGGCCCCTTGCTGATATCTCTTCATCCCTTCGAAACACACGCAGGTGCTGGGTGAGAATTCAGGAGCTCTTATCTCTCTCAAGTAATGTGCTGATACACCTTTGAGAGGATTTCCCACCACACAATGAGCTGCTTAGAGACAACAATAAGAAGAAAAGCCCCCTCTTGAATGCTAACTATTTGTGTCTCTTATGTTTCTGTAACTGAAGAGATGCCTCTGAAAATCGCCAACTGTAAAAATTGTTTCCAGGCTGGAAAATTTTATGCCAAATCCTTCTGCGGTCTAAATTCAAGAAAAATGGGAATTTTAATGACTTACTAGCTGTTCAGTTTAATTTTTTGGTAGGAGATGCTGTCATTTATCTATTGGGCTTCAACTAGGAAAATACAAAAGAATTAGTAATTGCAAACTCTAGTTAATAGACTCAGCAGTTTGATTTCTTTGATTCTGCTCTTGTAATTTATAGGCGAAACTACCATGAAAATCAGTGAATTTTTCCTGGGTTGAAGGCAGGTAACTGGCCTTAAAATCACTTGTTAAGCAGAAAAACATCCAACTTCCTGAATATTTAAAAAATACTAAAATGTGGGTTTTTTAAGACAAGTTAGCTAATTATTTTGCTCTTAATTCTGAAAGTATTTCATATTTACCTGGTTTTGTGAAGCTGGTATATTTCACTGTGGACACTAAAATTTAATCAGAGATGATTCTTTGTTCATCTTCTGCATGTACCAAAGAGCAGGACAAGCATCTCCATAGAATCATAAAATCATAGGATCATAGAATCATAAAGGTTGTAAGAGACCTTCAAGATGGTCAAGTGTAACCACCAGCCCTATACCAACATGTCCACTAAACCATGTTCCCTAGTGCCACATCTGCATGTTGTTTGAACACTTCCAGGGATCAAAAGCAGGGCCTTACGGGGGGTGTAGGGAGGGAAGTTGATGTTGTTGTCCTTACAGCCCTTCTCTGAGCCCTGGACAAAGCTGGAGACTTCGTTCATGTCCTGAAAAACATCCCAAATCCCAGCTTCAAACTGGAACTTCAAACTAAGCCTGACTTAAAACCAAGTTCAACTTAATTTTAAGTCAAAATTAAGTTGTAGTCACTACAATCTGGAACCAAGATGGTTCCTGGATGAACTCAATTACATGTCTAGACCCAGCCTATCTAGCTAGATCCAGACTATCTAGATCTGGCCTATCTAGAGCCTTTCTATCTATTTAGATCCATCTTATCTGGATCCAGCCTATCTAGATCTAACCTGCCTATATAGATCCAGCCTATCTATCTAGAACAAGACTATCTAGATGCAGTCTATCTAGGTCCAGTCTATCTACACTTGGCTTATCTAGATCACTCCATCTATGTAGATCCAACCTAACTAGATGCAGCCTATCTATCTAGAACAAGACTATCTAGATGCAGCCTATCAAACTCCATCACTTCCCTGGACAGACTGCACCAAGCAGGAGCCTTCTTTTGTGCTCTCACCCATGAGTAGCTGTAGTGTCAGGAGGTACTCTTTTGACCTCTAAGTTCAATGTGCACGCTCTAGTGCCTCGTAATTTGCTCCTATGAGCTACCACTGCCTTTCAACAAAGGCACTGTGATACACCCATCATGGTGCTTATTTTCTGCCCATGCCTCCCCAGTCAGGCTCTGAACACTGCATGCCCTGTGTCTGGTGCTGCCATTTCTCCCACTCCAGTGGCTCAGAGTTAGTTCTTACTACACCAAGACCATGTGTTGTACACACTGGAGGATATTCTTGGACTCAGGTGTCTAGTTCTGTGTAGAACAGACAACCATTGAAGTTTGCACTCTTTAGCAGTTAAGTACAGAGATCAGGTTTTTATTTGAGGAACAAGTCCAGAGTTCTTTAAATTAATACGTCATTTAATTTTCTTATGGCTCCAAAGCTGTGTCTTTCCTCTCTTAGACATACATCTTAGCTGAGCTCTGGAGCAATCTTCCTGTCTTGCTCCTTCACAATGTATGGAAGTGTTTTCTCCAGTTTTTGAACAGGGTCTTTTTCGCAATCTTATCTAAAATGTGCACTGGAGCACCATCCTTCACTAAAATGTACAAGGCCTGTGCTGTATGAGGGATAAACTCATTTCCATCATCCCATAAGAGGTCTGGTTTCCTGTTTATACACACAAGGACAGCATCAGCCCTTTTCCTGCAGGCAATGTGTGAAGCTAAGGCTCTGCTCTCCACCTGCTGATGCTTTGGCTCTTTTCAGGCACTTGTTTCCAGGATACTGTCTTTTTGCTTTGTGAGACTGACTTAAGGGCATTGTCTCCAGAAGTGTTTTCATGAGCATTATCAAATCAGACAGCTGTTTTAGGTTGTGTCTCATGAATTTGCTGACTATGAAACAGTGTCTGTTCCCTGAACTTCACTGAGAATAGCTTGGTATCATAGAATCGTATATGCACTGGGTTGAAAGTGACCTCTGAAGGCCATCTAGTCCCTATAACAAGCAGGGACATCTCTGACTACAACAGGCTGCCCAGAGCCCCATCCAGCCTGACATCAAATGTCTCCAGGAATGTTGCCTCCATCACCTCTCTAGGCAACCTATTCCAGGGATCCACCACCTTGAAATTAAAGAACTTTTTCCTAATGTCCAGCCTAAATCTACCCTTTTCCAGCTTAAAACCACTCCCTCTTCACCTACCGTTCCCTGCCCTTGTGAACACTTCTTCCCCAGCTTTCTTATAGACCCCTTTTTAGGAATTGCAAGGTTGCTATAAGGTCCTGCAATCTTCTCTTCAGGCTGAACAAGCCCAACTCTCTTTACCTAAGAGAAAAGCTTTAGCCCTCTATCATTTTTTGTGGCCTCCTCTGGACATACCTGTAGGGGTGTTGGAGCTGGATGCAATACTCCAGGTGATGTTTCACCAAGACAGAGTAAAGGGGTAGAATCACCTCTCCTGATCTGCTGGCCACACTTCGTTTGGAACAGTGCTCCTTTCTTTACACATTTTACATAGATGCTGTTGTACTGATTTTGAGACTTTATTTTCCACAAATTTTATTGTGTGACTTTGGAGAAAAATCATGAATCCCCTAAGTCAGCAAAATAAACTGATCAATAGATGAAGATTCACCTTTCTGTTAATCTATAGTTGTGCACTAGTTCTTTGAGATATTCCTGGTACTTAGAAGTGAAAAAATCCCCTTAGCTTGTTTAATCCTGTCTGCCTCCTCGTGTGTGTACGTACTAAACTGATACCACAGACTAAAGCCTATAAATAATTTCTCTTAAAGAACTGCTCTGAAAACAAAGCCATATGGTGTAGAGAGTGGGATAGTGCTGCTGGCCTTTGCCCTTTTACATGAGTTGTGATAAGATTATGAGCTTTTTAAGATGTACCAGTGATTCAGATACAACCTCTGCTTTCACCGACTCCTAACAATTTGTCTTCTAAGTAGACAAACAAAGAGTTTATGGGTGCAATAGAGTAACAGTTTTATTTCAAGCATGTGTTTTTATTAGACAGAACTAATAAAATCTTCAATGGATTTTGTGTGTACTTGTAGAAATCTGTAAATGCCACCCAAAATTATGAATCAGAGGCAATTAGAGTTAATAGGCTACTCCAAAGGAAACTTGAAACTAGGGGGCCTTTTTACATGTGATTTGAATTATTTTGATGCATTAGTTTCAGAGAGAGAAGCATACAGAGGGAAGCAGAGATTCTGGATGTTCCATGGCAGCGGGGTACAGAAGGGTGACTGAAGCCAGGAACTTTGTAGCATTCTCTGCATTACCTGTATTAAATCAGGAAAGGACAAGGAATTATCAAAGAATTTCTATTCTTCCTTATTTTTTTCTTCTTTTTCCCATTTTTCAAACCAGCATAGGTTCCATCCTAGCACTGCAAGAGTCTCCATAATAACTCTGCAGGCTTTTAACACTGTTCTGTACGGAATGAGTACTTCTCTGATCAGGAAATCCACATGTGACTCACTGGTCTTACAGTTCTGGTGAAAATAAAACTCATGGAAAGCAAACTTTCACTGAGGGAGCTAAAAAAGAAGTCTTTTCAGAGCAGCTACACTCAAAAAGCAAAATACCAGGGAGCTGACAAGGATTCAAATATTGCATTGATGAGAACAAACCCAAGTATTTACACAAATAAATGGTTACTGAAGTTTGCAGTTTATCAAGGCTCTAAGTCACTGAAAATTTCAGTCTTAGCTTCCTTAAGCAGAAATAAACTGCAGTTATAAAATCAACAGAACAAGATTTTAAAACCCTGGCATGAAAATCTATCTTAGATATAGCGTGTTTGACAGAAGCCATGCTGAGCTGAAGTTTGCTTTCAGTATTTGTGTGGCTGCCAGAGTAATATCTTCAGAGATACTGAGGCCAGAAGGGACATTAGATCATCTGGCCTGACCTTCTGTGTATCACAGGCCACTGCACGTTACCTAACAGCTCCTCTATTGAGTCCATTTCATCTGGCTTCAGCTGCCATCACTGCTTCTTGCTAAGCCTTTCTCCACTGACTCACAGTGAAAGGCTCTGATTGATTACATTTTCCTTACTTATTAGCCCTGATTTTCAAGCTACAGAACTTTTAGGTGGAAAAAAAAAAAAAAGAGACAAAGTCTTATTTCCTTATAATACTTACACAGTGAATTTACAAAGGCATCAAAACATCAGCATAAACACCCTGAAGAATCCCATAAAACAGGCTATGCTTTGTCAGAAGAAGGGTTGGTCTCACCCTGATTCTTGTTTGAAACTGTGCCTGTAAGCAAGTGCTCCCAAAAGAGTGAGGCCAGTCCAAGCCTATTTGGCATTTTTATCACGTCCTGCCCTGGATTCCTACTAGTTTCAGGTTGGGTGATTTCTCAAGTCTCTCGTGGTGTCTCCAATTCCAACAGTTCTCTCTTCTGACTCCTTACTCCAAGTCACTTTTGAACAATGAACTTCATAGATTCACATCCAGAGTCACCTCCTTTAGCTGATTTTGAAACTGGCTGCTATTACATTACCTAGGTAATCCTCAGTAGAGGAGTTAGTGAAGTACAGATCCCGCTCCACTCTTGGTAGTGGTGGACCATGGTCATAATGTCCCTCTAGTCAACTCTTTTCCAGGCTCCAGAATTGGCTCTGTTCAGCCACCCCCTTGGGTCTCCTCTGCCACCTCCCACTACTGCTATGTGCTGTTTGAGACAGCAGCTGCAGGCTTTAGACATGGGCACACTGGCAATTTGTACAGCTGTGTGGCTGTTTTCTCTCTACTCCTTTCCTAATAATTCCTAACCTTCAATTTGATATTTTGATGGCTAGGAAGGAGTTGTTTTCACAGGACATAATCCCTAAGAGGTAACACCTCTAAGCCTGTTATGAGGTTAATGTTATTTCCCCCATATGACTGTGCATGTGTATCCATGAGTTTATTCTGCTGTTTTATTGCTTGCTCAGCCTCACAAGACCCTTCTGCATTACCTCAGCCTGACCACACAAATATTTCCATACATGTTCCACTTCCCACATGGTGCAGAGTCACACTGATGTGAAGAGAACAATCACTGTGCATGAAAGTTGGCACTTTCTGAGCCTCAAACACGTGGCCAGCTTGAACCATGGGTAAAAAAGCCACTGCAGTTTAACAAAACTGCCGGCTTATGGTGCAAACCCCAGGAGTCATTTAGCCCAAGCTGGTAATAACACACCAGTATGTGTTACTGGTTGACTTGAAACCTTTTTTCTGAAGTACAGCTAAGCATTAGGGTGCATTTTCTTTTTTATTCTGTATGTATTAATAGGCAGACATAGAAAGAGATGGTTATCAGACACCTTCTAAATGGTCTGGACTCAAGGGATCTGTAGTCTCGGCTAGATTTGAGAGTGGTGAAGTATCTTAACTAGCTGAAGTGGTGATGTTAGGTCATAGGCTGGACTTGATGACCTTAGAGATCTTTTCCAGCCACAATAATTCTGTGATACTGTAAACATTTAAGTAGGGGGTATAGCTTGATAAGAGCACACAGAAATGGAACTGAATTCCTTGTGCTGTGAAGTTGCTCCTCATCCAGACCCTTTGGATCTAAGGAAAGCCAAGCAATTTGTTCCTATTGGTAAGGGTCTCTACAGAAATACCCTACATTTAGCTTAATATTTGAAAAAAGTAATTTCAAATTAACCTTTGAAATCTAATGGGAGTTCTTTAAATTCTTCTTTTCAGAAGTGGTCAAACTGGGTAATCTCTGGACTTCAAGCTGATATGTGATTGCTGAAAGGAAAGACAAATAATTTTCTTCCAAGATTGAAAGCATTTATTTTCAGACAATCACAGAATGGCAGGGGTTGGAAGGGACCTCTGGGGATCATTGTTGTAGTTTGAAAATTACCAAATTTTCAAATGTTAATTTTGGTGCTTTTATGCCAAAAGAGCACTTCATTTTGAAGCTGGGGGTAGCTTTCCCAGCAGACCCATGGGTCTGTGTCCTGACCATACAGGTGATTGGCGGACAGAGCCTATAAAAGGGAGTGGACTTCCTGTTTCTGGTCCTTATTCTATTGTCTTTCATAAGACAAAGACCTCTGCTAGGAGCAGAGTTTAGCCCCTCTTTGGGGTGGGGCAAGGCCCTGCCATAAAAGAGTGGAACACAGAAGTCTAGCCTGGCTGCAGCTCTACCACAGGGGCAAGTAGAGCTTTCTTTTGCCTAAGAGCTCGAGTGCGTAGGAGCTGCTCCTCTCTTCAGCCTGTTGCCAGGAACTGGGACAAGCTGGCGTTGGCTTTCTGCATTTGAGTTCTCAGAAAAAAGAGAGCTGCAGTTGCCCCCATGGCAACTTACGAAAGACAATAGAATAAGGACCAGAAACGGGAAGTCCACTCCCTTTTATAGACTCTGTCCACCAGTCACCTGTAGGGTCAGGACACGGACCTATTGGTCTGCTGGGAAAGCTACCCCCAGCTTCAAAATGAAGTGCTCTTTTGGCATAAAAGCACCAAAATCAACATTTGGTAATTTTCAAACAGCAACAGTGATCTAGTCCAACCCCTGGGTTAGAGCAGGATCACCTAGAGAAGATTGCATGGGAATGTGTCTAAACGGATTTTGGATGTCTTCTGAGGAGACGTCCCAACATCTCCAGGCAGTCTGTTCCAAGGCTTTGTTATGCTCACTGTGGATAGTTTTACTTTTGTTTGGATGGAACCTTCTGTGTTCCAGTTTATGCTCATTGCTCCTTGTCCTGTCACTGGGCACCACTTAGAAAAGCCAGGTGCAGTCATCCTGATACTTCACCCTTTGGATGTTGGGAAGAGATCTCCCCTCAGTCTTTTTCTGTCAAGGCTAAACAGCCCCAGCTAGTGAGACATAGTTGTGACAGAGGTGGGTGTACATGCACAAAGAATATATAATAACATTTTCTTTAACCCCAAACTGCTTTGAAAAGAACATTGGATGGAAAATGCAGAAGCAGAAAGGCAGTTTGTATGGTGTCTCATTTAGCTGCTCTCTTAGGGTTGAGACAGTCCTAACGTGTTATACATGGATTGCAGAAGTCTGAATAGTCCAGGTACATCTCAGTGCAGACCTTTGAATCTCTCAGAAATTAATTTCTGGACATGTTATTTGAGTCTCTGTGCTCCTTTTCCTTGCACCTCTGCATCTAAGGGAAAGGGAGAGGGAAGCAATGGGTGTGTTCTACAACCCAGTGTGTCGTGTTCAAATACAAATCCCTCATTTATGTTTGACAAGAAAGAATCCATTAGAAAATTAATTTCTCCCAAGCAACAAGTTCAACAAGTCCATTTATTCCATTACAAGTTTTCCCTCTGTGACATACAATCCTCAACATGTTACATGAGAACTCTGTAGTGTGAAGGGCATTGTCCAGAATCTGCTGCTTTCTTCCCACCCACTGTTTGCCTTCCAGTAGCAGATTCCTGGGAAAATGTCTGGGGGTGAGCCCAACACTCAGCCTGATGACCTGGGCACTGAATTAAAGAACCATAGCAAGGGCAGTGGTGGGATGGGTGTTTTATTTACTAGCTGTGTAAATCCTTCCGGTGCTCTTCATGCTGGTATCTGCCTCTGGATTTTGCAGGATGTTTCAAACACCAATTCAAAGCCTGTAAATACAAAAGCATTTACTTGCAAATGTGGATGCCCAGGTAGACAATTGATTCTTCTCAGGTTCCACTGTGAAGCATGCTGATTGTAAGTTTTAAGTGGCAGATTTAGACTCCGTCCTAAATCCTAAAAATACTTGTTGTGGGAGGTACAGCCCAAATTTTCTGGTAAGATTTTAATTCAAGACGCAGTCTAGGAGGCAGCCTGGCCCCATGTGGCATTTCAGCTTATATAGGGACCTGAACAGTCTGTTTGGTAGTGTATCCTAAAGTGTCACAGTTCCTTTTCACTGGGGCTTATAACCTCACGTCTGCAAAAGGATTACACCTTAACTTGAGTACTGCAGCTACATTCAGCAAAACACAGGCCTTAGGAAGTGTTATTTATATATTCTGTTATTGAAAAAAAAAATTATTGTTATTCTGCATTTGAGTAACCAGAGATAACCAGTTGCCTGGGAAGTTTCTAATTTGGGGCAGTTATTAAGTAGAATTCTTAAAGGAATTTGGTTTTGAAGTTTACTGTTGAGAAAGCTGTCAAGAAAACAGATTGTATGCTGGAACAGCAGCAACATTAAGTGAATTTTGAATTTGCTTTCTGTGAACTCTGCACTCAAGAAGTAGTTGCACTAAGCCCCTCAGAGAGAACAGACTGTGTGGTTATTACAACTTTCACCCCCAATTAAGGTAAAACAGGATGACAAAGTCATGCTCTGGAATGATGAATATATTCTGTAAAATAAGAATCTCTTCACCATCATCTTATTAGGAACAGGAAAAAAACCCAGGGCTATCAGGTGACGTGTCCAAGGAAATCCAAGCTGCTTAGAAAAGAAGTTTGTGTGAAGAAGAACACATTTGTCCATTTCTCTGTCACAGCTGGGGGCACAACAGTAGCCTGTTTGTGCACAACCAAAGTGAGTGTGAACTGATCCAACCCATCTGAAATCCATTTAATTGGATGTGCATCATGCAGCCAGGGCATCTTGGATCACCTGCAACGCCTGGCTCTGCGCAGGGTGTGTTCCAGCCAAGACCTCACCTTTGGGAACATCATGAGCAGAAAGGCAGGAAGTTTTTACACCAGTGCTTTACCACAGTAAGAACATAAAAAACAAGACAATAATCCTCTCTTTACCATTGTGAGTACTTCAGTGGAGCTTTCCAGCGTAACCTGTTGATGCTCACAAACTCTTAGTTTTCCCTTCTGTGTAGTTGAGCCAAGCAAGTCTCTTCCTTAATCCGTTGAGTTACAGAAATCTGCATACCTGTCATCAGTTAATTTTTTCATCGTTTATTCTCCTAATGAGCATGAGATATGCTGAAGCTGCTTTTCAGGTCTTGTTTAGTTTAGCTTGTGTATTACATGACTGGGAGCACTACAGCTACTTTTTCTAGTTAAATGTTGATACTCAACAAGGATACTTTGCAGTAGAGAAAGAAATGATTTCCATATGGATACAAAATCCCTAAACAAATTCATCAAATATGTTGTCTCAACTATTTTTCTTCCAGCCCTGAGCAAAAGCTGGCACACACTTTGTATACAGCATCTGGCTAGCTGGGAATACATTGATATTTCTGACGTTTTAAAACTTCTTTTGAAAAGCTAGTCTTTCCCACAAAGCAAGAAATCATTCATCCTCAGTACTTGACCGTGATAGCGATTCCCCAGGCTTTTTGCAGACTGGACAAACAGTTTTGGCAGGTTTATGTGTAGAAGGTAGCAGGAACAGATTGCAGAGCTGGCCAAGAAAGATTTTGGTAATTTGTTCTCTGGAAATTACAATTGCCATGTTAAATATTTGTCTTCCATGCCATTTATGGGGATTTTTTATTGTCATACGTGTATTGTTTATTATCACAAGGCTAGAGAAAATGGCACATAATTTTCCAAGTCAACTGTTCTTTATGTTTCCAACCTAATTTTAAAAAGGAGGCCTTAGCATTGCTGAAGCCAATAATGAAATTTAAGACTGGATTCCAAAGGGGATCTAGCTCCATAATTTAGATCCATGAAATTCTCAGAGGGTGTCTAAAGTCTCTAGACATCTACATTTCTGTTGTTAAAAGTCTCCATCTAGCTATTACTTTTACCCTGAGAGTGCTAGACCATTCAGTGCCTATTTGACACTCTCTTCACACAAATAATGTCACAGAAATGTTCTCGTAATGGCTTTACCTACAGCCTGGCAGCAGCGGAGATAAGACAGACTGGGTATCTCTAACCTGTGAGAGTAAAGTCCTTTCCTCATCTGCAGCTCCGTTTTTCTTTGTTGCCTTTTCTCCCCTTCTTGAAATGCTGTAGCTCTAGCTTTGGGATCATCTGAGTGTGGCTTTGTGGGGACTGACTGGAGAGAGGACAGAGAGGCAGAAGTACAACATGTGTAAGCTTCGCGTCGCCTTCTGATTACCCTCTTTACTCTGCTGCATGTATTTATTTGGGGAGGTTTAGTTTTAGACTACACATGCTGTGCCTGGAGCAGGGACAGGCAGCTTTGTGTGATCCTCGCTGACGGGTGCTTACTGGGCACCAGAATCGCACTAACACCCGTCCCACCTCTCTCATGCCAAATTTATATTTAATTACCTTCTGTAAAGTGAAACAGCTTCCTGTCTCTGAGTACCTGGAAGCTTGGCAGTTAACAGCTCAGACATTTCTGCAGACGAAGTGTGGGTTCAAAGCACTGAAGGGATGACAGAGGAATGAACTTTTGGCTCGCAGCCTGGCTGTACCTGCGATGCTGCTGGGGTGAAGCAGTGCTGGGGTGTGTGGGGGTGCCTGGAGGACTCCTGCCAGACACAAGCTGAGTACTCATCACAGCAGCACCCAGTCCCAAGCTGCCATGGGCAAAGGCAGCTGCATGGTGAAAATCCCAGGAATTGTAGAGGGAATGTGTTTGTGGAGAAACAGCACCGTGCACTGGGAGGTGTGGGAGGAAAACCCCACTTGGGATACCAGCTAATGCTTACCAGACCTGCAGTTCTTTTTATCTCCGACCTTGCCAATATCCCAAAGCACCCAAAGGACAAAGTTTGGAAACTACCCTGTAAGCTGGTACCTTTACAGAGCGAGCAAACAATGAGGCCGTGGTCTAATTACACCAGGAATTTTCCAGACTTTTCAGCTGCTATGTAAAACATTTTACCTCCCTAATAATAATTATAAACTTCTTAACTAGACTGATTTACTCAGGAACAATAAAGTTTAGTCTAGATTTATATGTTATTCAAAGGAAAGCAGCTCAGGAACTTGCTGTTCAAAGGGAAATTTGTAGTGCTGTTTAATACAGAGCTAAAATTAAAAAGAAAAGAAAAGAAGTCTGTGTTTTACATTAAGCTGAACCTTTTTGATAAGAATGCTGGCCTGGAGCAATTTAAGCCATGAAAAATGAACTCCCTGAGCACTCCTGTCAGAGTCCAGTGATGGAAGGATCCCTGTAAATTCTTAATCTGCCTTTCTTCGAGGCAGGACAATATAGTTCTATAGAAAGGAAGGTCAAGGAACTGAACCCCCACAGTAGGTATCCAAAAAAGCAATCAAGCTAAACTAGCAGGGAGTGGATTCCAGCTGAACTCTGTAGTGAGGAGCTTTTCTCTTCCACCACAGGTACCTTATAGAAGAGGAGATTCCTGGGACTAGTGGTTTAATTTCTCTGGCTACCATGCTAATCACATACGTCCCATAATTACTGTCTTTCTTTCTTTTTCCCAGACTGTCATTCTTCTGTCTCTTAGCTCTGTCCAACAGGCAGACAATGTGGACACAAAGGCTGTGCAGGCTGGCGAGGCACCTGATGGAACTCCGAAGCTCCGTGACACGCTACCCCGTGCCCTGCTCTCTCTTTCAGATATTTAATTTGCATTCTTTCCCAGCAATAGCCAAATGCTCAGGGGCTGCTTTCCATTTTCACCTCATTAGATTATATGTCTGAACATAAAAATGACTGAGAGCTGTGAACCAAATCAGGCTCCTACGATGTGTGCTGCAAACATGCCAATCACGGTGATGACACAAGGCGAGGATTTGGCCAAAGTCATGCATGGCATTAATGTTAATTGTGTATTTGCAGGTTAGACCAGTGTTGGCTTTACAACAAACTCATTATCTTATTTATAGAACAATGAAGAGTTTCCCAGAGGGCAGAGTAAATAAACCTATAGCAGGCTGTGAAGGGGTCTCAGACCAGAGCAAACAACACAACACTGAGCAAAGGAAATGGCCAAGGGACAGCAGGTCTTTCTCATGCCAGTTGAATACATGGGTCACACACCTTTCGTAGCTACAGAGACAGAGCAAAAGGATACAGATTAGACTAAACCGTTAAAGCGAGTAAAACTCTCCAAGAGGCTTCAGCTAGGTTCAGAGAACCACTGCCTTGTGGGAGTGCTTTGCTAACAGTGTAGGGGCATGGGAGATATTTGTTATGGCCATGAGTGAGAACACCATCTGCATAAGCCTGCAGGGACAACATCTCCACTTAGAGAAATCTATTTCAGAGATGATTTTACATGCTGTGGTGTCCTGTATATGGTCTCGAGGGTAAGCAGTCCTATATCTTGAGTTTTAAGCTGGAGAAGGAAATCAAATGTACTTCTCCAAATGCTGTGTCACACAGCAGTTGATATTTGCATTATTTGCACCAAGTGTTCAAGGAAAGCCATAACAGAGGGGGGGAAAGGTGCAAAACCTCCTTCTGCCACATTTTTATCTGGATTGTTCACAGATCATAATTGTATTACCTTATCAAGGTAATAGACCACAAAGAAATTACTACTTGTACTTCTAAGTAGGCTATAGGTATCCCCACTCCAGTTTTAGTATCAGCTGTTGTGTGATACAGTGTTTGGGGATGTTTGATTTCCCGAAAGAAAACATGGTAAGAAGATATGTGTGTTAAGAGTTTCTTGAGAAAAAGGAGGGCAGCCTGAAATCTAAGTGAAAGAATACACTGCGGAGAAACTCACCCGCTTTGCGCCTCACCAGTCCCACACGCCGGGATTTCATAAGGGCTCTAGCTGAAGTGGCAGGAAAAGCCTTTCTCTTCATCTTTGAAAAATGTGCCTGCAGCCTTCCTGGGAACCGTGATTAGGTGCCTGATTTGAAACTAATCTGCTGTGTGCGTTAACTGTGAAAATACACCTTCAAGCATTCTGCGGTTTTCTGCCTGGCTCCTGAGAGATGTGGCCCTCAATTTGCACAATTTTGATTGCAATTTTCCTGTAGCTCTAGGATATATATATTTAAGGGTCTGATAAGAAGCAGCTTCTCCATACTGGAGCAGAGACTGTGCCTAGTGAAGGTGTAAAAAGATGGGGGGAAAGGGGGGGAGAGGGAGCTGGGACAAGGCAGCCCCCACCATTCCTGGGCACAATGGGCAGGTTAATAGGCATCTTGGCTTTGGGCTAGAGCACTAGAGGTCTGAGTATGGTTTTAAGATGCTTGATCACTTGCAATTGTGACCATGGGGAGTTATGTATGCAACACATTTGTAAAGGTGAGGCTGCCCCAAGCATTTCCAGGTTGTTCAGTGCATGGGGTCTGAGCCCACCAACTGCACATTAACCCTTTTTTTGTGGGTGAGCTCAGCTGCAGGTTGTGATCCAGAAACCTCTTGGATAGTAAACTGGATGGGCTCAGGTTCTCTTTGTTCTACGGCAGCCTCATGCTGGGATTCTTGCCCCTTGGCTCCTTCAGGTAGGAATTTGGACAAAGTAGAAGTGGAGAGAAGCTAAGAGCTTGCATAAGGAGAGTGTTGACAGCACAGCTTGTAATTAAACTTTTAAATTGTTGCTGCTTTTCTACTTTCATTTCAGAATTTTCCGTGGATGTTAGTAAAACTCTACACAGCTTGCAAGCTTAAGGAGCTTTCTTTTCAGGAAAAGAGCCTGGTGAGATTTCTCCAAGCTAAACTGTACCAGCTCTACTATAAATCTAAATACTTGTATTTTCTTTTATGTTCTTTGGCTAGGACTCACTCATATTCCTTGATTCTTAAAGCCAGCTCAGTGGAAAGAGCCGAATATGTAAATGGCTCCTGGACTGAAAATCTGGGCCAGAAATGTAAAAGAAAGCATTGACAAAAGCCTTTAAACGACAAAATCATAACTCAGCTTCTTGCATACAACAAAACTATCTTCCAGTGTTGTGCTTTATCGCCAAGCACTATCGCCTTTAAAGTGACTACTGAGACTGACCAGCTTTATTAATGACCTCATAGCTGATAAATTTTGCAGCTAAGTGTCTTAGTGCCTGTGAGGTATCGCTGGGGAAGCAGATAAGTGTGTCTGCCTGCCTGGCTGTCAGAATCGCACTCTTGTGAGCTTCCCTCTTAATTCTTTCTTTTAATGAACACAGTATAGCCAATTTATTATTTTTTTTATCTGACTATTAAATACAGTTCTGCAGGGTATGGAATAAACAGAGCACATAATATATTTAGTGTTCTGATTGATCTGTAGATGGGCTCCCTCATAAATGTAAGAAGGCACTCAGTGAGTTTTAAACAAGAGAAAGAAATGCTGCTGAAAGGGATGAGCTGTGACATAAAAGTCATCTGAAAAAGTAAACACAGTAAAGAAAGTGCAATGAAATGGCTAGACCTATGTTAGTACAGGAAACCAGGGACCTCTGGAAGTGGTTCAATGAAAGTATCACCAAAGAAGTCTGTCCAACAGCTTGATTCTGGACAAACAAGTTGTTGAGAGACAAATTTTGAACGACTGAAATGGCAGATGAAATGGGTCTTCTAGCAGTGAAACCTGCAAACCATGTCCCCTGCTGCTTCCGGGATGCACAGGACCAGAAACAGGGTGCAACAGCAGCAGGACAGCTGTCTGAACGCTACCTGTCTTGGCACAAGAAACTTCACAGGACAAGTGTGTAAATTACCCTAGCAGGCAGGCAGGGGTAGAGAAAAATTTGTCCCCAATCAGTTAACATTTGACTTCTGCGCGAGATGGAATCTGCCCTTTAGTAAAGGTTTTCTGCTGCAGCTCTGTCTGTGGTCATTACCCATTTTAAATATCTCATCTGGTTTTGATTCCTAAGGAGTCCCTGGATTCAGCTGTATTTTACAGCTGTACTTGCCTTTATTGGTGTTAAATATTTTGCCTGATAATTTTGTTGAATATCCTTTTTTATTATTTTTTTTCAAATGAATAAGTAGTAGGAATAGAGTTGGCCACAGCTCTATTAATAAAACCAAATTCAAGTAGGGAATGTATTTTTGCTGGAATGAAAATTGCTTTATAAAACTGTCAGATTCACTATAATTTTGTTACAAAAGAAAATTGGAAAAAGTGTTCCAGAAACACACAAAAAATCCCATCTAGCATTTCATTTTGAAATCTTGTTTCATTTCAACATTATTTGATTTTGTATTATTATGTTTTCAGAGTCTCAGATGAAATATTCAGATGCGCCTGGATCAAATTGTACTTTCAAAATGCTCACTTAGAAACAAGCTTAAAATTTTCAGTTCTTGCTGTGCCTCAGAAGAGCAGTTTTCAACGCTAACCAGGGCATCCTGAAGTGGAGATCTCAGCTGCAGCTTTACTTGCTGTAAATAAAAACCCATGAATATACATCGTTTTCTCTTGTTCCTTGCTCTCAGTCTTAATTACTTCACTGCATCATTGAATGGGGATAACCCTGTGTGTATAATAAGAATTATACCCATCCTCAGGTTTCTGTTTTCACTCTTATTCTCTAACAAAGTGGCCAGATCTAAGCCAAGTTATTCCAGATACTAATGACATCAAAAGTTATTCAGAATTTCATAACATTTGTCATATATCGATTTGATTATAGAAGACAATTTGAGCTTGTAGACCTTAGTTAAACGTGGTTTAGTGGCCATGGTTCCATTGGGTTGATGGTTGGACTCAATGATCTTGGAGGTCTCTTCTAACTTTAGTGACTCTATGATTAGATAAACAACACAGGACTTACACGTGCACACAGAGCTTTACTCTCCCAGAGAGAGGCCAAGATACTTCACCTGGATCCTAATTACTACTTTAATTTTGATCTTATTTGGATGCTATGTGACCTCTATCACGGCTGACTTCATATACCTTTAGTTGTCAGAGCGGGAGTGGTTTCTAATCATTACTTCTGAGGAAAGCAAGACCTTCAGGCTGCACACTAGTATTTGCTCAAGAGAATGGGGTGAACAAGTGCCTGCACTCATGCTGGAGTTCCTCACAGTGTTATGTCATCACTCACATTTAGTCTTTCTAGTTTCTATTTGTGAGGTTTCAGGAAATGCCCCATGTTTTTCAGTGTCATGGTTGTTGAGTGTGCTCAGTGTTTTATCTCTCTTAGGGAACTGAGAGTGCTGTCTCTAACTTCTTCCTGATTCTGGGAAGGGATATGCACTGCAGTTTGATCTAGACGGCAGGGAAACTAACTGCACTGTATAGATCTGTGCAGTTGAGGCTATCTAGAGGAACCTGATAAAATGCAGGTGTGGCTTGTGAAATGACTCTTTAAAAAGAAGCAAAAATATAACAGTTAGTTAATAGTACTTAAAATTCAGCTGAATGCTCATCTCCATCGTCATCTGCATCATGTTGACACTACATCCCATCCAAGAGTGGACTGGCATTGCTTCCAGCATGTGGCTTGGGCACATCAGCTCCTTACTAGCCATGCTTCACAGATGGATATATGGATAGTGGTCACTGAAATTGGTGTCCAAGTGGGTAGGAGACGCTCCCTCTTTTCATTCCTCTCTCAAAACATTAGGACTTATTTTTTCCTATTCTCTATTGACATGACAGCAACACAGTTCATTTGGAGAGGAGAATGTATCTAAGCAATCCCAACATTTCTCTCACAAGAGCAGATGTTCAGAACACTCCTATGCCTTGGAAAACTCCACTTGAAATTAGGCCTTTGCTCTGCCAGAGCAGTAATTTGGATTGCTGCTGTGTGATAGTCCCGATAACAAGGTTTTATTCAGCATAGGGTGGTCATGAATGTTTGTCTTGTTCTTCAGCCTCATACTCCTGGGAAACTCCCTGAACTCCATCCTCCTTAAGACTAGCATGTTTCTACACAAGGTTCTCAGTTGGGTGAACCAAGATTTAAAATTCCTTGACAGTGATGCAGATATTTCAGATTTCAAATAATTGCTTGCTTACCCAGTAGTTGATCACCCCACTACTTACACACAGCACATCCCATTCCTCTGCATCAGGCATTGTATAGTTATAACTTCTTAACTTTTTTTGCTGGATTCAGCAAAGAAATTCAATACATAATGTGAATCACTTTTACAGTGCTGGAGAGTTAAAGATCTGTTAGAAACAAGTCCTGAGACTCAGAGACCTTGAACCCAAGTTCATTCTCTCCTTAATACATAGATGTGAAAGGGCTACTGAAGTGCTGTGGCTAATGCCTATTCTGCTGATCAAAAATGTCTTCAGTCTTTCAGTACAAACCCGTCTGCTTTAATTAGCTCATAATGTCACTGAAAGGATGTGGTGTGGGGTACAAGGGGGTTCTTAATCTGTAAGTGAGGCTCAGTGAAACCACTGGTGTAACCAGCAGTAATTTTCAAACACAAGTCAGCAAGCCACCTGGTCACTGTCCTTTAGTCATAAAATCATAGCATTTCTCAGACAGGAAGATACCTCAGAAATCATCTGCTCCCTGCAATAGACAGGGACACATTTCAACTACTGTTGCCTCATCCAGCCTGGCCTTGAGCACCTCTAGGGAGGGGGCAGTCACAACCTCTCTGGGCAATCAGTTTCAGAGTCTCTCCACCCTTGTACTGAAGAATATTTTGCAAGTCAGCAGTGACACTGAGCTGTAAATGACCTGCTTTTCCGTAGGGTTTGCTCCCATGCAGTGTTTGCACTGTTATTCCAGAAGACCAGCAGGAAGAAGCCCTAGGTGGGTATTTCTGGGATTATCTGGATAGACACAGAGATCTGCCTTCTTCTCTCCACCTTGCCACACCAGGCCAGCTGTATTTTGGAAACTGGGGCTTAGCTGAGCTGGTTTAAGAGTGGTGGTGTCCTAATGTATGAGCTCACATCTGCTGCAGGCAGCATTTCTCACACATGTGGTCTGGAGGCCACAGACCATGGAATCTGGACCAATATGTCCTATCTGGCAGAACAGCACAGACTGTAGAGACAAAGAGAGGCTCAAACCCAGAGCTTCATGGGGAAGGCAGGACCAGCACCTAAAATGCTGCTGGTTTTTTTTCTTTTCTGCTTGTTTCAAAAATGACTCTGTGCCACAGTAAACACAGCGACAACCCTGCCTGTGCGCTCAGAGTACTGGCAGAGGGAGCTCACATCTGCCTGCAATCGATGGTGTAGACACATCCTACGTGGCTCCTGTGTTGGAGCTGGCTCCACGCCAGACAGTCCTGAATATGGGCAGAGTTCACTTGTGTCGCTTTGCACCCCTCCTACATGTACCCCTGGATGAGGGGCTCTAGGGGCGTGAGCCTCTTCCTGAGGTGTAAAAAACCTTTTCAGGTCTGGTAGCCATATGAATTTGGTGTAACAGGTTGTAATTGGGCATGTCCCGCCTTGTTTGCACTCCTAATACAACACAGTGTTCATAATTTGACACAGATATATCCCGTTCTGTCACAGTGGTTGGTTGCCAAGATTTATTCTTTTAACAAGGAACATGGATTCTTCTAATATTTGAAAGCTAATGAAGAAGGCTCTTCCAAGTGCAACGTGTTTATCCTAAATTGCCCATTTGTTTTCCCTTCCCCCTCTTTTCTTCTTTTCTTCTCTGTTCTTCTGTCTTCTCTCCCCTCACTTTTCTTCTCTCTCCCCTCTCTTTCCTCCTCTCCTCTCCTCTCCTCTCCTCTCCTCTCCTCTCCTCT
>VZRI01004516.1:114413-174758 GCA_013397515.1 Upupa epops
AGCACAGTCCTGCTCTGAAATGTATTCCTAATGGCAGAATTCAGATCACGTATGTGTAAAGCTGTTAAAGAGAGTCCAAATGAGAATTTTCACAGCTCAAATTAACAGTTTCAGGCTACATCTATCTTTTTGTGATAATTTCTTGGGGGGGGTGGGGGGGAATTGTGGGCTGTTAATTCAGATTTAGGGAGATAATTTGCTATCTTTTGTTTATTTCTACATACTTACCATCTACTTCATTTTCTGTGGCTCTCAGCAATCATTTCATCGTATCAGGAATTTTGGGGTAGGGCATGGTAACAACCTTTTGGGCATCTTCTGTGCTTAACAACAGTTCATGCCCTGCTCTGATATTGTGATGAGATCAGTTTCAGGATGTAAATTATTACCTGGCCACCAGACTGGGGAGTTAAAGGCACTCTGTCAGGTTAAAAAAATAAATCCCTTGGATTTGTGAAATAAGCCTGAAGACACTTTATTCAAAGTGGAACAGTCTCAAAAAATGGCATTAAAACTTTCCACCTGACAGGACTCTACAGGCAGCTGCTCTGGCCAGTCTCTGGAGTGGATGGTGGTTATAGTTCCTATTCTTGCAGGAACTCAATCTTCCAAAAGTTATTTTTATTTTAATTTTTTTTAAGTTTCCTGGAGAGGAAATGAAAACAACCCAGCAAAATTAAGTTTAAGCACAGTTGTTGAATTTGGGTTTTTTTCTATTTCTCTGCTGAAAGGTTCAGTTTTATCTTCAAAGATCCCCATGTGATCAGGCAAGGACAAGCTCTGTTTCTGGCATAATTCACTGCGAGTGCAGGAGAAAGCTGCTGAGCCTTCAGCTTGGTAGCATCTTAAATATCAATGTTTGGGTCTCTTCTGTGCTTAAAATCCAGCAAATGGCTCAGTACAGAACTGAACTGAGGCTGTAGCCTCTGTGAGAGGAACGTCTGTGTCTACAGAATAAAAACAGTGTTTATTAGTTGTAATTCACAGGTGCATTGCAGATTCAGCTTGGATTCTGAAGAGACTTGAGGTCTGGGAGAGGCACAGCAGACAGGATGGAATACTATTAGAAACATGTTTTGGCGATGCCTTTTGGCAGTAGCTGCACTACCTGGTTTTACAATACATTGCTTTATTCGTCCAAGTCTCGTAAAAAGGAATAAGATGCTTGCACTGCTAATCTGACAGCTCTTTGCATAATTTGGCAAGGGTTTGGGATGACCATGTGACTCAAGAACAAATGTTTTTACACCCTGGAGTGAGAAAACACTCAGGGTGTTGGATGGAAAGTTATTGACTGTTTTCCTTTAGCACTCTGTTTCCAAATGAGTTGCTCTGTCAGCTATTGGATATTAGACGCGTAGAAAAAGATAAAATACCTAAAAGATGTTAACTTCAATTGCATTGTGCTTCTCCTGCAGTTGGAAGAAGCTAGAAAATGGCAAGTGTAAGGGCCTGCTTTAGGTAAATGATATTTCTGCAAAACTGATGAGTTGACTGGAAAGTGGAATTATAGCTTGTGATGGCAGGAGCCAAGGAGACAGTTTTCTCCACTCTTCTCATTGAAAAGTGTCTAATAAAATTTCTGGGGATGCTCTAAGGATATTCCGTCTCTGGACTGTAAACTACATTTACCCCAAATTCACACGCCCACTTCCAGATTTGGACCACATGTTCCGTCTCCTCTCCAAACCACCACAAATGTGACATGTTATTCCGTGGATAGCTGAAAAAGTGAGGCTGATTCTGCTGTGGAAGTGTACCTCTTTCCTCTGTACCACAGCATTCTGAAGCCCATTGCAATGCCTCATTCTCTCACTCGCCTATACCCTGTGAATTATTCTTAGGGTTTTTTTCATGTGTTTTCCCTCACCTTTGGTTTCACTGTGTCTTTTTTCCACCCCTGCTGCAAAGCATTAGTGAGAAGCAGACAAGATGATGAATGCAAGCTTGCTTTTTGTTCTTTACATATGATATGAAACACACTACCACTACTACAGAATTTCTACCAAGCACATAGCACTGAAGCAAAGAGCCCTGAGCATTGAACTACTATGGAGTATTGAAGAGGCACTGAAGAAGAGCGCTGCACAAAGACCACTCCTTTGTTCTCTCTTGCTATTTTATTTCTTCTCACACGTGTGTGGTTCTAGTTTCTATTAAGCATAGGCCAACTAGCTATGTGAGGTCTGTTATGCTTGGTTGACAAATACGGCCAGGCCTGTGACTGGACAGTTCGTGACCAAGTGCTGTTAGTAATAGCCAGTGGGCTTGTCTGGGGTGCTTCCTGCCCAGGGGGCTGAGTCCATCATGAATGTTGACAATTGGGGTGTGCCTGGTAGCTGTCTTCATAGCTGCCTAAGCTCCCTATCCCTACATACCCCACTAACCTGGCTTCCTTCTCCTCTTCCAAACTGTCTGCCAGGACAGAGTTAGATACAAGCTGCTCCCAGTTAGATGACTATTTCTCTCTGGTGCAGTTGCTCCTTATCTGAAGCTGAAGAACTTTTATCAGCTGAGGAGTTACAGGTAAGGGAGCATTCCCTTTGGGCTCTCAGTGTGTCTGTTGGAAGGGTGCAGGAAGTTTCCACCAGTATTTGCGAAGCTTGGGTGTAAACAAGATAATACTGCCAGTGTGCAGTGCTGTTGATTGGATTTTCCGTTGTCATCAGGAATGTTCATTTCTTGGTGGTAGGACAGATTATTGGAGTAAAGAAATTTTCAGAGTCATCAATCTGACCTCTTGCATGACAAAAATTGGACTCTGTAGTGGTCTAAGTCATGGTACCTACTTGTAGGGATTCCTTAGTGGTCTCTCTGTGCACTAGTGCTCAGTCAGACAGAGGTTGACTCTTGCCCAGCAGAGAGAGATGACATCTGTGGAACACAGCATTCTGTGTAGTGTATGAATCAGAAATGCAGAGAACAGATGAGCTGGAATCAAAGCCAGTAATTTCCTCCACTTTGGATTCCATCTCTGAATTCTCTATGCCAGCCTGTATGAAAATGTGAAAGAAGATAGTGGTGCTGCCTCCTGTCTCATTTTGGGTGGATTGATGAAGCGTGTAATGGTCCAAATAAGGAAAATAGAAAACAGAAATAATTGTCAAATAACAATTAAGAATTTCATCTGACTTGTAGGACATTATTTTATGTATTTATATAACCGGAATATCCTTGGTTAAAAGAGAACTTTTAGGGTCATCAAGTCTAACCTTCAATCCTACACTGCCAGAGCACCACTAAACCGTGTCCCTAAGTACTAGGTCTATACCAGGTAATTTACATTACTCCAGGGATGATGACACCACTGCTGCCCTAGGCAGTCTGTCCCAAGTAACTTTACACTTTCAGTGAAGAAATTTTTCACAGCAACCAACCTAAGCCTCCCTTGGACAAACTTGAGGACATTTCCTCTATCCTGTCACTTGCCACCAAAAGAGGCTGAATTCTCCTTGGTCCAACCTCCTGTCAGGTGGCTGTAGAGACAAAGAAGGTCTCCCCTCAGCCTCCTTTTATCCAATTATCCAGGCTAAACAATCCCAGTGTGGCCAGCAGATCAAGAGAGGTGATTCTGCCACTCTACTTTCCTGTGGTAAGACCTCACCTGGAGTACTGTGTCCAGCTCTGGAGCCCTTGATACAGGAGTGACGTAGATCTGATAGAGTGGGTTCAGAGGAAAGCCATACAAATGATCAGGAGGCTGGAAAACATCTATGAAGACAGGCTGTAGGAGCTGGGATTCTTCAGCCTGGAGAAGAGAAGGCACCAGGGGAACCTGAGAGCAACCTTCCAGTACTTGAAAGGGGTCACAGGAAGGCTGGAGAGGGACTGTTTATGAAGACCTGTAGTGATATGATAAAGGACAATGGTTTAAAATTAGANAAGGACAATGGTTTCAAATTAGAGAGGGGTAGTTTTTAAATTAGAAGTTAGGAAGATGTTCTTTAGTATGAAGGTGGCTGAACAGGTTGCCCAGGGCCCCATCCCTAGAGGTATTCGAGGTGAGGCTCTCAACAAGGTACTAGGCAACCTGCTCTAGATGAGGATATCCCTGCTCAGTGCAGGGAGTTTGGACTAGATGACCTTTGGAAGTCTCTTTCAACTGATTCCATTAATTGCTCCTTGTAGTACCTATGCTTCAGACCTTCATGAGCTTCATATCCCTGCTCAGTGCAGGGAGTTTGGACTAGATGACCTTTGGAAGTCTCTTTCAACTGATTCCATTAATTGCTCCTTGTAGTAGCTATGCTTCAGACCTTCATGAGCTTCTTTACCCTTCTTTGGACATGTTCCAGCACTTTAATATCTTTCTTGTAGTGAGGAGCCCAGAACTGAACACAATGCTCAAGATGCGGCATCGCCAGTGCCAAGTGCAGGGCATGATCACCTCTGTACTCCTGCTGGCCATCCTACGTTCAATACAAGCCAGGATGCTGTTGGCCTTTTTGTCCATCTGGGCATACTGCTGACTCATTCAGTTGATCATAAACCAATACCCTTGGGGCCCTTTCTGACATGTAGCTTTAACCTTGCTGTCTTCTATGCTTCTAGCATTGCAGGGGATTGTTGTGACCCAAGTGAAGAATCTGACAATTGGACTTCTCGAACCTTATACAGTTAATCCTGCCCATCAATCCAACCTGTCTCTCTGTAGGGCCTTCCTGCTCTCCAGCAACTTGACACACAATTCTAGCATGGTGTCATCTGCAAACTTACTAAAGATACACTTGATCCCCTCCTCTAGATAATTAAAGTTATTAAAGAAGCCCTAATACTGAACCCTAGGGAACACCACTTGTGACTGGACACCAACCAGATGTAACTCCATTCACCGCCACTGTCTGGGCCCAGCCATCCAGCTCAAATTTTTATCCAGTGCAGAGTGTACTTATCCTGAGCTGTAAATGTCTGACAGAGAATGCTGTGGGCAATGATGGTCGTCTGATGACTAATGTTTCTGACTCCTCTTGGTGATTCTCTTCATAGTTATCAGCTCTGCCTCGCGTCTTTGTCCAAAGACCAAGTAACTCTTCATTGCTACGTAACTTGTTATGAAGTAAGTGCATCACAGGTGATCTCAAAAGCACTGTGGTATGTAGGTACCCTTCTATCTTCCAGTAAGAATTGTTAACTAAAGATGCATCCACTAAATCACGGCTGATTGCTCTGTTCACTGTGATTTCAGTTTCAAGTGAGTGGAGAGGAGGCATGTTTGGATTTTTATTTGAGTCCTAGATATACTGTAATCATCTCTATGCTTTGGGAATATCCATGACCAGATAGTTGGATGCCAGGGGAACTTCACTGGTAGCAAATGTGACATCTAAGGGTTCAATACAATATCAGAGAGACAATATGGACCATGTCACATTGAACTGCAGTCTACACCCAACCAGTGATAATCAGAAGAGTTCAGACAGTCACTTGAAAACATTCCATTTCATTTAGAGTGAGTTCTGACTGTACGAAGTGCCCCCATGGAAGGGAATGCTAAGCCGTTAGTGAGTGGTACACCATAGAAGATGAGTCTGCATTCTGGATACATAATGGAAACAAAATGCTCTGTTGTTTGTGGAGGTCTTCTCTGATATGATCATAGAATGGAGAAGTGCTTGTGTTACTGCTCTTTGGTTTAAAAGTAGAACAAGACACTCTTCCACTAACACCTTTTAATTTCTAAAATTCCATCAGTGAACTCAGGAATATTTCAGTTCTGTCTGGGAGAAGTTATTACAGTCCTTTCTATAATGTCTTTTCCCTGTGCATCTCACTGCTTTGGGGGTAATGACTTTGGAAAAAAGAATGGGCTTGAGAAATCTCTGCTAGGAGTTTTGTTCCTGTCTCTGAAATTTAATCCAGCAGAGACCTTGAGATTTTCATTTTGAATCGTGTATCAAGAATGAACACGGGAGTTTGCTAGCAACCTTGAATCAAGTTATTTTTAACTGAAGACATTGAACTGGGATGGAGGACGGGGAGGAAGTAGTTAAGGGACAGAAAGCAAGCATTCTTTCTTGAAAAATTTTCCATGTGTAAAAAAAAATAGTGAAATTAAATTGATGGAATCAAAATGACAAAGAGCAGTTTTGGTCTAAGGGATCGTTAAATATTTAGAGTAATCTTAAAAAAATACAATGAAGCCCTGCTCACATTTAATGGAGGTGAATGAGACCCACAACCTACATAACGCCTTGAAATACAGTTAGGGGGATATGAGCACTCTAATTTTTGGTGCTCAGAAATGAATAAGGATTGACACAGCAACACAGCTTCTTGGAAGCTGCAGTAGCAAGTATGTCAGAGTCCATCCTCTCAGTAGCTGCCATTAATAGCAGAGTATGAATCTGGACTGGGTTATATATTGACTCGATGATCTCAAGGATCTTTTCCAACCTGAGTGAGTCTATATCTTCAAGTACTTGTGACACTGCTGACAAGCTGTTGCAGTTATGCATGTGCTACAGGCCAACACACAGTTGCAGAAGAGCTTGGTGTGGTTGCCCCTGCATGTCATATCTTGATCTAGAGGTACAATGTTCTGGTGGGCCAGGGTGTATTTCCAGCAGAGAACATGTGTACTGCCATGAGCTTTTGTGCTGCCTCTTGGTGCTCACGACCCAAGCTTTCCTCCTCCGTTTTCTCTTTTGTTTCTGAAAAGAATTAATTCCTTCTCTTCCCCATTCCGTTTGGCAAACCTTGGGAAGATAGAATTTCTTCCTCTACATTTTTGTATACCTTGGGGAGTCTTGGCTTTCTGTGTTTTTAAAATTCAAAAATTGTGTACTTCCCCTGCTTTGGGTTTTGAAACTCATTTCAGACTTCCTCAGTGAAAAGAGCCATGAACTACTGCAGAGGGTATTTCTGCTTTGATTATGACAAGATATTTTAAGAGCAGCAAGCCTGTCAAAATATGTGTAGGTACCAATAGAGCTTTTAAAAAAATAAGTGGTTTGTTGGGTTTTTTAAAACTCTTTTCTAGGGAGAATGTGGAACCTTTTACATGCATACACACACACACACACACACAAAGAATACCACTGGGGAGACATAACATTTTAAAGAATTATTGAATATGATCACTAGCTTCCCCTCTCCTCAGCCATGCCCTGGGTCTGTTGTTTATGTTACTCTGCTAGCCCTTCAAGCATCATGACACTAAGGGTATTTTTTCCACAAAGACCTTGTCTTTTTTTCAGTGCTGCTGCAGAAGATGTCAGGGCAAGAAGGAAAAGAGCACAGTGTGAAGCTTAATTTGCTTTTGAGTGCTTTGCCCAGAGGAGGATATCTGATATGTCACACACTTCTCTCTGTCCTCCCCACTCCAAACTGTTGCTCCCCATGGCTCCCACTCTGTGGGTACACAACCCTCAAAAGAAGTCCTTGGAAGCACAAGGAGCTGCTTTTGCTGCTCAAGCACAGGTTTTTGAATGAATGTCTGATGCTAGTTTTCCTACTCAGACTTAGAATCTTGTATCTACTGAAGACAGTGATAGACTTTAGTGAGACATTTCACAAACCTCCATAGACTGTCAGCAAAAGGGGTTATTCATCTTTGCTTTGGGAGGCATTCAGTTTTACTAAGCTACATAAAAAATACATTCGTCTTGCTCTGGGCTGGAGGAGTAACAAGGATAAAGAAGATATTTCAGTGGGGTATCATCTTTCTTGATTTTTAGTGAAAGTGTGCTGTCATGAGGTACTTGTTGTTTTGTATGTGCATGTATCTAGTTACCACAGGTATAGGAAATACCACATAGGTGATGATAAAAGTCTAAAATCATGCATGTAATATTTTTACAGCACTCAGACAAACACATGTATACATATTTCACATGTTTATGCTGCTGACTGTGTGCTATTCTGTAATTACTACCCGTGTGTAGTCTGACCTTTGTGAGTGGAAAGCTGTGATGTATATAGCCAAGTTCTCATTTGCAGTGGTCTTCATGTCTGCTTCAGAGCCTGCCCTCCCACACACACACATCTCCACTCCAGTTTTCCTTTGTTTGTTTCACTTTAGATCCTACCCTGAGCTGTTTGGTAACATGGAAGTGTTGGATACAGCAGCTGCTTCATGAGCACTGTGTTTAAAGCAAGCACAGCCTCACGGATCAGGAGAAGCAGAAGAGGGAAGCAGAGTGTGTGGGTTGCTCATTCTGGAGAAGACAGGAAAAGAGCTGTAAACAAAAACATTCATGATGAGCCCAGATGGATAAACTATCTGGCTGTACACCAGCCACTTGTGTTGAGCAGTAGGAAGACACCTGTCTACTGCCTTGCTTAGATTCAAATACAAGTTCTGGTAGGATCAAGGCCTCGAATGTCATATTTTCTAACGTGTGTTTAGACCAAGACTCAGTAGCTGGATTATCAGGCACGTGCAGTGATAGCTTTTATAGCAGTGTACAAACATACATATGGACCACTGCTTGGCTTATCACAGAAGTGCTCTCTGGTTTTTGTAATGCTCCTTTGGGAATGTATCTTCTCTCTTTTGTCCCTACCTCTGGATGTCTTTCAAACTTTCTCTTCCCTTTTGAATGTGTTTTCATGTGATTCATGCATGGATTTGATCCAGTGTGTCTTTAGTCCACAGCAAAACTGCACTGGCTTCAACAGAACCTGGGATCAGGTTCCTAACAACTTTCTTAAATGTCTGTTACAAGAAATTGCTCAGGGGGGCTTAAAACCCACTAGACATCCATAAAGCATCTGTTGATTAGGGCTTTTTTTCTATCTGATTAACATGCCATTCAATGCCCAATCTGCTTTATTTTCACCAGAGGTTAATCCTGCAGGACATTATAACTCTGTAACAGCATCCATACTTGACCAGTTTGCATTATGTGTGATGTGTGAACAGTCATGAGCCATGTGCATTTCAGGGATTAATAGTTTTTTTCCTCTTTATTGCCTCCCGTTTCCAAATGCAGTGGGAGAAAGTGTGAGATTTCCAGGCCCCTGGCAAAGTGTATTTGGAGTAAGGGTCTGCTAGTGTCCTAGCATCAGTGCTCCGTCTCACATGGCTTAGGCCAGCAGCGTGGCGATTGCTGAAAAGGTTGCTCTCATGATCCTGTTAATCTACCCCTAAGGGATCAATAGAAATTACAGTTAGTGAGTTCTAAATGGAAAACCCCATGGATGAGGGAAGGGGGAGAGGCAGCAGACATTTTCAGCACTGTATCTGAACTGTAATTGTTCCTTCACCTGCAGTTTCATCTGACAGGGCTTGGTGCTGAGTCTGCGATTGCCCTGAGTGGTCCCTATGCATATCGTGTGGGATCTGATAGATTTCTGCAGGATTTTTTCCAGCTGTGCTCTCATCACGTTGATTTAATGGCCCTTAAGAGAAACCATAAAAGTGCTTTCTGGTTAGTGGGCCCCAGCTGTTCCTCGCAGTATTGCATAATACAGCAGGCTGAGCGAACTATAGATTAATGATTATGAAATGTCTTGCTTAACCATATAATTTTTCAAACATATGAGGCTTTGAACAAAATGTGGTTCACTGAGGTAACGGGATGACTGTGTTCATGAAGGAAAAGTGCTTAGGAGTTGAGGCGGATTTTAATCTAACCAAGACAAGGTTTTTCACAGGGCCACAGTGACCCTGGTCAGACACTCTGTGGTGTATGTGACACGTGTGTGTGTGCTCACACATGTGCTTGTGGGCTTCTCATCATGTGTGTGTTTTCCCTTAAGGACCAAGGAGTGATGGCTTGCTGCTGGAAGCATTCCTCTGTTTGCATTACCAGGCAACAGTGCAAGAAGCCAACAGCATCATTTGAGGATTATCAGGCTCTCCAATGGGGCTGAGAGCACTGCAAGGCTGTATGAAACTGAGGACTGCTACGTCAGTGTCATACGAGCTCCTGCTGTCTGACCAGCTCCAGAATAGTTGAGCAACTGGGGAACTAGTGAAGCACTAGGGACTCATACTAATCCCACCAAACCCAGTGGACAAACCTCTGTTGACTCTGGAGGGGAGGTGGGGTCATGCTCTGTGTGGGGGAAATGGGTCCTATGGGATGCTGCTGTACCAAGAGGCTTAGTTTAAAAGTTTCGTAAGAGTTTAAGGTCCTCTGTGATCTCTTACCACCATAAAGGAAGGAGTAAAGAAAATTCTAAGAACAAGTAAGGGTCCAGGGTTCTGCTTTCTTCCAGTATGTACAGGAAAGCTCAAGTACCATTTTCACATTATTGAGCAAATATCCAAATGATAGTAAGGGATTGGGACAAGACACTGATTAAAACAAAATAGACCTTAGAAGACCCTGTATTGCTTCTACCCCTCTGCTTTACCAACCACAGCAGCACTTCACTGGCTGTAGAATGAGCACAGGCACTTTCACAAACTACAGGCAAACTGGAATTAAAAACGTAATATATAAAATAGAATAGAATAGAAATAAATATGTTACAAAAAAGAGCTCGTGAAAGTAAATAGCTATTCTATTTGCAGGCATAAAAACATGGAAACCGAAAAGGTGCCTCTGGTGCCCTAAAATGCAATAAATTCTGAATCTGATGTGTAACAACCTGGAATCAGGTGCCGATTCATTCTGTGCCCTATTTCCCTAGAAGCAACGCAGCCTACAGGAGTTTTCATGGAGTGTAGTCCAAGCACCTTGTTTTTTCAGGTGACTCGAACTTTTAAAGCAATATAAATAATGTAAGGTGAGATCTGGTCAGCAACATCAAGAAAGCTAAATATGAGAGGGATATTTAAAGCTGGAAGCATAGATTTATGTGGTTTTTTGTGGTTTAGTCTTTTCCAAGTTGTTAAAACACAAGCGAGAAACAAGCAAGAAAGCTCTCCTCTAAGTACCTGCAGCTCAGCAGATGAATGCCCAAAGCTGGGACCCTGCACCATACATTCAGTGGTTCTTGTCAATCATCTGACAGTGTGGACCACTAAAAGCAAATGAGCCATGCGGGTTTTCTTATTGGATATGCCAGAGCTGGACATGCAACCTGAATCATAGGAATATATTTAAGGTGGGCTGTCTAGATCAGGTCAGTGAAATGGCCACTCCCTATTATTATTTTTTAAAGCTTTTCAGTTTACACCTTCAAACTTCTAATGAAAAAACAGCAGCATTCAAAATCGAGCTGTCCCTGATTTGTTTTTATGCATCACTGTCTGGGCTTTTAAGCTGAAAGTTCTTTCTTTTTGTTGAAGATGAAGCATAAAAGTACAAATATTTGACTACCTTTTATAAAGAGTTTTTATAGCTAAGAAGTAAAGGAGATGTGGAAGAATTAAGTATTGTTTGTACTTCTGCCAGGTGTATTTTTTCATTGCTTAAAATAGAGACCTGTTGTGTATGTTGGGAGCTGCAGTTTGTTAGCAGCTGGGGTTTTGTGTTGGCTTACTTGAGCCTGAATTAATTTCAGGTACATAGTCTTAAGACTGAACTGGCTGCAAAAGGAAGTTCGTGGCTGACACACCTTCCAGTGTGTTTGCCGACAAAGCAGCAGCCTCTTATGTGCTTGTGGGAAAACCCAATTGTTCCTTTCCTCTGGAAAAGGAAACCACAGTCTGTTCGTTCTGGTGGGTCCAGTATGACTGAGCAGATTCTGTCCACAACTTCTGCTGATGACAACAGGGAAAGGAGTTTACTCTGGATTTCTTCCTGAAGAAATTAAGAAACCATTAAAATTACAGGAGGTAGTGATTAGTGCCCAACCACTTGAAACAGGGCAAGTTTAGATTTGATTTTCAGTCCTGCCTGGATGCTTCAGCGGTGAATATGACCCAGTCGCAGTGCTGGGATAGACCTAACCAGATGGAAATATGGGCATTTGGGAAAGCTATTTGTAGACCATCTTTGTGCTGGTATGATGTGAAGATAAACAGAAATAGAGTAGCTGTTATAGGTATGGGACAGCAAGGCAAGTTTGAAATGGAAGGATGGGAGCGGCATCTGCATGTGGGAGGACTGTACACACAAGCATTTCTCTGTAATCTTTTTACATCTGCTTAGCTGCCTACTGCCAGGTAATCTTACAAAGAATTTATCTTGAGGGACAGTACAAAGGAAGCATTGACTGGTAGCAGCTGAGATAAAGCACAAAACTGTTTTATCTTCCATGAACACAATAAATAGTTGCGATGCCATCTCATCAGAGACTAGTTTTCAGACTTCACTTATTGTTGCTACCTGTGAAAATATCTCAACTTCTTTTCTGCTATGTCTTTGTCTGCCTATTATTAAAATATCCTGATGATGATGATGTAAATTAGAGTGACAGCAGGATGTTGCCTCGGAAATTGAACGTGCTTCATGAAAAATGTACAGTGAATAGCAAGAGCTCTGGCCAAATGGGTGCATGGTGCTCAGTTATTGTGTGCATATTGTAAGACAGATTCCATTGTGACAAGAATTGCAAATTATTCTTTTAAGTTAAGAAATATGAAATAATGGTGAATAATGAGGAGGAATTGTGTCTTGCCTGGTGTTTGACTTTTCTTTGGGTTGATTGTTGCATCTGGTCAGGAGTTCCTGTGCAACGTGTTGAGTAAAGTCAACTTTCTGAGTTTCTAAAATAAAGAGATGATGTTTGAGCATGGGACTGGAGAAAGCCAGTACTCATTTCTCAGCAGTTCAGCAAGGTCTAGAGCTTGTTGAAGGAACAACCCTGCTCCAGTGGTGCAACACGGCAGATGCTAATACAACTTCCTGCAAAGCAGATATGCACAAACTGTGTTAGAACCAGGGCTGTGGTGATGGGACTGGGCTAAACTTCATGAATGCCAATGTGTTAGGAAACAACAGGCAATTTTTTCAGGCCAAAAAAGTAGCCCAAATGTTTCAATATGGAAATAGTTTCTGCAGGAATACAGTTGCAGACTAACATTTCTCTCCACGGACACTGAATGGTTGCATAAATACTCATCCTTCTAATTTAATGCCACAACGCTGCTTTTAAAATTTCATAATAATAATGTTTAGTGGATCCTTGTGAGAAGAGAAGGATTGCATACACAACTTTAGCAGTCTGATCGGGAGACCATATTAACAGGGTAATTTAGGGACAGACCCAAAGGCTTATCTGCAGAAACGTGCTTTTTTATTAAATCAACTGGATTATAAGTAGTTGTAATCTTGTGTCTGTAGGGAAGGGTCAAAACTGGAAAAGAGAAAGAAGGTAAGGATTTAAGACTTCATTGGTGGCCTAGAACATGATATTTCTTGTTCTGTCTAGGGAAATCTGCAAGGTTTTGATCACTTTGTGCGTAACAGTCAAAATCATGCTGTAAGTGGCAATAAACTGTGCTTTGGCTTATACATAAAGTGTTATGAGGGGGGCAAATCTCCAACTTGAATATAGTCATAGCCATTTCTCTTTCTTAGTGTGGAGCCATACAAATCTGTGTTTCTTAGTAGTATTTTAAGGTTATTTTTTGCAGTGTGGGATGGGCTCCATAGGCAAGAGCATACTTCAGCCTTTCAATCTGAACCTGCACAGTGAGCAGCACTAGTGCTGTGTAGTGCTAATCAGTACCATAAAACAAACAGTAGTCAGAGGATTTATGAAGTCATCAGCCACAGACAAATAAATGACTCTCCTAACAGTGCTAATTAAGACTACGTTGAGTCTAAACACTGTTGGACTGTGTGACAAATTTTACTTGCCCTTGGGTCAAGAAGATGAGTCATTCTAAGGAAATATTTTGCTGATAGTTGAGATCTTCGTTACCTGGTGATCACTTTGTTTAGTGATTTAGTTTTTCTCATAAAAGCAATCAGCCTGCCCAAGCTGGATGTCACAGGATTAAATACGTGTGAGAATAGCACTAATGCTGTAAATCTTGATACTAAATAAATTTACATGAGTCTGGAGCTGTGATGTTTACATACTTTTTAGTTTGGTGTTTATTTACAGCACTTTTTCTCTATTAAATTTTCCAATGTCTGGAGGAAGAAAATGAATAGTGAGGGTCCTGTCCACAGGAGCCCTGCTGTGCTTGGTCTCCATTCAAAACTAATCAGTAATGCTGGTTAGATGCTAAAAGGTAACGTAAGTGAAAGCTCCCAATAATTGTCCTCCTTGGTTTTCAGAATCCAAAAATTCATATTGAGCTCTACAGGAACCAGGTATCAGCATCTGTTTTATTTTAAGGACAGCCAAACCCAGTGAAATTATTTGGGATCTGTAGGTGTGCCCTTGTGCCAACCTTCAAAATAACGTGAGTTTGGAAAACTAATTTTCACCCTGAACAGACCGAGTCCATTTTAATCAGTAAAAATAAAAATCAGTTTACTTTTTAGCAAAGAAAACACCATTGAATGTGTTGCCTGGGTAGAGCTTTGAAAAGTTACTGGAAATAACAGAATTAAAGAAGGCAGCAGAATTAAAGAGTGTCAGCATTTAATGACTGACTAATATTATATACCGTCAGGCTCCTCTGGAAGAATTAAAACCTGCTGAATAGATGAATTTTTTTTATTAAAAAATTGATTCCCTTAGGATATGGGGAAGGACTTTTCCTATCTGACCAGCCACTATGGTTTCTTGGATCAAAACAGCAACCTTTCAGAATGTTTAAGCTTTCCATTCTTCTCAGTGATAAACTAACTCATAAAGCATGAGCGTACACAAAATGCATGTGCAGTGGCTGAGAAATTACCTGCCCAGGGTCTGGTTGGGCTTCAGAAACACCTCTTCTAACACATCTCTCTGACTCAGTTTTCTACAGATGAATTGTAATGTTAGGTCTTTTTGAAAACCTTACTCCAGCGAAGGTGTGAGACTTGTGAATTAGAGGAAGAAAGTCATTAGTTAGTTGAGATGTAATTTGCTTCAGAGAATTCACCTGATGGTTCCACAGGTGTGCCAGGAGTGGGAATCACGATGCTCCATAGAGTTTTCATTCTTAGAATCATAGAATCATTAGGGATCAGAAGGGACCTCGAAAGATCATCTAGTCCAATCCCCCTGCCACAGCAGAATCACCAAGACCAAGTCGCACAGGAACAGATCCAGGCAGGTCTTGAACATCTTCAAAGAAGGAGACTCCCCAACCCCCCTGGGCAGCCTGTTCCAATGCTCTGTTACCCTCACTGGGAAGAAGTTTCTTCTGATATTTCTATGGAACCTCCTCTGTTCCAGCTTGCACCCATTGCCCCTTGTCCTATCACCAGATGACCTTGAGAAGAGCCTGGCTCCATCCTCCTGACACCCACCCCTCACATATTTATATCTCAGCCTTCTCTTCTCTAAGCTAAAGAGAACCAGCTTCCTCAGCTTTTCCTCATAAGGGAGTTGTTCTACTTCCTTCATCATTTGTTGCTCTGTGCTGGACATGAAAACTTTGCCAAAATTAATCAGGTGAAATTCTATCACATTTCCTTTAACAATCCTTTATGAAACTAATTCCACATGGTTCTAAGTATCGCTGCAAATTATTTGAATAGGTTTTTTTGTGATTTACTTCATATATAACATTTAACCTACAAAATCAAAAGATAGGATGAACACAGTGTGAGGTAGATTTTCTCGACTACTAGTTGCACAGTGTAAGGGCTCAGAAGCTGCATGAATGTATGAGCTAATGCAGCCAAATGAATTTGCTGTATGTGCATTTTAATAATATTAACAAAATGACTTGTACTTAAATTTTGGCTAAACACACTTCCATTTATGTGTGTGTGTAAAAAGCAGAGCAAATAATCCAAAAAGCAAGTACACGATTAGTTTTTTCAAGCTTTGCAGATAGCAAGCATGATCTCAAAGTGACTTTAGCAATGATTTCTATTAAAAGGTTTCACATTAAAATACTTGGTATAATGTAAACCAGATTGGCTTGGCTGGAGCCTGACTTTCAAGCAGTTTTAGAGAACTATTGTTAACAGGCACGATCACTTTGGTAGGCTAATGGCAATTGTATGCAAATTCTGAAGTACGCCACAGACTTACTATTTGTGGTAAAATTGTGGCAACTTCTTTAACAAGACTGACGGAAAATTGCCAGTAGCAGGAATTGCTGGCAACCTCAAAACTGCAGCTGTGGTTATCCTCTCACATTACTGAGAAATTATAGCAGAGCTTATAACAAAGCTTCAGCTTATTGCATTGAGAGAGAAAGTGATTGAAGGAGCACCAGGGAGATAAGTGCAAAGTCAAAGGATAATCTGAGTAGCCTTGTTTCAGCTTGCAAAAGCTGGCAAGTTTGATGATTAAAACTGTTTTTTAACTACTAGTTTGTTATCACAAGATGGTAACTCAGCTTCCTTACAAAGGAGGTGTTGTGTTAAATGTTTTCAGTGGCACTTTATTCAAGGTAAGTGAAGTGCTGAGTGCCTCTGAAGAACTTCCATGCAGTTGAGAAGACTGATTTGAACTTCAGTTCCACAGTTTCTATAGGGTCTCTCTCCAATTTAGGCTTTTTCTTATACATCAGAAATAAAACTTCATGGATGTGAGATAATTGACTGAAAGCAATGAACATAAACCTAGTAGAGCATTGAAGTAATTTGCTTTGGTGACATGGAGTCTTCAGTCGCAGAATGGCTTGAGTGACTTAGGGAGACAATGAGCATGGGAGAACCAAGAGAAACAAAATTTTAACAGGGTTTATGTTAGATTGCATGAATCAACTTCATTTGCCTTATAATATGCTCTAATGGAACACCACCACTTCTTTGCATTACACTTATCTTTGAGGGGTGGGTGTCAGAAGGATGGAGCCAGGCTCTTCTCAAGGTCATCTAGCAATAAGACAAGGGGAAATGGAATGCAAGCTGGAACACAGGAGATTCTATAGAAATGTCAGAAGGACCTTCTTCCCAGGGAGGGTAATGGAGCATTGGAACAGGCTGCCCAGGGGTGTTGTGGAGTCTCCTCTGGAGATGTTCCAGACCCACATGGCCGTGTTCCTGTGCGACTTGGTCTAGGTGATCCTGCTGTGGCGGGTGATCGGACTAGATGATCTTTCGAGGTCCCTTCCGATCCCTAATGATTCTATGATACATGAAATTCCTTAAATAAAAGATACAAGTGTTTTCCACACTCAAATTTTTTAAATTGCTGTGTTTGATTTAATCTCATCTGTGGATGAATATTTCTGTGATCAGAGGTGGAAGTTTTAAAATTGGTCTGTCTTCTGAAAGAAAAATTAGTACCTTTACCCAAGCTGAAGACTTCTCAGAGAACTCATTTAGTCAAACTTTGAATTTTTTGGTATAACAAGGCAATGACCATAATTTAGTGGGCATCACATACCACGCGGCAGGAAGGAGGAAGCAGAAAAAGTGAAAAAAAAAGGGAAATCTGGACAAACTCTGCCGGGGGGGGTTTCTGCATGGGTGTTGTTTTCTTGCCAGTTGCCAATCTCGGAGACCTCTTGCATTGAGATTCATAGAATCATAGGATGTTCCAGGCTGGAAGGGACCTCCAGAGGTCATGTAGTCCAACCTCCAAATGGTAATACATGAAATGGTAATTCCTGCTACCACTGAATGTCAGGATAATCTTGTCAGAAGCTTAATTTAATAATGTTTATGTGTTGAGAGCAGGGCGTTGATCAGAAGCAGCTGAAATCATAGTACCAGCATTTGTTTTGTCCCACCCACGCTAAAAACAGGCCTGGACCTTGATGTCTCTTGTCCTTGATTATATGCTGTTCCTAGAAATTCCTTATTTCTTTATAGTACTGCAAAGATAGATGCCTGCTTGTGGGCTTGATGCCTTCTTAGCCATCGTTTGAGATGGCTAAAGCGTATGCTTGAAAGAAATGATGCATCATTTGGGTAAAAATTCCAGAGAGTAAATCTTTGCCCTATTCTGTTCCTAGAGGCAGGAGAGTTGAAGAACACAAGAAGAAAAAAAGAATTATTCTTTCTGACTAATTCAAGTTTATTTTCAAATCAAAATTTTAGGCTAGACGTTGTCTTTCATGGGTCTTAGCTTCTGATGGCTTTACACAGGTCTTTCACTGCTTCTGTTTTTTAGGGTGAGTTCCCCTAGAACAGAGTTGCCTTATTAAATCTCCTGTGAAAGCTGTTGTTTGACCTCGTTTCTCACAGACGTAGTGCAAAGACATTTAACCAGACAACACTGAAACACAAAACCACAGATTTGTATCTTTTGTCTTTTTTTGAAGTGTACAGGGCTGGCTATACAGGTTGGGTCTCTATATGCGAATTTAGTCAGTCTATGACCTGACATTTCTCAGGTCAATAGTCAGCACTGAACTAAGAAAGATGTGTGGTTTGAAATCAGAACTTTTACCACTTGCTGCTCTTTGTCTTACTTTATAACTGTGAAGGAGAATGCTTTTTCTTTGAGCTCGAGTTAGAGCAGGGGTGTTAAGCCAAGACTGTTTACCTCTTAACCATCCAGATCTTGAAACTTCTGGGATGGGGTGAAAAAAATACACTTTCATGGTGACAAGAAGGACAAGCCAGGAGTTGTTTCTTGTTCAAAGGTGAGTGAGTGCCCTCTCCAGGAAGATAGGATGTTCAAAATGCTCCTCATGCACAGCCAGCCAGCTTTAACTATGGGCTATATGCCATGATTTTATTCTGTCTGATTTGCTTTGGTTTGGTTTTTTTTTTATGGAATATTGTTTAATGTGCTTTTTGAATCTTATCCAGAAAAGCAAAGCACTTTATTTTGGAAATGCTGAGACGGACTGTTTTGAAATTTCTGCATTTCTCCGTTATTAGTCAGAAACCCTTTTTTTTTCCTTCTGAATTTATCCGTAATTAACAAACAACTTTGGTTCAAATAGAGTTACCGTTTTTGGTGAACAAAACCAAGTTGGGGAGCACACAAGACTTTCCTCATCTCCCAAACAGCCTTACAAACTTAGTTCAGCTCTACCGTATACACATCCTGTTCAGCACGACTGCTGCAATACAAGCCAGTCCTTTGTGACTCTGGCCAGAAGAGTTTCTTCCATCTTTCAGGTATTCAGATAAGATCAGTGACTTTTTGCTCTGCAGGTCTCTGAAATGGTTTTTAGGGCCTAATCCATGACCTTGTTCAAGTCACTGAGAGTCACAACCTATCTTAAGAGAACCAAAACCTGGCTGTTGGGCTTGAAACATGCCATTATAAGAGCAGAGCAAGAGGGACAGGATGGAATACTCTCTTTGAGAAGCTTGAAACCACTTCACTTCTGTCTGTAGTGATCAGTTTATGGAACGTGTGTCTTGTACTGGGAATTTCAAGAAGCTTGACAAGTATCTGATGTGCATTGACAAGAAAAACACCATTAATGAGGAAGGCGTTGCTGTTATGACTTTTTCTACTCATTGTGAGCATAGAGGATGCGAGTGCTAGAGTGTCTGCACAAACCACTAAAGGAAGAGCTCTCATATCTTTACCATGGGCCCCAGCTCTGACACAGACTCACTAGTGGGAACAAGGGGTTCTGAGCTCTCACCCCTGTGCCTGCAAGGCACATCCAAGGAGGATGGGCTTTTCCAGCCCTGACTCCTGCAGGCATATTGGCTGCTCCCAAATGCCTCCATCTCATTCTGATAACAGAGTTCTGTCCTTTCCAAGGTGAAGCTTCTGTGTTGATTTGCTGTAGGAGGGACAGAGCTAGCCACGAGGAGAGGCACCAGAGCTGAGCTGTAGCTTACTAGATCTACCAGGTGTGACTGTGAATTGCTGAAAGCCTCACTACAGTTGGGTTTTTCTTTTCTTTATTTTGTTGTTTTGGTGGACATGTCTTTTAAAATGTATTTTCTCTCAAACTAAGTATTTGTCTGCCAACTTTTGCCCAGAAAACATTTTTGCAGCCAAGTTACAAACCCCTCCAAGTAAGGGTACATGGTCTAGCAATGAAGAGAGCCCAAAGCATAATGGCACCAGTTAGCTCCTCGAGAATGCTACCTTTATTATCTGTTATCTATCTTTGCCAGCTTCAGCTTGACATTTCATGAAAGCTGCGTTGAGCAATTCATTTTAAGCTTAGTTTTGGACTTAGTTATCAAAATAGGACAGTAAAGCTTTCAAACATGCTGTATGTTCTTGGAAAACACTGCAGAAAGACAAATATTTCACTTGGACTGAGAGGCTATATAAATCTCACACAGAATGCCTGTCAGCAGATTTAGCTAATATGCTAATTGTCTGAGGAGTGGACTGATGAGGCATCCTATCGTAAGACCTTAATGTGGAAAAATGCATGTCTTACACTGTGTCACGGTAAGAAGATTCATGCACCCACTGAGATGTTTGTCTAATAGCAGAAATAGTTTTGGCATTTGCGTATTTATTTATTTATTTATTTTAAACCAGCTGATTTATCATTTGTATCTGTGATCTTGGCCAGAGAATGCTGAGAATATGAGTTCTCACTAGGATTAACATGGGGACCATTAAATGTGGTGTTTTCATTGAGGACATCTTGCTAGTATTTATCTAGAGGTTACAGGTCCAAGACTAGGGCATGGAGAGTCCTCCAGTCCTGTTTCCACCAATTATACAGTTGCATCCCAAGGGATATAATGACTGGTGGTTAACCAGGCCCTACTCGTGTAGCCAGAAGTAAGGACTCCACTAAAAGTTGTGGAATAAGCAGCGTGTTCTGGTTAGCTCAAAGGAGATGCTGTTACCCCTGTCCAGGGTACGCCCAGCATAGTTTCCAGCCAGACAGCTGCTGTTCTCCCAGTGTTGCACAGCTGGCTGCCTTTACCCCACTGGGAACCCATTTGAGATATATATGGGATGTGACTGACCTTCAACCCATGTACGTGGGGCCTGGCCCATATGTCTGAGGAGACCACAAAGAAGAGCGAGCACTTGGGGAGAAGAGGTTAGGGCACTGTAAACTATAAGAGGTGAAGGATTTGATCCTGTGGTGATGTCAGTGATATCTGGGGAGAAGATGGCTGGGAGCTGAGCTGCTGTGTATCTTATCTTTCAATCACTGCACATCCAATTTAGAGCAACTTTTAGCACTCTTTTTAGGTACGCCTAACGCTTCAAGGGTGAATGTTCCTTCTGTGGCAAAAATCTCCAGAAAGTCAGCAGCTCCTTCACTTTTTACTCTTCTTTCACTGTGTCCCAAACAACATTTGGGATCAGGCTGCCACCTAAGTACGCTCTTCCCAGGTGGTTGTACTTCTGGTGTGTTTCCTGAAATGACTGCCGATTCCCAGAAAAGAGCCTGGAGAGTCAGCCCGGGAGCCCTCATAGCTATCGGACAATCACTGTACTGGCTGCAGGCACTGTACACAGCTGCTGCTTAGTTATAGGCTGAGAGATTAATTGTAATGTCCATTTTAATAACAAGAGAAAAACGTTTATGTGTAGCACAATGGGCTTCCAGAATTATTTTTCCCCACTCTGTGAGCATTGCAATGGGCTTATATAGTGGCTTATTTCTCAAGAGCTCTATGGAATGTAGGGTATCTGTGCAAATGTCAGAGAGAAATCCCTTATCTGATGCTTTACTGATGCCTCTCAAGTCAATTAACCTGAGAAATATTCCTGAAGTCAAGAGGATTCTGACTGAGGGTACTTTTCCATTTTCAGTTGCCTTTATACTTGGTTTTACAATGGCTGTAACTCAGTAAGGAGCAGATTAATGCACACCTGAAAAACATCCACCTGAACCGAGCCATTTTCCTGTAAGGGTGACAGAGAAATAAGAAGAGCCTTTCCTCTAACTATGTGGGAACGTTCAGTATAGAAAGAGAACGTGTTCTCAAAGACTTCTTTTTATTTTCTTTTTTATTATAGAGAGCTGTAAACAGAGCTTGCAGCGTTCTGCATTGACCTAAGTATAGAAGTCCCGCAGAACTGCCACGTACATTGTTCATTTTTCACCGAAGTAGCCACCACAACCACCAGAGCAGACAGTAGATGTCAAATCCTTTTTGCTGCTTTTCTTTCCAGAACAATAACAGTGATGCGGAAACAGCACATGGTTTTTCTAAAGTTATATTAGACATATCTGATCTTCATGTTTGCAGTAATCTGACTTTGGCAGGCATTTTAAAGACGGGTTAGGGAGTATTATATTAGACAGTGGTGCTAGGCAGCCAAACTTATGATATTTTGCAGTTCCAGAAAAGAGCTTAATGCAGCCAAGATCTGAACAGAACAGATATTATATATTAAAACAGGCTGGAAAACCTAAGAAAGAAACATCTGAATGTTGCCCAGCTGAGCGGCTGTGCTGGCTGAAGGTCTGAAGCAGATATGCAGAAAATGGGGAGATTGTAATCCCTTTACCCTGGGCAGCAAGCCCTATGGGGAATCGCTCCTCCCGGCATGCAGCTGCGGAGCGGCATTGGTCCTGGCCTTCCTTAAGCGGGAGGGCTGAAAAGCGTGCAGAATTGCTTTGACACAAATAGTCATATGGACAAAGTGGAGGCCACCACTTGAGATGCTGCTGGAAAAGAAATCTCCCCCCTGTTTCCAAATGAGACAGCAGGGAGGTGGAATTATGCTGACAAATATTTTTGTCTGGTTGTATACCATTTATAAAGCTGTTCTGAACTCATCACTGTTACTTGAGTTATAATGCTCTGCAGGAGAAATTTATTGCAAAGGTACTGAAATGAGTCAGCTGAGAAAGCCATTTGTAACTTTGGCTGGGGGATCGTTGTTGAAAATGGCATGTTCTGAAAAGAGAGACAAATAAAGGAAACGGGCAAAACTTCACTTTAAAATGGAAATCCGGCAACATTACCAAAGAATAAATGAAAAATGGAAGGATGGTGATGGTGCAGCACATACAAAATACTTAGATATAGATTTGCAGTTTCAACTGACATTGGTCACAAATGCAAGAGAACTTTTGAGCTGTGTATCGTCTCCAGCTGAAACCTCTGGCTGATACCTTCTTCCGTAACTGCAGGAGCAGACAGTGGCTTCCCATAGGTACAGATGTCTCATGTGGCAACAGATTTTTTCAGCTGCTTGCACACAAACACACCTTTTTAGGGAAAAAAGAGAGGACTAACTTCCCTTTGATACTGAAAATTAAGTTTCCTGATTGCCGTGCTGCATCAGGAGACTGAAGGCACACAGGCGTTCCCAGATAAAATCTGCAGTGAGGTTGCGAGCACACGCATAGCAGTGATTTGGCATGAAATCCTTTTATGAGGCTGTTGTGGTATTTCTAAAACAAACACTATGAGACCAGAAAATATTATGAATATGAGATTTTAAAAAACCTAGAATAGAAACATATAAATTTTTCAGATGAAAAGCTACCAACCAACCTTACCTCTGGCCCAATGTAAGATATATTAGGTATGTATCAGGCATCTTATTAATTATAATCTGGTCTTAGATCAAAGCAGCTTCATTAAGGATTGTAATTTTCTCCTCCTGGTAATTCTAGAGGATGAAGTTTATATTTCTCAGTGTCTTCACATGAAATAGGCAGAGACATGATAATTTTAACCCACTTCTGAAAAATCTGCATGTGTAATGTTATTTTTCTTAATTAATTCTTAGAATAACCCTGAAGTGCAGTACAAGGTTTTTTCACCATAAATAAAACGCAGCTTTAGTATCACTCCAGAGCATATTTTTGTCAAAGAGCTTACATAAAAATGTGTTATCTGTCCTGTCAGCAAATCTCGTGTGAAAAGTTTTCAGAAAACTGACACTATAGGCAGAGAAGTTTTATAACAGTTAAGGGTTGTAGGCTGAGCCAACAGCCACCAAAGCTTTTCACTTGAGAGAACAAGTCACATTGAGCTACTTGCCATCAAGCAGCTGATCCTGCTGGGTTTTTGCCCAGCAGCCCACCTGGGTTTTGCTGATGTTCCTTGGTGGTGAGAAGGATTCTAGAAATAGAAAAATAGAAAATCCGTTTTCAAAATGGCATTTGAAAATTATCAGTCCTTGATCATCTGATCAATAATTACACCTTTCCGAATCCATAAGCTGGTCAGCCTTCTCTGAGTGAATACCATGGTACTGAGCAGCTATGTCAAATGGAGGATTTGTGCTCGAGCCACCCTAATTTAAGGAGACACGCTCCATGTCACGAGTAGATAGATTTGCAGGTGGTCCTGGAAGTCTTGTCAAGTTTGCAAGGAGGTCTCTGTTAAAAACCACACTTTCAAGCAGCCCATCTTTTCACCTTAGACTGCAAATAGACGTTTCTGAGACTCCCTCCCACTTCAGGTTTGCTCTGTGTCATCTAAAGCCTTTAAATACTTTTTCAATGTAAACTGGAGGCTGCTGGAGACAGTCTCAGTGCATTTATGTTACTTAGGCATAGGCGACTCCTTTCCCATGATTCTTCCCTTAATTTTGATTAAACCCACTGCAGTGTGGCTACCGGCCCTTTGCTGAAGCTCTCCAAATGGTGAGGCACGTGCTCAAGGCACCTGTGGTTTGTGTATTGTTCCAGAGTGAGGGTATGCCATAGTAACATGACATGAAAGGTATTTTGCACAGTAAATATGAAATATTTCTGTCATGAAAAAAAGCCATCAATGGAATAGTTTGCCATGGTTCAGTGAAGATCCTTCCTCGTGGAATGAAGCTAAGAGAGCACCAGTCAAACCTGATCTTCCTTCAGGTGCAGAGACAGATGACTGAAACAGATCTTTCTGGGATATCTTTGCACTTGAGAAACACAAGTTGAAATCACAGCAGTATCAGATGCAGTTACTACATTTCCTTTGGCTTCAGGGGATCAAATTCTAGTTTGAGAGAACTTGTCAGATTACTGACAACTTACCTGACTACGCTGCGAGATAAAGATGTTCCCCTCTATGCTGCTATCACCCATCTGATAAAACATGCCTAGGGTGCAGGTAAAGCTCCAAGCTTTTGACAGTGAGCAAGTTCTCCTTTCCATGGCGACCCCGCAGAAATGTTGCCAACACAACCTTTCCTGCTTATGGATAGAATAGTAATGAAAGAAAGGGTGATGGTGGCTGTATAATAGTTTTAAAATACAGCTTCATCTCTCCTGACATCTGCGTGGACTAAATGAGTTGTTGAAGGATTTGAACAGTTTTACAGAGTGTATTAAGTTTCATGACTTGCACGCAAAAAAAATACTCATTTGGTTACACGTTGGAAATACAAAGCCAACAATAACTTGGGGATTTATTAAAAGCAGGCCACTGTTTTAACGGGAAAATATTTTTACGCTATGAGCAGTAATGACTATTTTACAACTCTTATAAAAACTCCAAAGAAGAGCAATGAAGGTTCTTGAGATGGATGGATTTTGCTGCTCTTGAGTCAATTAGTAGAATAAAATATTTGGGTTTAAATGGGCACAGCACCTGTCTCATTAGCTATCAAGCAAAGCAGTACTGTACTTTAACTGTGGAGGTTGTCCTATAAAAACTAAAGATGAGCAGGTGTCAAGTGATGCCTTGTGATATATTACTTGGGGATATCTTTAAATGGTTCATTTCTAATAGAACCATCAGCTTACCTGGCAAGATTTTGGTAATACGGTGAATTATTGCTGTAGATTAGGTTTCATTCTGACACGCTGCACGAGGCTGCATTGTAGTGTCTCTTTTGGAACTGCCCATTTGTCTGGATTTTTCCTGACATACAATGAAGTTTCCAACCACACTGAGAAAGGAGGTTCAGTGTATGTTTTTGATTAGACAGATTGTTGCACTCCCAGTGTGCTTGTGAACAAGTTCCCTCCTATTCTGTTCAGCAGAGCCAGCTGATGGAGGCTTATGCCCCCAACTAAGCAATGTACTGTGCCCAGGTCCTCTACCAGCTTCCTTGATGCAGTCCAGCCAAACAGGTAGGAGAAATATGCATGCTACTAGGGGATTTGGTTGACTGATCTTTTTGCTCTAAAATCTCATACTCAAAATGTGTTGTCTTCTTGTGGCTACCAAAACTTAATCACCTGCTATTGTGCTGTCCTCCTCTTAGGTGTTATTTTTGTCATTAGGTTGCTTTCTAGTACATATGAAATGCAGACTGTAATGTGATAAGCTTGTGTTTAGCTTCCCTTGGATCACTTCCACTGCTTTGTCCTCCATCTGTGCTCTACTGGTAATACAACTGGAGTAACACAGTATTTTGAAATTAGAGAACCTTTTTCATATTTGCTGGAGAGGAAGGTATTGAACTTTAAAAGGTTGTGGGTGTGGTGGTTATGTCAGGCTTCATGGTGCTCTGAGAAATCTGTTCTATTTGGAGCTGTCCCTGCTTGTTGTAGGGGGCTTGGACTAGGTGATCTTTGGAGGTCCCTTCCAACCCAACACATTCTCTGATTCTATGTTATTACAGGAGAAGCATCTCCTGTAGCTGCTTTGAGTGTGGGTAGAAGGCCCATACAGCTCCACAGTGACTGATGTTGCAGTCATCCCTGAGGTGCTTCTCCCCACATGGTGGCTGTCCTATGGATCCTCCCATGTAGTGCAACTTCCCCAAACAAATCTCCTCCTGCCAGATGTGCTTCCATCTTCTTCAGTGTCGAAATCTGTCTCTATAACCACATGGATAGAACATCCCTGTGTTCCTTTTCTGCGTATTTCTTATGGATTCTTGCTAAAATCATGGCAGACGTTTAACTCAGTGGCGTTTGTGTTTCTGCACCTTTAAGGTGCTGCTGCTTCTTTTTAGATGCAAGCAGGGGAAATACTGTAATTTTTGATACCAGAACTGTTACTTTAGCAGAAAACACTGTGAAGGATGAACTTGATGTTACAGCACTGCAAAATATTCTGGATCTAGTTAAATCTTTCTTCTTTAGGCTGGTACACAGAATTGATTTGTCTGTTTGTGGGGATAAATTTTGGCTTACCTGGGAAAATGCACAAATTCTGTACTAGCTGTAGCCTGTTTCAGCATACTCAAAGTCTGTGGCTCATCCCAGACTGCCTGGTGGTTGCTGCTGAGCAGAGGAAGAACCTGGCCCTGTGGCTGGGAGATGCTTTCCTACTGCCTTCTCACTCAGAATTTCTCACATCAGGACAAGGTTTACAATTGCATTTAAAAGCCACTTGCACATTTTACAGTTGAATACAAACACTCTGCATAGACAGTGTCCCCAGACACATGATTTTTATTCATTTCAGTGGAAGTTGGAGTATTTTGGAACACCCCATGCAACTCTTTACCCAACACCCTGTGAGAATGTGCATTGAACCCACATCACAACGTTGGGCTAGAGGCACTGTCAGTGAATGTGCCCATTCCAAGCCTTCTCACTGCGTATGCAAACTCACCTAGTATCCACCTCATTAGAATGTGTTTGCTTATGCAATATGCCTTTATATAATTTATGTAAAAATACATAGAATATTACAAAATAGAGGGGAAATCAGTTGTACCTGTGTTACTGCTACTCAGAGCCTGTCTCCAGACAACTGGTACAGTTCATTGAATGTCTGCAGAATAAATGAGTTACTGGACATTGTGCTGCTATCATAACCCTGGATCTCAAGATATGAGATATGACAGCAGTTATAATATTAGGTTACAAAGACAGATTCAAGATGCTACTTGCAATATCTTCTTGCTTTGTTTTCTCTTGCAATGAAGCAACACTGGAAAAAGTGAAGGGTTTTGCTTTTTTAACCGGCTATCACAAACAACAGAAAGCTTTTGTCACGATGTTTTGTACTATGGTGTATGCAGATGCTCAATCTAAAAAAGAGATATAAGTAAAAGGAGTGTAGTAGAGCCCTGCAAGATAAGTGAATTTGCAGCTGCTTTTATATCTCACCTGTATTTCCACATGTCAGTGTATTTGGGGTTCTTAGATTTAGCCTTAACTCTGTATTTTCTGTATTGGATTGTTTGCAGATAATTGCATCATCCATGGAGTTATTTTGGTTTCTTTCCACTCCATTGCTCATGTTTTATTCAATCCGTACATCCTCAAAAAAAAAAAAGAGTAGATGGTTCTTCTTTCTTCCTTTCTGTCTAAGCACATACATGCTCACATTAGCACTTGACCACTGGCAAGAGAGAGTTAAGGTAGACTGTAGATATGAGCAAATATAAAGCAAAGCTATGTGCTTTGGGATCATGACATCTTTTCAGTACTAGTAAGGAACTGCTGCCAAAACCTCCAGGCTGACTCTCAGGGGAGAAGTGTGGAGAAACTTCTGGCTCTTGATTGAGACTTCAGCTCAGTGAATGTTAAACCATTGAAGACCACAAGGAGTCTATTGCCAAATCCACAAAAATGGGACCCTTTCCTGAATGGAGCCCATAGAAAGCAATCTTTCATTCTGAGTTTTGCATGCAACAGATATTTCAGCTGAGCTTGACACTGGAGTTATCCATGTCCTAGCTGTTACCTGTTTGGAAAACAGAATAGTAAATGACAAAACACCTGCCCCCCTCTCTGTGAGCATGGCTTTACTGGGGAAAAGGTCCCTGCAGATGACAAATAAGCAATCAGTTCAGCGCACTGCACCTGTATAGGAGTCCCACTTAAAGTAGCTCATTTTTTTGTACCTTCATAAAGGACACAAGAAATGTAAAAAGACCAGCATGGCTAACGTGACGGTGGTGGGAGCCTATACCTTACCACACTGAATAATCTCCAGCAATTTGAACAAATCTTTTTGCTGGGACCTTTTGAAGATAAATACTCATCCATTCAGCTCCCTTCCTGTTTTGTAATGTCTCCCTGTCTCATTTAATAAATGCTTTCTTGCTGTTTCTTGGCATCTCCCAGAAGAAGGAATGTAAACTCAAAAGACCACGGAGTCTAGTGTTGGCCCAGGATTCCACAATGAATAATATCAGGAGACACAGAAATGAGTCTGTCAGCCCATACCTCTTGCCATGGCCTCTACAAGGGAACTTGGCTCAGTGCCATGTGAGACCAGCTTTTGTTATGCAATGGTTAAGACACATAAGAGTTAGAAGAAAAATACATGCTCTGACAGGTCAGCTGCTAAGACTACTCCTGCTTTGTAAAAGATGTCAAAAAGAGCAATAGGAAAGGTAATGCTGAGAGAAAATAGCACAGAGAGTCACCAAGTAATTATTTACAATATTTTATGACATCTTCAGTCAGGTCAAATATTCCAGGAAAGGATAGTAGCTGCAGGATCACTATCATTTATTTATTTCTACCCTGTAGCCATCTATTATTGTCTAAATTAATGAAATAGGATTTGTTGCTGTGACAAATGTTCTCCAAAATGAGCACCTTAACTTTTGAAGTCTAAATTGTTTACAGTCAAGATAATTCCTTTTTAAATAGTATATCTGCAAATATACATGGAATTCATCTCTCTGCGAAGTGCACTTTCTGCAGCCAGCCCAAGATTTATTTTCTGTTCATCCACGGAAGAGCCATTGCTGTAGATGCACACAAGAAGGTGTACTGAAAACACTCATTGATTTTGCTTCTGGGTGGCCTTGGAAAGGTATGAAGTCTCTTCAGACTCTAATATTTTGAGTCTGTGTGGGTTTGCCCTTCAGAAACAGATCACTGTTGTCTACATGTTCATACACTGTATTCTTGGAACTTTGAACTATCACAAAAGAGCATTGTATTCATAAAAATCCAGTGCAGAATGGCATCCATCTGCAGGTTACAGAGCCCTCTGTAGAAAAGGAGCAGCTTTATGGGGAAATCGGTGCACACAGAACAGTGTGGTGTGGAGCACTGCCACTGGGGATCCCCAGCTCCCAAGGAAGAGTGGGTTGATAGAGGTTTCCACCTGTTTGTGACAGGGCAAGGCTGCTCATATTTGTTGCTGGATGAGTTCAGATTTATGAAGAAAAAGTAATGCACTCTTAGGTAGTCCTATAGTTCATTCCTGTTGTGGCTTTTTCCAAAATTCTGTCTGTGCCTGCTTCTTTTAAGGTCACTGCAGGGTTTTGTTTGACATTGGGATAATGCTTTGAGACAGCACAGCCCTCCCTAGATCTGTGTGCTCTTCAGGACTCATGAGGGGTACCCTTCAGCTTATGTGTCCCTTTTCATTCACATAGTTCAGCCTACCACCTCTCCTTTTGTCTGTATAATTCTGATTAGTGGAGGAAAACCCTGGTGCTGCTGTTTTGATAAGCCTTGACTGCCCAGTGGTTGCTGGGCAGTGCAGCAGATCAGACATGGACAGACATCATGGACTGCAATCCTTTGGGAATTAGGTATTTGGAATTCCATATGCACCCTGCAATCTCTTGCATGACTAGGAAAACATGAAGGTAAAGGTAAGCAACTTATTAAGGTGCCATTTATTATGACAGCATTCAAATAAAATGTTAAGCATGATAGCTACCAAAGATCAGGGCCATGGAGACATGAACAGACTTTCCTTACCCTGCTCCCATCCCAGGACTCCATTTCAGTCAGCCCCTGACCCAGTGATGCTGGTACCCAGCTCCATTAAAGACATCACCCCTGCAGGTAGCTGGGGTGGGATATGAATGTAGCAAAGGCTGGGTGTATTCATTTGGCAGCAGTGGTCTACTCAAGCACGTTACAAAAGGCAAGCTATGATCTGTTGCCAAATCCCAGTAAGAACCAGGACTGACAGTAGCTCAGCATCAGTGTTTTTGGGGGACATCAGGAACTCACCCTTAACTGCAGTGGGTTTGGTTTGGAGGACAGAAGGTCAGAGGATACAGGCAGTTATAGAAGCTGCCTGAACTTTCCATAACCATGACTTCAGGATTAAATCATAAGTTGTTGGTTTTTTTTAAGTCTGTCCACATTACTCCTTTTTCTGCATTTATCAGTCTCCACAATAAACTTGTGAATCAGAAGTTGAGCAGCTCCACTTCCTGTGCTTCATTTTTATCCCTTTTGCCTGACTAAATGGTCAGAGGTTAGGTTTGGCATCATAAATATTGATCTTCACACAGCTGGAGACCAACGTTTGGTTGGTCAGTACTTAAAACGTTTTGTTTTCCTGTGTGTCATCCATTTACTGGTGCCCCCTTGTCACACTGTGTAACGGTGGCAATTCTTGTGCAGACACATCAATAATGGCACCAAAACCATGGCTGATAACAAGTTCTGGAGATTTGCACCTCTTTGAGGTGTTAAGTGCCTTCCTGGTCATTTATCTTTTTTTTTTGGATATTGAAGGTTTTTATTCAGCTCTCCCAATCCTGAGCTTCATTTCAGAAAATTGTTTTCCACGTGGCTGGTGCTTTGTTGAAGTGTGCAGGCTCTCTTTTCTCCCATTGTTCTTCCCAACAGTGGAGAAAGGCACCAATCTACCAATACAGGGCTGATGAAATGCCTTGACTTGAGAAGTTAGATTATATGTTATGGCTTTCAGAGAAAACAATGACTTAAATCATTACTTGCACTCCTCCTGTACCCCTGTGAGATGAGAATGGATGCAGTTCATGTTGAAAGAATGACTTTGTTGTTTGTCTGACTTTGTGTTCACTTTACAGCCGTTTAACCTTTTCCATACCCGTGTGCAGGCCTCTATGTTTTCTGTCTGAAAACTGCTTGCAGGGAAATAAATAAATAAACTGTCAATCATCACCCAAGATCTATGAAACTGAAACCAAGTGCTGTGTTTCTCAAGCTCTGGTACGTTCCACCAAATTATGGATAGCAGCAGTATCTAAGAATATGTGAACCATGTGATCATAAAGTTGCTTCATCTGGGTCTTGATAAACCTGCAAGCAGAAAAAGAGGCAACACATGAAGAAAATATCCAAACCTTTGAATGCTAGTCAAAGCTTTACAGCCTCTCACATTGTCACCATGGCTTTGGTATAGGCAGAATAAAAATTTCACTTTAAAAAGTCACTTCAGGAACGCATGACTTAGAGCGTTTAAAAAAAAATAGGTTTAAAATTACCTAAAATTAGTACTTCATCACTTTTAAAACAAATCTGCTGTGCTGTGTGAGTGCCAGTGGAACCCTCTGGGTACGATGTAATATGACTGTGTCTCAAGTGGGCTTCAGCACCTATGATAATATAAGCCAGGAATAGTCTTCTAAGAGTTGTTTCTGTTTCTGCTGGACTACACAAACCCCCTGTAAAGTAATTATCTGCTGTGGGAGAAGTTAGTGCTGCACAGTAGTCTCCTACTTCCTTCAGACTGACTGAAGTAGCAGCTAAGGAAGAAAATTAAGAGTGTGACCTTAAACAAGGAGCAGACTTTATAGCCTGGCTTGTTTTATTTACATGGAGGTTGGAGTTGTTCAGGATGTCTCTGGATTGGAATAGAACTGTCATGAAAAATGGTCAGTAGCTTTTGTCCCATGCTGAATTAAGGAACTTCTTGTAATAGTAGGATTACTCTGCATCTTGTGTTTGGTTCCAAATTATACCTTTACTCTAAAAGGTATAATTCCTCTGCTGCTGAGTTTCCTCATCTTGCCTATCCAAGCAGTGTGGTTCTGCTGGTAGATGAGAGATGGATTAATGAGCAGGTCTGCATTGAGGTTAAAGATGTTTCAGAACACCACAATGGAGTTTCATATGGGGCCCTTTACTGGGATCCAGGTTCAGGGAATGGGTTTGTGGGTGGTGCTTTCTGAGCCAATTTCATAAAATGCTGCTTCTTTTCCACTTTATGATTCAGTGAACACATTAGGCAGAGGAGGAAAAATCCTCTCCCTTTCTTATCCCCATATAATCATTAGGGAACGGAAGGGACTTCAAAATAGTCCAGTCCCCCTGCTACAGCAGGATCACCTAGCCCAAGTCGCACAGGAACACAGCCATGTGGGTCTGGAACNTCTTTATAGACATTAATGAGATCACTCCTCAGCCTCCTCTTCTCCAAGCTCAAGAGACCCAGCTCCCTCAGCCTTTCCTCATAAGGGAGGTGTTCTAGTTCCTTCTTTGTTACTCTATGCTGGACACCTTCCAGCAGCTCTGTGTCCTTCTTGAACTGAGGGGCCCAAACTAGACACAATACTTCAGATGTGGTCTTACCAGTGCAGAGGGGGAGAAGAAGCTCTCTCGATCTACTAACCACCCACCTTCTGACCATCCCCAGGATGCTGTTTGCTCATAGTCATCCCACTGTCCACTAGGACACCCAGGTCCTTTTCTGCTATCCAGCAAAGTATTTATTCTTCTGGGGTTCTGACACGTTATTCTTTTCACATAGACCAACATGCACCTCCAACATGATGCAGGTATGAATTGGCAATGCTACAAAGCTGGTTTTAAAGGCACGTACAGTCCATGGACTTCTACTGAATCCCATATATCTTGCTGAATCGCATTCAGGAGATAGGAAGGATTCCCATCTACCACAAGATTTCCGTAATTCCTATTCCTGTTGTGGTTGCTGCAGCATCTTTCTAAACTTCTCTTGGCTTTTTTTGTTTTTCCTGTGCTAGGAACCCTAAGTCATCAGTAGGAACACTCCACTAACATGTGAGCAATGTTGCTGCCAATTATTGGGTCAGATGCTTTGCCAGCATGTCATAGCACAGTCAGCTCAAGAAATGGTGCTGCTATAGAATAAGCTGACAAGTTAAATTATTCAGTTCTATGCTGTTGCCCACTGGCTCGTGGCCAGCTCAGTGTTAGTGGAGAATTGCATTTTCTTATTTTGGTAATGTAGGCATTGCTGAGAGGAAATCTATGTTTTGCTGTGTAACAAAAGTGGTAGAAGAAATTCTGCACTGTCTGCTACCTGACCAACTTCTTACTTGCTAGACCAAATAAACATATCTTTAAATCCCTTGGAAGAGTTTACCCAATAATAGCTTGTGCATCTGAAAAAAACAAGTGTGATTCCTCAAATCAGCTGTGAAATACTTCAGACATTGTGTCACTGGTGATGACACAAATCTGACCAGTTTCGCAGCTGGGAGCCACCCCAAGATGTTCCAGACAGGCAGGAGACAGCACCTAGTTATACGACAAGAGGGAATGTTTTCATGCTAAAAAGGAGAGAGTTAAATTAGATCTTAGGAAGAAATTCCACATTCTGAGGGTGCTGAGGCACTGGGACAGGTTGTTCAGGGAGGCTATAGATGTCTCTTCCCTGGACTTGTTCTAGGCCAGGTTGGATGGGGGCTCTGGGCCACCTGGTCTGGTGAGAGGTATCTCTGCTCATGGCAGGAACTGGATGATCTCTGAGGTCTCTTCCAACCTAAACCCTTCCCTGATTCTATGCTCATGTGATTTCTCTGATTTCTTTCCTGGGAACCCATGTTGTTGAGTTCATCAATTCAAACAGTAGAGTGTTGCTGTCAGACAACTGTTTGTGTTGGTACCAAGATACTCTGTCCAATGCTCATTTTCTATAAGCTGTTGTCCTGGACAGGGTGATGATGTCCAAGCTGTTTCTGTTTGTAATGTCAAACCAGAGCTTTCATATGGGTGAAATATTAATCGGGGCTCAGACTCAACAAGATGAAGTACCAGTTTCACAGCTGGGAGCCACCCAAAGGTGTTCCAGGCAGGCAGAAGAGAGCACCTAGTTATAGGACAAGAGTACCTAGAAAGCTCTTTGGACCTTTCTTAAATAGGACGTTAAAGGATCAGCCCCAGAAAGACTCTGGGTCATTTGTTCTGCCAGTTTTCAAAGAATCATAGAATCATTAGGGATTGGAAGTGACCTCAAAAAGATCATGTAGTCTAGTCCCCCAGCCACAGCAGGATCACCTATACCAAGTCACACAGGAACACATCCAGGCGGGTCTGGAACGTCTCGAGAGAAGGAGACTCCACAACCTCCCTGGGCAGCCCGTTCCAATGCTCCATCAACCTCTCTGAGTAGAAGTTCCTTCTGATATTTCTATGGAACCTCCTCTGTTCCAGCTTGCATTCATTGCNGCCACTTCCCTTCTGATGTACCCCAAGGATGCTGTTGACCCAGGATACTGTCCACTAGGATCCCCAGGTCCCTTTCTCCTACACTGCTCTCCAACAGGTCAGTCTCCAATCTATACTGGTACCTGGAGTTGTTCTTGCCCAGATGCAAGACTCTACACTGACCCTTGTTGTAGTTTTATAAGGTTGTCACAAAGCAGCAACTGGAAGGATGTAACTGAAAGTGCATCTGTTGGGTTACAGAACATTTTCTATTTTTAAAACCTGTGGAGGGAGAGTCAGGTACTAAAAGCTTTAACAAAAATGTGTTCATTTTGATATGAACAATAAACGATTAAATCTACAGAAGCTGAAAACTCAGTATTGGAGAAATTTGATTGCAGCTACTTGTATTTATACGAAGTTGAGGAAAAAAACCCCAGAGTGAACCAGAGACAGCTATGTTTGGTAAACAAGGCACCTGTAACAGCTTTGACAAGAGTTTAGGAAAGGGTTACCTTACTTTAGGCTTTAAGCAGACAGAGGTTTTGGCAAATAAATGTGCAGCATCCTAGACTCTGAATGCCCTTGGTAGGTCTCACTGAGTAATTAGCAGCTCTGCAAAATCTAGTGGAACCTTTTCTATAAACTGGTAAGCCTAAGTTTAGTTACTCATTTTGGGAAACAGCATTGAAATACATGAAATGCAATGAATCTTTACTGAGTTATAATGAATGAATTAAAATGAAACCCTTAACATTGCTCAGTAAATGCTGTACATTTTCATGTGAATAAGCTATTCGAGTTAGCAGTGAAGCGTGTCCTGTACCAAAATCAGCTCAGAAATCCCAGACCTGCATTCTAGAGCAAGAAACAATTGACACTGCCCTTGTCAGAAAAAAAAAGAAAACCCAACCCACAATCAAAACCCCAAACAAACCGAATCCCTTCCCATTTCCTGGGATTCGGTGATCTGTGCTGACACCTTATTGACTGCCTGGTAAAGTGTATAGCCAGCTCTGAAATATCTCTCTGATTAATCTACTAACCATGTTACTTTAATTTGACCCTCAATTTCTTTTGGTTTTCTTTTTCATTTCCAACTGTATCTGCGATTCACTACGCCCTTGAGACCTGAATGCTCCATTTGTTCATGAGAAGGCTTTTTAACAGGCTTTTCACAGGAGTGGAGGCTTTCTATAGATAAGGGAATGTGGTCACACCATGAGACTTAGTGCAGTTTCTTTCCACAATCCCTGTTCTTCAATATTTAGCAAACTCGAGGTTATTTTGACACTTACCTCTGTCCCTCCAGAGAGCAGAGCTGTTCAGGGAAACCTTCCAGCTTTCCTTTAGACAAAACCTAATAGAAAAAGGTGTGAAAACAAAGCAAGGGGTAAAATGTAGTAGAAAGCCTTTGGTCATGGAGTGTGTGTGTGATGTCAGAGAGTTTCTCTTGCTGTGTGGGATGGGAGCAATTTCATTCAGGGGATGAACTCAGGACCACATTCAAGGTCCCATGCTCCTTGAAAGAGTCGCACGTGACAGCAGGTCAGAGAACTGCTGGGTTCCTGGATCTGAGGAGGTTTGGGTGGGGGGGCAACCAGACAGGAGCTGTGCCAAAGGAAAAGGCTGGGTGAGCAGGGCTGGCTGAGGATTGCAGGGTACTGGAGGCAGCAGCGTGAGCAGGCACTGTGCCTCTCCCCAGAGGAACTGTGGACAGACATAGAGCCTTGCCTCAGCTGTGGGCAGAGGAGGCAGACTTTATCTATGGTTGCAGACGGAATGCGTGTGATTTATTGCATCCCAGGAAGCCACTAAAAATTCCTGGGCTGAGAGAATACTGGGGGAAAGGATCCCCCTTCCCCCCTACATGGCACAGTAGGCAAGGGAACAGGAGTGAATTATTTTCCTTTTATTTTGCCATTCCCAGCAGATTGAAATCCCTGCTCTTCAAAAAGTGACTTGGTTTCAGTATGTGGTCAAGTGAAATCTAATTTTGGAGTTCAAAAATCCGCTTGGTTTGCTTGTTCTGAGGAAAAGGTATAGCTGGGAGCACTCCAAACTTGGTCAAAAAGACAAATGATTCCATTACAATACAGGTTTAAAGGGGGTGGGGACTCTGCTGCTTGGCTTCTGTTGAGACTAACACTGGTTAGAATTTTTAGGAATACCTTATAAAAACCCAAAGATTCTTAGGTGGCTCTTACTTTGTCAAGTTATACTAAAAATTCCTGTTGGTGCTTTTGAGAACCCCTTTAAACCATCTTTTTAACCCAATGCAGGAGCAGCAGCATCACCAGAAAGAGCAGGCTCAGACTGTTAAAAGCAGACAGTGATAAAGATTTTGATTGTTCTCAGCAGTTGCTCCTGTTAGAAAGTTCTCTTTGCTTTCAAACTGAAATCCCCCTTGCTGTGATTTTAGCTTGCAGCCCCTTGTCTTGCCCTTGTGGAACATGGAGGACAGTCCATTACCTCTCTCCTCATGGCTGCTCTACATGCATTTGGCTCATCGGCATGTTTCCATTCATTGTTTCTTCTCTGGAGAACATAAGTCAAATTCTTTTGATAGTTCTATGTGTTTAGAAACTTCTGATCATTCTTGCCACTGTTCTCAGGCCTCTTTCTAGTCAATCCACAACCTGCTTTAATTAGACTCCACGAAATGAATGCAGTTGCTTCTACCGTAGCCTTGCCCGCCGTGCACAGAGAAGAACTGAAGCCTGTGGTTTATGGGCATTATCTTTCTCGTTACAGCTCAGTAACAGAATTTCCCTTTGCCTCAATAGGAAAAGACCATTAACCTATGTTCCCTTAATGATCTGTGATAAATCTGAGACAGGTTTATCTGCGCAGATAGAGACAGAGTAGTTCTTACATACTGTGTCAGATAAGCTCCTGTTCTGCAACTCAGCTGCTTTGTAGGGTTTCCTCATTCTGTATTTGTGCAGCTGATTATCCCTACTCAGGAGAGGAGCTTGGAAAACAATTCCATAAATACAATAAATGCCTTTCTTTTTCCCCAAGGCAGCACAACTGTTGGCAACATCCCACAGTATATGGCTGAACTTTATTCCTGGTGGGAACATGGCTGGCAGAGAACAAGTTCTATTAAGTGTGCAATTGCACATTGACCTCTACTTGCTATTCATTTAGGATTTTAGTACTGGGCTGCTCTTAAGGATGAGTGGGAGCTGTTTGTCCCCTGCTCCCTCATAAATGCTATTGCAATAACAGATTGTCAAAAATTTTCCTCATGTTGGAGGGCTAATTAGATTCAAGTGTTTTAGGGTAGCTGCAAGAACTAAAGAACACGTATGCAAATGCATGGTGGAAGTCAGGACTGGTAACAGCCTGGAGCTGCTTCTTCAGCTCCAAGATTGACAGACTAAATAGGCACATCTGGCAAGGAACTCCATGGCAGTCTGTGTATGCACACTATAAAACTGTAAATGTGGTCTGGAGAGGATAAGACCTCCTTAGATCTGACATTATATTTACCAGGCTCATGGTTTTCTAGCAGGAGAGGCCCTTCACCTTCTACTGTAAACAGAACAAAATCAGAGGCTCTCTCATGCAGAGCTGTTGGCAGATCACCATGAACTTGTTTCAGGCAGAGCGCACTTCAGCGTCATGGTCAGTGGAAGTATCTGATCTTCAAAGGTAAGTCCTGTGCTCAAAGAGAGACATTGCGATGACCCGGGACTCCTAGCAGATTTGGTTTCAGTTACTGGAAGATTCTCAAACAGTTTAAAGGCACTTCAGCTCCCTTCAAACTTCAGCAAAGAGCAGGAGACCTCCGAGACAAAGTGCAAAGAGTAGCACCAGCAGTCCAGTGAGAGTCTGCATCTTGATTTCACTAGAGCAGATGTTATCTGCAAGCAATTAACATACTTGTCATCACCAGTGAAACAGATACAGAATTCTTCAAGTGTTTTTTTCTCGTCTACACTAAAGAAAAGTGTTTGTGCACAAAGCATATTTCCACATTAGTATTAAAATAACATTCAGTGAGGCAAGTGGCATGTGTCACTTCTTCAGCTTCTTCCAGTTCCCTCTTTTTTTTTTCAACACTTTAGACCCCAGCTAGAGAATACATTGCAGCACAGACATCTGTCTCTTAACAGAACAGATCTGATGGTTCCATTCTGCACTCCACTGTTGTTATGCATAGAGCTACAGCAGGTTCGTGTCCCAGCTACGACTCCTTTTATGCTGTTTCCTCTCACTAAGTCCATTTGAGTTGCTGCCGTCACAGAGATTTGAAATGATTTTGTGGATATGGTGCTGGGGGAGGGGGGAAAAAGTGGTCTCAGTTCTTGGATCTGCCATGGGATTCTTGTTTGATGTCAGGGAAGTCATTTCATCCTGAGTTAGTAACAGAGGCCCATGAGTGGCCTTTCTCATCTCAGCAAGGTCTTCTGAGAAAAAATGGGGTATTGTTACATGTTATGGGACTCCTGACTGGGGCTTCAATGAGAGACACATACTCATTTATGTAGAGAGGTAGGAAACTTGAAGTCCTTCCATACCCCTTATGAAGGGCTATTTAACATCTCAGCTCAATGTGCTTCTGAATTAAGCAGTGTTGACCTCGTTTAAAGAAGAAACTTACTTTTAGAAGGTTGTAAGCAGGCAGCAAACTGCAGCATCAGGAGCTAGCAAGAGAGATTGAACTTGATACCACACTGCACTGATTCCACTTTATTTAATCTGTTCTCCCTTAATATCCTCCAAACCCTACTGGGCAGCAGTCTCTGTGTTGATTAGTGGCAGGAGCTGAGTAGAAAGTGACAGTCATGCCAGAAAGACTTGGGGCACTGAATTTGGAATGAGCTACACTCATTTGTATCTAGCTGATGTAGTGACATCTTGACGCAGCCTAGGGCAGAGAAGTTTCCTCTAAGCAGAGGTTTTGAGCCCACAAGTCCTTGAATGCTTTTTTGTGAGTAAATGACTCTGTGGCATGTGCTCTAATTAAAATCATATTGGGCCTGTTCCATATTACCCAGCACAATCTCTGGAGCTGGCTGCTTCACCTTCTTCTGCCTTGCCCACACAGCCCTCCTTGTTTACATTCCAGCTGCAGAGACGGTAGACGCAGCCAAACCCATCTGAAATGAACCACATGAATGGGATGAGGAGCACCTGAAAGAACAAAGTTGTCCTTGGGGCTGTGTGATATGATGTGTTACAGTCCAAAGACAGTCTGGCAAAGGAAGTAATTTGTACAGCCTGCCTGTGGCTACCAGAGCGAGGAGCAGAATGATAATTTTTGAAATCCAGATCACAAACTGTGCTTTCCTTTGGCTGTGAGTGATACTGTGGTCATGACAAGAGGGCTTGTTACAAGCTGTCAGTTTAAAGCAGGAGATTGCTACACATCCCTTTGTCTCAACCAGAACTCTACATCTTCTACAGTTATCTAGCTGGAGAAGAAATAGATAGTGTGAATCAATGATTTCAGTGCTTATTCATGTGTCAAAATGTCGAAAACTCTGCATTGCTGCTGGAGGGTGAGGAGACCTCAGAGACCATCTATATTCTTACTGCACCAGCCCTCCTTGCGACACTTCCCCAAAATTCCCTTGTGTTTTTCATTCTGTCCCACTCCAGTAAAGCTATCTTGGACCTTTACAATTCTCTCTCCTTGTTCTCCTTTTGCACTGAGAGATTGTTCTGTTCCTCTTGGGGAGAAAACAGAAAAGCCATATAAGAACAAAATATCCTTCTCTTTTTTACTGTCTTCATTGTGTAGGTTTGGCTGATACGAAAATATGATTAGAAACGGTATAACTCTGCAGAACTACTGAAAAGCAGGAAGATTGCTACAGGACTTGTTGGATTAAAACCAAAAATACTTTAACTTGTTGGGTAAAAACCAAAGCAAACCAAACCAATTGCATTTTGGACAGGCAGCTTTGGAGCTTCAGCAGCAGGTACTTGGGGTGCTGCACATTTTATAGCAGTGGAAACTTTAATAATTGCAGGATGCCGACAGAGTGCTTGTTTGATGACTGTCTCTGATATTAATCCTTTGAAGACTGCAGACAATAATGGTTTATTCAGCACGGGCAGGGTGTTTTTTGCCAGGAAATCCAGGTTGCCAGAAGCAAGTGGTTAATTGCTATTGAGTAGCCAAGCTTCAGAGTGTTTCTATGGCCCACTCTAGACCACAGGTACTACTGAAGGGAAGATTTGTGTGTAGATGTCAGAAAAATAGAGAGAGAAGTGGATAAGACAGGATGGATGTAGAAAAACCAGGACATCTGGACCATGCCTCTATTGAAACAATATTCAGAGCACAGAACTTCAGGGATTGTGTCTGAACTGGAAAATAGATGATGATGGAAGCAACTGTAGAAATTTTCCTGCCTGAAGGAAGGATTTACTCTTCCTAGCTGTGATTGACTGAACACAGCTTCCAACATTTTTCTTCTTGCAAATAGTCCTCTTCTATCCAAGAACATTCATTTTGCTGACACAGCTATATGTTGCTGTGGAAAACCACAAGCTCTTAATGTTTTGGGGAGATTTGCAGTGAGGTACTGCATGGCTTTTGTTATCTTCAGGGATGTTCAGGTTCAGAATCCTCATTCTGCTATTCATCCATCCATCCATCTGACCATATCTGCTCCTCCTACTGGTAAGTGACCTTCTGTATTCTGGAAGAATACCCACTGGAAGAATCTTTTCTCAATCTCATGCTTAAAAACATGGTTTATCAGGCATGGTGGCATTGAGTTGATGGTTGGACTTCAAGATCTTAGAGGTGTCTTCCAACCTTCATGATTCCACAAGTCTAAACTGTGCGTTAGTTCAGTGTAGTTGCCTTTGAAGCACAAACACAGGCTGAAGTCAGTGAGGCCAGGATACCAAGACAAAATCTGTCACTGGCTGTTTGCTTTAGAGATCAGAAGCAGTCAAGGGTGGATTATTGGTCCAAAGGCTGTACATCCCATGGCAGTGCTATAGATAGTGCTGCTAATAAGGCTGGCAGCCTTTTCTGTACATGTCTCTAGTAGACACCAGCCTCCTTGATGCAGAACTCTAAGGAGTTGATTCAAGTGATGTGATTACTTTAAAGTGATTACTTTATAGTACAAAAGCCATTTTCCTGTGGAAAGCAGACACCAGACCTGTTTATATTGTTGACTAGAACACCTGACTGGAGATAAAGAATAATCTGCAAAAAAAAGGGAGTGAACTGTGGAAAAAATACAGCCACACTTGCTCAGAAGTTACCTTTGCAATGGCACTTGTGTTGATGATTCCATACTCTTCCTGGGCTGTGATAAGGTGCTTTGGAAGTCTTTTGATTAAATAGTTTGGTGAGAAAATACTAATTCACTGAGGCTGAAATATTTTGTCAAGATTTCCTAGGTTTGAGAAATTGTAATGGAACCACGGGCAAAATTCCAGAAAGCAGGAACTGTGGTTTCCCCAGCTATGTCTGTTCTAGTAAATCAAGTACTCCTGGTGCCATTCTCTGGCACTACAGCCAAATGAAATGGGATGTCCCATACATGTACTGTGAAGACTTTATTAATTTGGTGCTTAGAGATGTAGTTTAGTGCTGAACTTCGTAGAGTAGGGTTATTGGTTGAACGTGATGATCTCAAGGGTCTTTTACAACCAGAATGATTCTAGGATTCTGCAGATTACCTGATGGGAACATTATGTAGGGCATGCCAGGTTCCATACCATACACTAGAATTCTTTGGAAAAGAGCAGCTGACTCCAACAAAAATGTTCCTGGGATTGCTCTGCTCTTCTGTGGACCATCAGATTTTGATGCCCAGGAGCAATTCCTGGAATTATTTAATTCACTAGAGTAGACACAATTGCAGGGTGCTGCTGGAGATCCCAAGCCACCAGCATTACTGGTTCCATGCTGTTTTCAAATGGTGGACAGACCCTCACTGGGCTTCAGAACAAGAGAGAGACTCTAGCGTCCAGCAGCAGCCTCTCACTGAGACAGAGAAAAGATAACATTGATTTACATCCACCAGCAATCCTGGTGATGTATTTCACCTTGTTTCAGTTTCCAAAATGAAAAAAAAGAATGGACATCCTGTAGTCTTAAAGCCCTTGACATCAAAGTTTCACAGGCTACCAAAAGTGGCGGCTCTTGTAAAATAAGATCAGAATTTTATCCTGGGAAGTGTGGAGACTGAAAAACCTTTAGCTGATGTTCAGGAGAGTCTTATGATCCAGGCTACTTCATCTTCTCATTTTCAAAACATAGACACTTGTGGAAACAAAGTCATTTGTAATTCTCAGTGGTTTTGGAAAATCCAAGACAGAAGCCATTTGTTTTTATACTCTGCAGGATCTGTGTTTTTCCTTTTGGTTTGTGCCATAGAGGCTCTGTACAGCTCCTGAGTGCAATTGAAATAAATTGAAGAATGTTAGAGACTTCTAAATTGACAATGCCTCAGATAGAGGACAGCGTTTTAATATGAAAGTCTGAGTGGTTGGCAGATGAACACAGAAGTCCCAGTGGGACGTGTGCCCTGTAGCCTAAGAAAGGAGGTTGCACTTGATATTTGCAGTTTACGTGCTATCCCACACAAAATCCCAGCAAGCTGCATTTTTTAACAAATAGTTTTATATGCCACATCCTCACCATTGATCACTCTGTCAGAGACTGCAGAAAGATCCTGTTAACTTGTTTAGACTGGTTTCCCCATTACTAAATAGCATTTGCTATTTAATGTTTGGTCTTTGCAACTTTCACAGCTGAGGTGATAGAAAGCTTTTATATAACTATCATTTAGTTTTTATTTGTTTCTCAGTATGAAGGAAGGAAAGTTTGGCATGAGGGAATTTAAGGAAATTAAATTTTCATTATCCCAAACTGGGCATGGTAAGCCACTAGGATTTTGTCTGGAAAATTACCGATACTAAACAGTCTCTTCAAATTCCGTTGAGAGAGGCGTTAAACATTTATTAATGCAGATGATCCCTTTGTAAAAGAGCTGCTCTCCAGGCCCAGTCCCCTCCCCTTCAGAACTGTGTGGGCTGCCTCCTCTGTTACGCACTCTCTCATAATACCCCTGTGGCAACGACAGCGGTTGCTCACACAGAAAATTAATACTAGGAAAGTATTTATGCATTTGTTCTGTACTGAGTGTGATAAATGCTTTTCCCTTTCTGAAAAACAAAACACTTGCGTTTTCTGCTTTTGTTCTCTATCTCCTCCCATCCGTTTTGTTTCTCCTAGCTGGAAATGAGAATAACAGCCCAGCCGACTGACTGAATTGCCAGTGGTCTATGGAGGTTTGAAGGCCTCTGTGAGACTTTTGAAGCTCCTTCTTAAAAATAATTCTGTCCCAGCTCGTGTGAAAATCTGTGTAATTCTTTCATAGGACCATAGTTGTAGCAGTGAGAGGACTAGACCTACTTACCTTCTTTGTCAATAGTGAGAGTTCTGTGGCTGGCCTGACCCACCAGAGACACAAAACACTGGATGTCCAACTACAGAGAAAGACCAAAAGCGTTTGTCCAGAGAGCAAGTTTTGTGCACAGGTGATAAAATGGTCTCCTTCCCCCACAGCAGCAGACACAGCCTGTCTTTACAGATTGCAGTAAAAACTTAAATGTTGCCTGACAATCTTCTGAGCATGAACCCCGAAAGGCAAATTCTGTCATGACTTCCACACCCCTGAAATTGTGTGGAGCTTTGCAGCTATGAGAGCCCCAAGTTTTTAAGTGGGTCTTTAGTACTTCCGAATGTGAAACCAGCAGAAGCAGAAGAAATAGCTGGTGTCTGGTTCAGCAGTGGAGAGCACTCTGCTGCTTTATCCTGCTGCAGTCAATGTTATAAACAGTTTAGCTATGTATCACAGCAAGTTAATCACAATTGCTTGGAAACTGCAACAATGAGACATGGAACTTGTGAAATACTTTGCCTCTAGTCGCTGAAATTGAATCTGCTGGAAAAACATGAGAATTCACAGGTTGTTGGGATCATAGGAAGAGAATTATAACTGAGATCTGTGAAATTTCACTGACGCTAATCGCTTAGACGTTTAGTAAAGCCAAGCTGAAGAATTCAGACTTGTGTTGTTTTGTGTTTTGTGGCAAAGAGCTTACAGAGTTTTTAAAGGACCTAGGTAAGGCTCTATGTAGAGAAGTGCAATTTTACCCTCAATAGTGTTTCCAGGGATTTTCACAGCCTTTATATTTTCTCAGTAATAGATTTTCATTAGTAGCTTGATTTGACATGACTGCTAACGCAAATTGCCACAACTCACTGCATCTGGCTAAATAAACACTGCAACCATTTATAGAGCAGTTACTACATGATTTGGAGGAAGGACCTGGTCCATAAGGCAACAAATTTATTATGAAAGTAATACATCTCCTTTCTATTAAAAACAGAAGTGGAAAGACAAGTTTGCATATGCCAGCTTGGCCAGAGAACAGTAACTTCGTCATGAAAAAGTACTTTTTAAAATTTTTATTCACAATAAAGGAAACAGATAAATACTCTTTATTTTATGAGGCACAGCAAAGTCAAGCTGGCAAGTGAAGAAAGATAATAAACTAAATTCACTTTCTGTGCTTCCTGTTACATCAGCAGCAGCTGGTGATGTAAGCCTGCACCTCTCGCTGGTCAGCCAGGCAGTTACACAGCTCTGCACTTGGAAGGTGCCATTCTCTGGAAATGCCAGAAGTACAAGTATTCAGGATGTGACTACACCAGCTTATGGACATATTACTAGTTCCTAGTGAGGTCTGGATTTGATGTAAGATCTGGCTGCTTATGTCCATGAGTCGTTACATATTCATGTGCTCTCAAACATCTGGTATAGGGATACTGTGATTGTGCTATTGGCTGATATGATATACATCAAAATCAGGTTTTGTGAAGTTTAATTTTGTTAATGGATATTTAAATACATTTCTTTTTCTAGAGTGGATTATTTAATTGTTGTACTTCAGTCATAACAGTGCCTTTGCCAAAAGCTTCTAAGGAAACGCAGCTACCACAGGATAAAACAAAGACCTTTACACAGATAAAACACCGTTGAAAAGTTAGGAAGCAATGGATAGCAATAAAACATCACTTTTCATACCAAAAAAGTTTACATATGGAGTGCCACAGATATATAGATATATATCTATATAAATATATAGATACATAGATATATGGATATATATACTTGTATATATGGATATATACTTGTATATATGGATATATACTTATATATGTACTTATATGTAAGTATAGGAACTATATAATGTGCACTAACATAGCCAGCGCTATTGCAGAAGTCAGTTTGTCAAAATCTTTCCCATATGAAGGGGAAAAATCAGTAGGCGTATTTGTGAGTATCTTTGTACCCACAAAGGCGTAACATAAATAATCCACCTGTACAGTAAAAGTCATATTTACCTGCATTTGTACATGTGTGTGTGTATCTCAGCAGATGTTAACCACCACTATGGACTGGTTTATTACCTTCCATAATACTTGTCTAAATGTGTATCTTCAGTATATTCTGACACATTAGTTAAATTAAATGTATCATAAAATGTAGTAGCACTAGCTCATATTCACAGTTTAAGCTATTTAAAACAATAAGCTTTTCATTTCCCATGGTTGTAGAGATTTTTTTTCAGCAGATGGGAAAAACAAATGAATGCGCTTGAAAGATAAGTGCAAAAATCCCATTTTGCATATTTTTCTTTTTGATGTGAAGTATTATCATAGAAAAGTCAGTATCAGGCTCAGTATTTTCTGTTCCAAAAGGAAAATTGACATCTTAGTTGCTTAGAACCTGGGAGAAGGATCTATAATCTAAAAAGTGCTTAACTTCCACATGAAAGAAATACCAGCTTGTTCTATGCAATCACCACATGCCTTTCCGTTTTAATAATGGCTGCAGCAATTCTCCTGTGGGTTATCTGTAAGTTGCTGATATTTCCTTAGGCACTTTGCACATCCCTCTCCTTAAATTCAATGTCTGTTGGCCAAGACCTCAAGACATTTTGTTTTAGAAATCAGGTTGGCTGGTGGCCAGCTATCGTACAGAGCTGCCCCTTCCCTTACCCCTGTGGCTAATACGGACTGGAGTGTCATCTCAGCTGCAATTTTGCTTACAAAAAGCAAAAGTGAAAGATTAGTGCTAAGATTAAGGAAATATGATAGAAGGCATTGAAAATAAAGGAGAAACCATCAAAGATGTAAAGGACTCAAAGTTCTGCTTGACTTCTAAGCTTGAGAACTTTGCATGCTGAAAAATAAGGGGCATGTTTCACCATTCACAGCACTAGCTTAACATTTCAATCCCCTTTATTAGCATGGAGTTTGGAAAGGCTCTCCTGTGTGATGCATATCCGTCCTGTCTCTTCTGACCATGGCCAGCAAAGCCATCTTTCTTCTTCCAGTGATAGTGGTACGGTACAGCAGCCTTGGGGACTCTTTCTGGCTCCAAAACCCACAAAGGCTGAAGACATCTCGAGAATTAAGTTGATGGTTTCCTTTGGGTTTTCACTCTTCTTCACTTCCTGTGTCTGATCACTGGAAACGGAAGTGTTGAAAGACTCTACTCATGTATTATTCATTGAGCACAGACAGTGCTTGGAGTTCTAACGACCCAGTGAAATACCACAAAAAAAAAGGGCTACTTTAACTTTTTTTTTTTCTGACCAGAAAGAAAAATTACTGGAAGTTTCATAAGAAAACCCTGTTTTTGCAAGTCTTCCAGGCTACTTCTGAAGTTCAAAGATGGTCAGGCAGTCTGGGTGAAACCCAAACAAATGTTCAAATATTGGGTACTTGGCCAAATCAAAGTGAATCTCTGAATCGTAAGGTTTGTTCTGTCTTCTGTAGTTCAGCATTGATAATATCCAGGTTCAAACCTGCCTGTTTCAATGGGGAGTTTGTGTTTGAGGCTTGGATGTTTTGTGTTCTCTGTGTATATGTTCTATGGTTTGTTAACAGGCTTTCACATACTGGTTTTAAATGATCTGATGTGAAATCTAGTGGCTCACAGTCATATACAGACTAATTCACACCAAACTGAATGCATTTTGGTATCTTCTTTTAAGCTGCCTCTCATTTACTGTGGAGTAAGTGTTTGCAGAGAGCTATTATGATGTTTCAACTCTAATTTTGTGCCTAAGCTTGTCTGATTAAAGTCATAAAGCATGCGTAAGGTACATAAATATAAAGTAAATTTAAAATAGGTGAAGTTGTCTCATGTGAAATGTTACACAGTGACCTTCACGTGTGAAGCCCTTTTCACTTTCTGATTCTTGTTTCATGGCAGATTTCTCCATGATGTTTCTCTTGTGGACCAATGTTTCCATGACCTTTTATGAGGTATCTAGCAATAAAACAAGGGGGATGGTTTAAAACTAAAAGAGGAGAGATTTAGATTGGCTCTCAGGAAGAAATTTCTCAATCTGAGGGTGCTGAGGCACTGAAATGGGTTTCCCAGGGAGGCTGTGGATGCCCTTTCTCTGAATTTATTCTAGGCCAGGTTGGATGAGGGGCTCTGGGCAACCTGGTTGAATGAGCCCATGGTAGGAGGGTTGGAACTGGATGATCTCTGAGGTCACTTCCAGCCCAAACCATTCTATGGTCCTTCAGGGCTGCCTATCACATGTCTTGACACAAAACAAAATCACAGTGAAGAGCTTCGAGGGCTGGGTTATCTGCATATATGTTGGTGCAGCTGCCTGACATAGAGGGTAAGGACACATAATGGGCTGCTTTTCAGCTGCTAGCTTTGTGACTCGGGAGAAGGCTGCTGTTTTCACACGACACAGTTTGTCTGTGAAGGATGGGTAAATATGCTTAATAGCTCAAAATATATTTGCAGCCTATTTCTGCAAAGAGCTCTAGGAAAGTTGTACATTGTTGTACTGTGTGAAATGCTAAAAACTACTACTGGCTTGGCTGGAGTGGCAGCAGCAATTGTTTAAACACAGAGAAAGAATCATCCTGGTTAGAAAATAAATGAGAACTGGGTTCCTGACTTCAGAGACTAACTTCAGGGAAGGAGAGAGTTTTAAATTCTTTATGATATTCATGAATGTCAAAGGCTTAAAAATACTTGGACTGTGCTGTTAATAACACACTGGAAACCTGCAGAAGTAACTCTGACTTAAATGAAGATGAAGCATGGTCCTAATGGTACACGAATGACACACAGCACACAGCAAAACCGTGCGTTTGCATAAAATCGATATTTAGTGGTCAAATTCCTCTTGTTTCCCACTAGTAATGAATGGAGTCATACAGTTCAGCTGTAGATTCAAGCAGCTGGAAGTAATGAGATGAACTGTCCACAGCAATATGAAAGCTCTACGTGCCTCTTCAAAGTCAGCCTGTCTGGAGAGCCACGGAGAAGGATAGTGGGGAATTTTATATAGACATACACTAAAACAGACTCTTGTGATACCACAGGAGCTGGGGGGGCCTAATCTTTACATTTGACTATTAAATTAGGAAGGGTAAAGCCTACACAATACCAATGGTATTAGTCATGTCTGGAGGGGCATCCAATACCAGATGTCACTTTTCTGATCTTTCATGCTCAGCTCGTACAGTTTTTGGCACGTCAGAGTTCGCATCTGAATATGATTTAAGTTATAACAATACAATCACCATGTCTAACTATTTTTGCCTTTCTCCCTGCTATTTTGGGACCAAGGCTGTCGTGGGTTTGTTGTTTAATCTAAAAGCCCTCCCCGTCCCCTCTCTCTAGCTTCATGAGGTAATATTGAGGGATGTCAGAGCATTGTGTTAAGGAACTGTTATTTGAAAAACGCTACTGGTTTTAAATGGAATTGCTTGTTTATTGACTGTAGCATTATTCATCTGTTAGCACAGCATAGAAAAAACTAACGTTGACAGTAAAAGAGTAGCTTTTCTGGGTAGAAGTGATTTGACTGAATGTCTCAGGCTGTAGGATGCAGCAGGAAAGGTCTATTTGTTTATTTAACAGGCAGACCAAAGTCAACCACCTTTGTGCTCAGACAGAAGTACAAGTAGGGAGTTGCATGTGTGGAGGAGCATAGCTTGCTCTTCTGACTTGTTATAAGATAAAGTCATCTCCCTCTATGCAGATTATTCATGTTTATTTATGACATGATTTGAAAGGAAAGACACTCGAGTGCCCCAGGGCTATGGTCCAAAGTAAATAACTTGTCATAATATACCTTGCAAATGATAACGTAAACCACAGGAAACCTAGGGAGGAGATGCACATACATTCCAAGGCTGGGAAGTTATTGAATGTTTAGGCTTGAGGAGCAGATAGTTTTGATTGGGGATATTTGTTTCTGTGCATTAGATTAATTACTCTGTGAGAGTGATACCCATTGTACTGTGTTTTTTTCGTTCTGTGCTTTTGTTCACCAATCACTGTGATGTCTGCTGCGCTCCCAGAGATGTTCTGTATAACAAATATCTTTAGTCAGACAAGCGATGGAGGGTAGTGCAGCACCCGTACCCTCTGGGGTTAGTGAGTGCTCTAGTTGTTTCTGTGTCTCTGTAAGTCCAAGATTCAGGCATTTGGGTAGAGGACATGCTGGCTCAAGCTCGCTGAGGAGAACTTGCCACTGGGGGAGCTGATAGCCTGGTTTTGAAAGTAACACCAGGGGCCCCATCTGTGCACTTCTTGTTGCATTCATGCTTGTAGCTTTGTGTTTAGTGTTTGGCCCCTAAAAGGACTTAATAAGGGAGGGTAGATGAGATGAATCCACTCAGTGTCTTGCTATGGGTTATGTACATAGAGAAACTCTGGGCTTGGGTAGAGGCAACGTAGCTTAGTTGCTACCTGAGATGTTCTGTGGTGGTTTGTGGGACTCTTGGAGCCTATTTTCTTTGCTGTCGTGTGCCAGTCTTACAGCTGGAGGGCTTGATTAAATGCTTGAGTCTTAAGCCAGCTGTAGGTAAATTGCTTGCAGTCAATTTGGTTATCTCTGTGCTTGCAGATTAAATAGAGACAGAGTATCAGCATGTGATCACTTCTACAGCAAACTTGTTATCCTGTTCTTTAGGACAGGTTTGTCCTGGGCCAAAAAGCACTCTTTCAAGCAGTTACCAGACGTTGCTCAGGAGTGAGCCGAGACCAGCCAGAATCTGCTACCAGTAGGAAATTTGCATGCAAAGCACATTGCAATCACAGCTGGGAAGAATGGTCCCAGGCCTGTTTTGTTTGAAGGTCTTCAGCTGAACATTGGGCACTTAATACCTGTTACCTAAAATGCACAGTTTGTGCGTGGTTGTTTTTACTTGGAGATTTTTCAACCAACTATTGCCAGAAAGGTTTCTCTTCTGAACCTCGAAGCTCAGGAATGGTGCCCCGAGTAGTTTTTCAAATACATTTAAAGAGCTACAGTCATTACCTTTTGTTTTCTCTTCAAAAACAAACCCCAAATCTAGTTGTACTTCTAAATTGCTTTGATTCTTATTTTTATATATTATGTATTTTTTCATTTTTCTTACAGAAGGAGAGTGGTCCTTTAGGCCTAGATGATCCAGCTTAGCATCAGGCACCTCCAAAAGGCTTGTCAACCTGCCCAAAGTCTGAATGCCCTGGACATGCTCTTTTCTCTACTAGGAGGAAGTGATGAAAACAATGCTTCAAATTTAGATGCTGACATTCTGTAGGCTGGATGTGAGGTCTGTTGTTGCACAGCAGGATCTTGAAGTTCCCTAGAACTTGTGAAGGTTGTTAATAATATTTTTCCAGAGCTGTTTACCTGAATATGTCATCCTGGGTTTTTTTTAAATCTTGTCTACTTGCTATTTAAGTTATCAGATCTGGACCTGGCTATGTGCAGTGACCATCTTGTGTAACACACCAAAGTACCTACTATAAGGGGAGACTATCTTGTTCTCTTTCTCTTGTATCACATCCAAGCCTCCAGCACTGCACTGGCACCTCCACACAAAGGTTAAGATCCCACGTGTTAAGATACATGGAGACTTACCTAGGCTGCATTTTTGCATCCCCAGTATGGACATTTGACACAAAGGGACAGAGTTTTGCAACATAACCAAAGGGTATGATTTTGAAGGAAACAGAGGTTCATAAAATGGCTTGCAGGACAATCGCATCAGGAAAACAATGACACAGTTGGGATGAGTCTGCCCTTCTGCAATGCCCAGAGGAACCTGCATCCGGCATTTTGAATCAGACCCCCTTCTGAGTGTAGTAAAACAGTAAGTCATGTAAGTCATAGCAGTTAGAAAATATTTTGAGATTGCCCTGAAGTAAACTAATTTCACATGTACCTTTCTTTTTTGTTTTGGACTAAAAGGAAGCTATCTCCCACAGTCCTGAGAGTCAGAAGCCACGAGGTATTTCTTCCAGGGCACTGTGATTCCCTGCTTCCCTAAAGAGGTAGGATTGTGTAACCTAATGAATTGATCTCATTACAGAGCCACTGACAGGCAGACAGACATCTCGGTTGCTGCCAGTGGGCATGTGTGCTGAGGTGAGCATGCTGAGGTGGGGGAGTGGAAGTGATCACTGGATGCAGCTCTCACAAACCATCTGGCTGGAGGAAGTCATGCCTGTTGCATAAAGTGGGGGGGATGATAAGGATGTCAACAGCATGGAGCGTGACATCCATCAATCAACTTCATTACAGTAAAAATTAGCACTGTGGGTCTCTGGGAGGAAGAAGGAACCAATGATCCCTCATCTCACCGGTAGCAAGTCTGAAAAAGGCTAACCTTCACATTTCCAGTGGCAGGCAGGCTGAAGAATGTGTTTTTAATGAACTGCCCATAACCACACACACAGACTTCTACAGAATATTCCACTGCCATATATATTTCCCCTTCAGGATAAAAATAATTAACATTGAAAATTCTCTTTATTTATTTTTAAAATCCAGAAAAATGCATTTTAGTGGGGAGCAAATTTTCAAGTCTGCTGTCAAGTAATTCTCTGTAATAAACTGCAGATTCTCTGCCTTTCTGTGTCACTCCAAAGAGTATAATGGTAGGAGAAGGATTTATGCCAGAGGGTAAATTGACTAAATGAATGCTCCTGGCATTTTCACTTATCTGAACGATGAATTAGTTGATTAATTAAATCTCAGAAGAAGAATAGATGGTTAATTAAATCTTAGGCTTCAGGGATTGAAGTATGAAAGAGTCTGGTACTTCTGCACATTTAAATACACACTGGAGTACTCGGGGGAGGATTTTTCCTTCCACTCAGAAGGGTAACCATCCACCAGAGGTGGAATACAGCCAGCACTTGTAAAGAAGAGGAAGAGCACAAAATAATAATTGTAAAAGCACCTTTAGGCTCTCCTGAGATAGCCAAGAGAACACAACTCATGGAGTAGGAAGCCACTAGAAGACTTTTAGCCTTAAGTGCTTCCAGAGGATGAGGAGAGCATGGGTACCTTGAGCTGAATCTGCCTTTCTACCATTAATCATGTATGACCAAAACCAGCAGGGTGGCTTAGATCCTAACCAGTTCCTACATTCAGAGATGCATCCACATCTCCACTTTTTTCTCTTCCTTGCTCATGTTGGGAACCTTTAGAAAGAACAAAGATAAAGATAAGCTCTGGTAAATTGGGTCACAGCAACCCACAATAAGCTCTGGTGTTAGGGCTCTGCTGAGGAGGTGATGCTGAGCTGGTTTTATGGGACTCCTGCTCTGAATACTGCAGATTTTCAAGGAGATCAAAGCTGCAACCATTACTCTCACTTAAGCCTTTGCCTATGTCAACTTTCTCCTTCACAGGGAAATAGGGGTTTGGCACTGCCTGCAAAAGACTCCCTCATGTCCCAGAGTAGCCAGACAAAGGAAAAAATGCTTGTAGGATGAGGAGGACTTTCTTCACTCACTTCTCAAATGACAGCCCTGATCTGGCCATTGTAAGGGAGCCAGTGAGAAAAAACATTGCTGAGAAAAAGGTCTCTATAAGGGAGCAGTTTCTCGTGTATCATTATCTTGGTGCTCACCTCAGAATGTGTGCATTAGATCAGGTTAACCTTTCTTCCTCCGCAAGCATCAATCAGGTTAGAACTGAGAAAGAGCTAACAGAGCCTCTACTTTTGTAGATCATTAAAAATGACCCAAGGGGAAAATTTTCTGTACTTCTGCTCAGTTTCCTTCTGATTCCAGTCATTAAGAATGAGATACACGTTGTTGTAGTATGGAGAGACAATGAGGAAAATTCTCCTCTTGCTTACGTTCTGTTAAAGCTGAACTGGAATAAATGAGAGGAACATTGTCTGGCTTTCTCTGACAGCTTTAACTCAAGAAACTAAATTCCTTTCTCAGTGAAAAGTACCTCAAATGACATCTGAGGTGACTGAATTAAATTGTGTTATAGCCCTGCAAAGATCAGGAGGTCAAATCTGAACTTGGTGTGAGCAGTGGTAATGAAGTTACCCACACACGGACTGTCTGTTCTTTGTCTCAGGGCTCTGTCTAAACTCAAGTGTGTGTTAATAAGTGCTACGTGCTTCTTCATATTAGGGATGCTAAGCTCTATTTTAACCCTGTAACTGAACTGAAGTATTAGGAAATGACCTGGCCATTTGCCTGCAAATATGTATTATAAGAAGCGTTTATTAAGCCACTGCTGGTGGAATGTAAATCTGTGTGACTGATACAGGCATTACTTTTATATTGGTAAAGGAGAGCCTGGAGAAAGTATATCAGCTGCTTTACCTAGTGGATAAGAATTCTTTCACAGGTTGCCATACCATAGCCTCTGTATGCAAAGAGATCTGTCTGCACATGGCACTGTGCAGAGTCTATTTATTTAAACAAACCTCAGACTAATCCATCACACTCTGCGTGCCGCACAGTATAACATCAGTGAGCCCTCAGCCAATCTCTAGGCTTGGCCGTTTGGATGAATGTGTGTTGGTCATGAGTCAGCTCCAGTGATGTATTGCTGTGCTCCTATGCAATTTGTCAGACATGAAGCTCCTGAAGCACCACGCTGTGCTAAAGCTGGTGCTGACAGTGGGGAGAGAAGCATGCAAAAATTTTTGGGTCTTAATTATGCAAAAACAAGCACCAAAAGCTGAGCTTTTTTTTTCTTTGTTTTAGAAAAAGGAAGCATTTCCTGGAAACACAGGTTTTGTACTCCTCATCATAAACAGATCCCCTTCCTTCCCTCAGCAGAGTTGATGAGCTCTAGCTTTGTGAGTTTTGTGAGATCTTGCCTGGAGTACTAAGTCCAGTTCTGAAGCCTCCAATATAAGGACATAAAACTAGTCCAGAGTGGGCCATGAGGATGATCAGAAGGCTGGACCACCTCTCCCATGAAGACAGGCTGAGGGAACTGGGGCTGCTCAGCCTGGAGAAGAGAAGGCTTTGGTGGAACATTAAAGCAGCCTTCCAGTACCTGAAGGGGGAGGCACAAAAGCTGAAAAGGGGCTTTTTACAAGGCACACTTATGATAGGACAAGGACGAATGGTTTAAAACTGAATGAGGGGAGATTTAGAACAGACCTTAGGAAAAAATTCCTCCTTTTGAGGGTTCTGAGGCACTGGAACAGTTTGCCCAGGGTGACTGTGGATGCCCTCTGCCTGGAAGTGTTCAAGGCCAGATTGAGGGCCTGAGCATCTGGTGAGAGGTGTTCCTGCCCATGGCACAGGATTGGAACTAGTTGTTCTCTGAGGTCCTTTCTAGACTAAATCATTCTATGAGAATTCTCTGCAGCCTCATAGGAACCATAGCTGCAAAATGCTAGGTGTCCAACATCTAATAAATACTCTTAGCACAGTCCTTTTATTACTCCGGCTCAGTAGCTTCTCACAGGCTCCTATCAGCTAACAAAAGCTTGTAAAAGGGAAGATATTGCAGGTGACATGAAGCAGTCATGCAGTGACTTGTTCTGCTTTAATAACCCCAGTTGTGTAGTCCCAGACATTCTTCATGTGTCCTGTTCCATTTTCACACCTTGTGATTTGATGTCACCACCTCTAAAGCCAGGGCATATATCAGTGGGGCTCTGAGTCTGTTCCCTGAATCCTAGTTAACATGTTTGAGAAGGAGCTGGGTCGGTTGGCCAGACTGTGGAGTGTGACATGTGGTCTTTCTCATCTCTTTTTTCTTATTTCTTGAAACAAATACAGCAAGAGCTCATAACTGTAACTTGTTCTATGAAATGAAACAGTGATGACACCAAAGACCCTGAAAACACTCAAAACTTCCTCATTCATGTTTCATATATAAGATTTGAATGTGACTATTTCAATGTGAGAATTTTAGAGATGGTGATTGTATTTTCTATGGGAACTGCTGAGGGAACTGTACAACCTTCTGGCTTTGCAGTGCCTTCTTAAGCCATTCCTGTTGCACGTTAGGCTTCTGGCAGTCACTGGCCTGCTGTGGGTCTCCCGGGAAGCGATAAGTTTTCCCACTTCCTTGTTTATCAAGAGATCAAAAGTTTTATCTGAATTACTGTCATACAGTCTTTAAAACTCAGTCTCTTGTGTTAATTAGTTATGTAATCACATCTAACGCTTCCGGAGAGTCAGTGGAACAAGAGTGACTCGGTAAGTGGGTAAGTGAAAAAAGATCAAAGCGATGCTCTAACAAATTATTATGGTAATTAGTGTTAGTCTTGTAGTTTATCTCCAGGGGGGCTTTTAGCTGAATCAGTGAAGGCTTGGGAAAACCTGTGTGCAGGATAAGCAGGCACTTGAAGGGACAAAGCTTGCCAAGCTGGCAGGGCAGTCTGTCAGGGGGACTGGAGATGAGCGGCATGAAGTGAAATTAGAAGGCACATCAGGTAGCAAAGGGGAGAATGATCTGAGCACACTGCACAATTCTCAGGATGCAAGAGATCCACCATGTCTCTGCATTCCCCTTCAGCCCTAGAAAAAGCTCTAATAACCCTTGGTTTTGTTGAGTCAGAACCAAAACTGCAGCTGTTGCTGAGGATTTCATCAATCATTGAAGTATGAATGCCAGAGATGGACAGTAGTTCTCCACCCACACAACAGTTATCTCCCCCGCATCTGTTAGCACTTGCTATGATCTAGTTCTAAATGATTCAAGCCATGGGTTATATCATTTCCCTGAAAGGTGGTTATGCTGTAAAATGAGGATCCTTCTCATGGAGGAAGAATTTCTCATGGAGCTGACCAGCACACGGGAAAGAGCCCTATCCTTCTACAGTGCAGTTCATTGAGCTGGGGACTAGGGAGCATGGAGGTGTCAGTCTCTGGGCTCCCCATGATTGCCTTTTTCTGGGTGTCACCCAGAAAGGGGCAGATGTGGCCACCTGTATGCACAAACAGGGCAGAAACACACTTTACAGAACAGAATCACTTTGCTTGGAAGAGACCTTTAAAATAATCAATTCCAACCGTAGACCCATCACTACCAGGTCACCACTGGACTGCGTCCCTCACATCACATCTCCACAGCTTTTCAGTCCCCCTGAAGAAGGTCAATCCACCACTTCCTTGGGCAGCCTGTTCTAATGTCTAACAACCCTTCCAGTGAACGAAAGTCCTGCATGATCCCTCTGTTTGTGCCCCAGCCTCCTCCTGCAAAGCCAAATCATTCCCCCTTAAGACCTCTATATGTTTAGTTGTGGGTAAGAGTCTGGTTCTTTTACACTACTGCTTGTTTTATTGCTGGGTCCACAGAGGTCCCCCTCAGCAACAAAGCTATTACTTACGGTTCCTAGAGGGAAGGATAGTGATGTTTTTCTCTGCTTTGGAAGGACAATGCTAATGCTGCTGACAATGACAACCCTACAAGGTCCTCTAAGGCTGGCAGGCTGCTGCAAGCACAATCTGCCCACCCTCGCAGCTCGGCAGCCGGCTGGCTGCCAGTTCTACTGCCTGGTTGAGGCCCCCCAGGCTGGCAGAGCTCCTTCACCAGCCTGGAAACTGCCTCTAGCCAGCAGCTCATTATTAGTGCTCTACTTTTCGCAGCAATTAAGTCAAGAACCATGGCACCTGTTCATCTCAACACGCTTGCAGGGATTCACATGCCGTATGGGAAGGAGACTGGGGGGGATGGGCTGGAGTGGGATAGAGCTTCCTTGCATCTGTTAAAGGCAAATAGCAACGCAGCAGAGAGCTTTGGGGAATAACAGTCTTGATTAATTGACAAGAATTGTAAGAAGAACCGCTTTTCCTTTGGGGGTGGTGAAAAAGTCCCAGATATTTTAAGTAGATAGTAACTTTGTGCTGTTGGTAATGGATATTTATGCCTCAGTGAGAACCACAGAAGACACTTCAGATCTGTTTGATAATGAGAATATAACTGCCTTGGTTTGGATGAGCAATGTATTCATCTGGGTTGCCCGCGTGTCCAAAGGCAATGGACCTCAGGTTTGCCTGGGGATTTGCTGTGTGTATCTACTTAAGCAGTGAACTTGAAAAATGGCATAATTGTTCGTCTTGCAAAGAATTACCTCATTCTGTCTAATCAACCTGACAGGACAGAACAAACCAATCCCTTTAAAAGATGTAGTTTTTTTTCTTTCCAGGAAGATGTGGATATGAAGACGGTATGTAGATGCTGTTGGTTCCAATTAAAATCAATAGCTGTCCTGGTTTGCGGCTGTTGTCTCTGTGACAGCGAGGGGGCTAGATAAGGGGACCCATCTGCTCGCCTTTCCCAAAGGGGCTCCAAACAAGTGAATGACCTGCAGTGTTTATTATTAAGTTTTCAAAGGGAAACTTGTTTTGGTCTAATTGAAGGAATAATATGAGAGGGGTTATTTCTGGTCAGTTCCCTGCTGTTTTCACTCCAGAGAATATATTCCAGGTGTTAGCTGGGCGATGTTATGATACAGTATTGACTTTCCCTAGTGTTTAGGCATGCCTGTGCCAGTGGACCAATAAACTGCAGTTATGAATGCAAAGCCATCCCTTTCAGAGGAACTTTCTGCTAACTATTTAGTAAGCCAGATGGTTAATGACTGCATTCATTTTCAAAAGCTCTATTCCCCAGGAGCGAAGTCATGTCATTTTTCAACCTCACTCATCCTTCTTTTTCATCTGCTTTATTTCCCCTCTTGTCTCTTGTACTCTTGGCAAAAGATTGGTTGTGAGAGCGTGTTGGTTTGTATTAAATCTCTCATATCTAACTGTTTCCTAGACAGGCTTTGTGGATAAAGTCTAAATAATAGGGAAAAATATGGATCTGCAAGCTACACAAGTTTCATTTTGTATAGGATGGATAATGTTTGCTGTACAGCCCTTTAAATTATGTTGGACGTCACTTCTATCTCATACACTTTAGACATCGTGTGGATTTGTCTTTAGCCAGGCAAAGAGAAAAAGCAGGACATGGGCAGGGCAATGACTCAGCCCAAGTCTAGGAAGTAAAATTGCTATGGAGTCTGGCTTTATGTCTTCAGGCTGGGTCACCCTGATAGAGGAAGAATCATAGAATCATTAGGGATTGGAAGGGACTTTGAAAGATCATCTAGTCCAGTCCCCCTGCCACAGCAGGATCACCTAGACCAAGTTGCACAGGAACACTTCCAGGTGGGTCTTAAACGTCTCCAGAGAAGGAGACTCCACAACCCACCCTGAGCAGCCTGTTCCAATGCTCTGTTACCCTCATTGTGAAGAAGTAGGATGGTTTAGGTTGTCCCAAGCTCACTGCTAAATCATGTCTCTAAGCGTCAGATCTACTTGATTTTTAAGTACAGGAGGGGATGAAGAAATATGCTCAAGAAACTGATTTCAGGCAACAATTAATTTTGCACTGTAAAAAGAGCTGCAAAGAACAAGGTGTTTCAATTTGGCTGTTGGACTGGACAACAGAAGAAAGATTCTGAGTTGAGGTGGAATGGAAGCAGAAGCAGAATTTTTTGAAAAAAACTAAAAAACCTCATTTGAAGGCTTTTTATTTTAAAATAAAAAATGTATGTTTCTATAGTATCTAGTTCCCTCCAAAACAAACTCACACTTATAGTATCTTCTGACTTTTCACAATTATGCCTTTTGTCTAGGTTTCTATTATCATAATAATGTGATTTGATTCCTAAAATGTCCTTGAGTCTTGCCTTAGTTTCAATATACTGCTACACGAAAGAGATGTGAATTCTCTGCATAAGATACGGATATATATTTATCATTAATCTTACACAAGCAACAGAACAAAGGATAATTTTTGTTGATGATAGCAAATGTGCCTTAAAGTACATCCTTTTAGTGACCCTGAAGTTATCTAGGAATTCAGGTCAAATTTTCCCAGGGAAATACAGAGATGATCCAGACACAGAACTGTAGAATAATTTGCCATCATCTGCTATCTACTCTATACCTCTGAAACCAGCATGGAATCATGTTTTGTTCCTTCATTTGCTTGACTTTGAAATCAGCTACTACACTCTCTCTAAGAAACTGCAGAACGCAGTGAGTTATGGACAGCTAATGAAGGGTGTTCCCATTTTCTCCTAGTGATGCTTGTCCTTGTAATCAGTGATGCTTGTCCTTATAATCACTGAAGCAGCAACTGGAACCCATAGAATCATAGAATTATCAAGGTTGGAAAAGACCTTCAAGATCATTAAGTCCATCCAACCATCTGTTCTACAGCCCCTAACCACTAAACCATTTGCTGAAACACCATGTCTACTCATTTTTTTAATACCTCCAAGGATGGTGCCTCCACCACCTCCCGGGGCAGCCTGTTCCAATGCATTGGGCAGGAAGGGACTTTCAAAAGCCACCTAATCCAACCTTCCTGAGCAGGGACATCTTCAGCTA
>VZRI01004517.1:0-14834 GCA_013397515.1 Upupa epops
CAGCCCCCTCCAGTGCCCCCTCAACCTCACTGACTGGGAAGAAGTTATAGATTTGGNAAAAGCCCCTCCCCAGCTTTCTTCTCAATTGTCTTCTTCCCTTTGTAGCTAAGATTTAAAATTGTAAAGATAATACAAGCTGGAAGAAGAATAAAAGCAATTGACTTGAAGCTAAATCCAGCTGGGTTAATCATCTGTTAGGTTTCAAATTGAACTAAGAAAAGTAACTTTGAGCTGAGGAATATTTCTTATGCCAGACCTTAGGCTTTGTATTTGTGACAAAACCAGAAGCATTTCTCCCTAGCTTAGGAGAACGTACAGATCAGAAAGCCATTATGCTAATCTAAGTACTGAAAAAATAAAAGAGGTAGAAAAAGGAAAAGAAGTCCTCCAGAGGTAACCTATCTGCTCTTGAGTTTACAGCAACCAGGAAACAGCTAATCCTCTCCTATTTCTAATAACAGCTCCGTTTCTACAGGATGGCCAAGTGAGAATTGGTTGTAATTATGAGAGCAGGAAGTGATTACTTACTTCCCTGGCCGAAAGAAATGGCTTCAGTCATTTCCATACCTCAGATGTTTAGGTATTTCTGGGCTAGTATGAACACTCTTCTGACTCCCTTTGGAAATTACAAATGATATTTTGAGAATGCTGTTTTGCTGAAATGCTGTTAAATTTCAGAGAGAAGACGGCTTCAAAGTTGGAGTTGTCTGTACTTCAAAGTTTCTTCTCCAAGTCATTTAACTTTCCTCTGAGATTCCTCTGTCAAATGCAGTTGATTATGATAAATCATATCATCATGATATTTCAAGTCTAAATTCATTAAAGCTTACACAATGTTTTTCAGTGCTTATGAGAAAAATGCTGCAGAAGCTGAAACTGGTTTTGTTCTACTAATTAGCCGAAGGGTGAGACCTTCATAGAATTGTAGTTCGCACTTTGGAGGAATTACAGGTGGTTTCACACTGTAAGTTATTTTAAATTCTGAACACATTTTCTTTTATTTACTGCAACTGAAACACATACTGAATTCACAGTGCCAATATAGCTCCCAAATGCATTTGCTTAGCTAGACTTAGTTCCTCACATTTACATGTGAAATTATACTAGGAAGGAGTAACTCGTACAATGCCTCCTGTCCTGAAAAATGCTGTCAACATTAACATGTGGATTACACGTGGGAACCCTGACTAGAGCTTCATAGCTTGACAGCTCACAATAACTGCTCAACAAGTTTGAGCAGACGTAAAGGACAAGCAGGGGAGCCGACAAGAATCCTGAATGCATGGGAAGGAGTTAGAATTCAGGTGGGCAGAATGTAATAGCTTAAACTGCAATTTAGACAAGACAGCAGAGTTAACATGCCAGGAATGTAAGAAAACTGAGGTGCAGGTGCAGTAGGTATTTTGATCACAGTTAACTCACTTCATGGATCTCGTAGGGTGTCAGCACAATAATCTGAAAAGAATGGTGAAGTTTTAATTGAACACATTAAAGTTTCTTTATCCATCACGGGAAGCAAGGCTTCAATATTTTACAGCTTAAGTGCATGTTCTGAATCCTTAACAGAAACACCTCTCAGTTTTGAAACAAAGTTTGCATAAACACAGCTTAGGCAGCAATTCTCTTGCTCTGATTTATGAAGAGGCATCCAGGCAGGAACATCAGCATCCTAAAATCAGCTATCGGAAGGATTTACAGCACATTGGAAAGAGACACCCCATGTGTCACAAGGAGAAGACATGCACTAAGCAAGGCTTCCCTCACCAATAGAAACAGTACACAATAATGCAGATTCAGTTGGAAATCATAGAATCATTGAATCCTTAGGGATCAGAAGGGACCTCAAAACATCATCTAGTCCAATCCCCCTGCCACAGCAGCATCACCCAGACCAATGAACACATCCAGGTGTGTCTGAAACGTCTCCAGAGAACAAGACTCCACAACCCCCCTGAGCAGCCTGTTCCAATGTTCCGATACCCTTACTGGGAAGAAATTCCTTCTGATATTTATATGGAACCTCCTCTGTTCTGCCTTGCACCCACTGCCCCTTGTCCTATCAACAGATGACCTTGAGAAGAGCCTGGCTCCTTCTTCCTGACACCCAACCCTCACAGATTTAGAGATATGAATGAGGTCACCCCTCAGCCTCCTCTTCTCCAAGCTCAAGAGACCCAGCTCCTCAGCCTTTCCTCATAAGGGAGCTGTTCTACTTTTTTCATCATCTTTGTTGCTCTATGCTGGACACCTTCCAGCAGCTCTGTGTCCTTCTGGAACTGAGGGGCCCAGAACTGGACACAATACTCCAGATGCAGCCTCACTAGTGCAGAATAGAAGAGAAGGACCTCTTGTTAATCTGCTAACCACCCGTTTCTGATCCCCTCCAGGGTGCTGTTGCCCCTCTTGGCCACAAGAGCACATTGCTGGCTCACAGTCATCCTGCTGTCCACTAGGACCCCCAGGTCCCTTTCTCTTCCACTGCTCTCCAACAGGTCAGTCCCCAAACTATTCTGGTCCCTGGGGTTGTTCTTGCCCAGATGCCAGACTCTACACTTCCTCTTGTTGTACCTCAAATCACCTCGTTTGTCAGAGAAGGACAAGAGCTGTCAGAGCTTTCAAGGTAGAGAAAGGCAGGACACAAACTTTTCTCCTAAGTGTCTATTTCTATGCATCTGCTGACAAAGAAAGCAGGATGGTATGCAGTAATCCCAATAAAAGTGAGTAAAGGGGAATGCATTACAAAATTAAGCTGTGCCTCCTCCTTGGAGCTATCAAGTAATTTTTTTGCCAAGGAACAAATTCTTTATATGTCCTCCATCTTCCAAAATTCAGCAATGTTTTGCTCTTCATCAGCCATTTTCCAAGTTAAAACTTTTGCCATTAATGTCTCTAAACAAATGTCCTAGCACACACCACCTCATCTTCCTCACCTCATGAAACAGAGGCCTCCACCCATACTACCTATAGTCTCCCTTGTATCTAAGCAAATGCATCTGTCTACTACACATGATATCTTAATCACTGGTACTTTCGGGAGAAAAGTTTCAACATCTGCTGCATCTTAATTATAGCCTCTCCAGGGACACCAGCTGACTTTCGCATTAGTTAGCAAGGCTTTTCCTATTAGGAATTCCTCGGAGGCCAAATCGTTCATCTTAACGTTGCCACATCACAGCAGGTGAAATACCCCGACGCAGCAAAGGAGCACAAGACCTATTTGCCTTTTAAGTCCTTCATGTAGGATTTACTTACTAAACCTACAACAGAGGAGGCAAATACCCCTCTGCGCAAAGGAGGATTCCACTTCAAAAGAGCAGGTCTTTGTCAGGTATAAATTATCATAACTCTGTTGTCATGGAGCTACCAAGTATTTATCATTGCTGAGGATCTGCCCCAGGATTTTGCAGCTTTTATTTCTGTGTATGTATTGTAGAACTTAGAGGCTGTCTATCATGATGAAAGTAAGAGCAATGAAGGATTTGTTTGTATATACAACTGTGTTTTTACAGCTGTTACTCATTGCTTTTTAGTTCTTTTTCTAATCACATCTCCTCTTTCTACTTTCTGAATCTGAAATGCCCCATTAAGAGGAATCACAAGTAACAGTGTTTATCACTCTCTGCTGGCCCTGGGACACGTGCAGCTAATTGCAAACACACACCTCTGCCCCAGTTACAACTGAGACAACAGAAATAGAGAGACTCTTAGTGACAATTTTAAAGATAAACAGATAAACATTGCTAGGACAAGATTAGTCAATGTAAGTCCTCGGTTAAGTCCTGTGGTTACATGACCAATGTTCCCTGAAAAAGTGGAGAAATTTTTCTCGTTGAAAGTGATTCCAAGTTATCATTGCAGAGACTCAAGAATTCACCTTGACAGTGAATAAAAATGGAGTAATGGAAACTTGTAATGCAACAGCATTTCAGAATAAGATGTTTTTAAGTGCTCTCTTTTAAAGTTTTATTTTTATGCTTTATTCAGTTTCACAGCTCCACAGAACCACTTTCATATAGTTTGTAATAAGTAGGCTCATTTTAGGGGATGGAATGCATCAAGAGATCTCTGAGCACAAATCCCATTTGTGCTACTGTATTGCTCGTGATTGCTCTGAAAATCACCTCTCCTGAATCCAGTGGGGGATTTACTCTGGTTTTTTGGCCATACAGAGTTAAAGTGGCCCAAAGCAGAAATGTTTTCTCTCCCACCTGCCCCCATTTAGAATCTCATATTATCATACGGAGGTGAAAGAAAGCCTAAAATGATCTCAGTTTACCCAACACTGGCAAACAGCGAGCTAGCTTTCAAAGAATCCGTTTATCAAAAGACAAGCCTTCAGAGCCCAGCCATGCACTTTAATCACTTGTTTCACTGGTGTGAAGCAGAGACATCTCTCACATAGGCACAAGTCATAATTGATTATTCTTGTCCTGCCTCCGCCTGTTAGACCAATGATTGATGCTGTTATTCCAGATCATAGGATGTGCCTCCTTTAAAGAACCTTAAAATCTACCGTGAACTTATCATTCCCTCTGTGTCAAAGGAGCTCAGTCACTTTTGCCTCTATTACCATCAGCACATGCCAGAATTGTAAGATAGTTGGTGTTTCACTAACCGAAGACTCGTTTACCCCTCTGTGCAGTCAGAATGAACACCTCTGTTATGCAGTTGCTTAGAACCATTAAAGTGTGATCCTGAAACACAGGTGACTACAGTATCACGTCTAAAATGTCTCACTATTTAAACATTACTTCCTTCCTACTAAACGTGTCTAGCCATTTCTAGAAAAACTGAATTGAAGCCAGTATATTCACATGACCCTGAAGCTTTTCCTTTGGCAGGTGTCCATCACAGCTCCCCCCACCAGTCTGTGCTGGAGTCAAATGGGGATCTGTTCTCTTATCAGCTAGGTGAGGTACCTACTTCTCTGCGTGGTTGCCTTTCTTGCTGTGAACTGCTATAAAACACAGAGATCGTTGTGTTGGCTCTCCACATGACACTACATCAAGCATAAGGAATACCACATGACTGAAGCAGTGACATTGAATCACTCAGTGACTGGCCCAGTTGGGCTGAAAATTTTAAGAGCGCTTGAGCAAGGTCATAAGAATTTGGCCTACTGAGCTGATGGGACAGGCACGTGTTCTGACTCACACAAAGTCAGGTCTCAGAACAGTCTTTCCTAATGTCCTCTCCTTTCTGTGCTAGGTATTTCCACGTATCAGGAACCAGCACCTGATCTGTGTGACAGGAAATTTTTAACTAGCACAAATGTTTTAGAGGGAAAAAAAAGGAATCTCAGTTAATAAAAAAAATTATCAGTCAAAACTGAGGAGGCATTATGAAAATCAACATCTGAAACACGAACTTTCTGCTCAGCAGAAAGTAATGACTTGAGAGCCAGTACAGCATAGGAAAGCCAAAAGCTGTAATGAAAAAGGTTTGGTGGCTCTAAGGGGACTGAGGAAAGCACATTCTTCATGTGATAGGAGGTGCCTGTGGGAGATTAGCCCTGGCTTCTAAGAAGAGCCCTCCCAGAGTGACATCAACTGTAAGAGAAAAGAGACTGAGGTTCAGGCTGGCCACGGGTTGTGGTTTCAGTGCTGCTGCACTCACACAACAAAAAGTGCAGCTGTTTCTGAATAAGGTATACAGATGGGGGAAAACACTTCTTTAATCTCCTGCACTGAGCATGGAAGCAGGATTCACTGAGGTGCTGGCATGGAAACAAACATATCTAAGAAATCCCAGTCTTTCTCTTATTTAGTAGAAAGTTGTATGGTATAAAGCATAACTCCACAGCTTGGAAATCAGTAAGAGCAAGTACTATCCTAACCTCAGCCAGTATCCTGCTAGGTAATCTTAATAGACCAGTAATTACAGTGATCAATTATTTATTCCTAGAACATAACCACAGTTCCACTCTAAATTAACTCATATTTGAAACAGAATACATTATTCAGAAAAGACAAGGAATCTTGATTATAAAATCTCCAGCAGACTCTCCACAAGAATCCTGTGCACCTAGAATCCACCACTGCAGTTTTTCACAACTGCTATGTTGAACAGTGTTCTGGTATCACATTCTGTTCCTTATAGAGATACAGAGTGGGATAAGTTAAGCTAAATAGGTTCAAGCCTTTGGGCATCTTACTGTACAGAATGTCCAATCCATTACTCATTCTCTAAGCCTTCATCAACTCTTCATTCCATTTGGAAATAGGAATCTGAGTCTTCACACTCACTCAGCTATTTAGCAAGTTATCACATCACTACTGAGACAGAACGTCATGACTCCTGCCTGAACTTTCTCTTTTAGGCCTTTGGCCACTGTGTGACAGTGAAACCCTATTTTCCACCAACTATCTGTTATGATCTCCCAAACACTTTTCAGTCGTTATTTCTCAAGATGGATCAATTTATTTTGCAAACATAAGCTAAATTATTTGTTCATATATACGAAAATACAAACCACATACATCTATGTATAGATAGGGATTTACTTTCAGTTTTCCTGAAGCATATAGATCACTTGATAAGCTAATTTTATTTCCAAAGTTCCAAACTTTATTCTATTTACATATTTTTTTTGTTTTTTAATATTTCTCTAGTCATCAAAAGTGGTAGAAAAAAAGACCATAGCCCAACAAGTCCTAAGGGACCCTATTAGATAATGATTCCCACTTTGCCTACTTAGACCATAAGATAAGCAGTTCTAGGTCCTTTTAATGTGTTGCTCAGTTGAATTTGCATTATTCTTATTTCTTAATCAAGGTTGTGTGGTACAATGACAAATGCCCTAGAAAAGTCCATTACATCAGCTCTACAACATTCATAGACCAAGCGTTATATATTATAAGAAAGCTATTGAGTTAGTCTGACAAGACATATTTTCCATAAACCAATAAGAACTGCCATAAATTATATTATTCCTGATTATAACTTTGTTAATAATGTCCCATATTAGTCTTCCATTATTTTGCCAGGGATTGGCACCAGGCTGAAAGGCCTGTAATTACTAAGCCATCCCATTTAAAATTCTGGCACAGTATTTGCCTTCCCAGTGCTGTACCAATTAATAAAAAACAACATTAACAATCCAGAGACATTCTTAAGCGGTTCCTTGAATACTCCCTGATGAACGTTATTGGAACTGCTGATCATAAAATGTCTTAAACTTGAACAGGAGCTGTTTAACAGCCTCCACAGTTTGTGATTAAATGAAACTTCCCAATCCCTATCTCTCCCTGTACAAAATGCAGCACTTACTCATCAAATGCTTTGAGATCGTAGTTTAACCATACGTTCATAAGAGCTAGGGATCTGAGATTTTAAACTACTCTGTGTTGTAGTACCTCTCCAGTGATTAAGAATATTCATACTCCAACAAAAACCCTTCTTTCTTTCCTATGGAATAGGATCTGAGGTAAAAAGTATTCTTGCATCTTTTCCTGTGGCAAAGCAAAACCTTTAGCTGCCAGGAAATCCCTTAAGTAACTGTGTGAAGTCACTCTAAACAGATAATCCACTGAAGCCAGTAATTTCTCAGGGTTTGTCAAGCACAATAAACAGTGCAGCAGTTAATACAGCAGAGAAATATCTGTCATCTATATTACCAGTGATCACAAGTGGATAAAATCTAATCAAAGAGCAAAAATTTCCACTTGTAAGTCTGTGCAGTATTTCATACTCAAGAAAAAAAATGATTCTTCCATTTGAGGTTTAGCGTGTTCTAGGTACGGGTACAATGTAAACACTGCTAGTGATGTTAAATCATTTCAACCAGTTTTTCATTAACTTTCTAAGTAATTTCTTCCTAACTTAAAGGTAAATTGATGTGTTTACATTGCTGTCACTGATGTAACGGTGATGTAGAGTGGATGTACCAAAGCCAGCTCGGATAGCGGCACCCGTCTGGCCACAGACATCAGGAAGAGGTAAATGCCTGTGTATTTATGTAGTTTCTAAATGTGCATTGGAACCCCAAGTGAGCTACCTGCTGTTAAAATATTACTGGTATCTGGAAAACAAGTAGATTTTAATTACCTAAGTTGGTCAGCTGTGATCTCAAGTCTAACAGATTTAACACCAGTGATGAGAAAAACACAGGCTTGAAAGTATTTAGGCAAATGAGTTGTTTTCAGAACAACACCTCATCAAATTCACCCTCTGCATAAAGGGCAGCACAGATTGAGGCAATCTCAGGAAGCATTAAATAGAACTTGTAAACAGGTATAAACGTAATGCTTAGTGTTAAAAATAGGGGAATGAAAGGTCAGAAAGCTTATTTCTAATTACAGCAGGAGTACTGTAACAATCAAACATTTCTAAGTAGCCAGCAAGGCAGGCTGTTTTCTCTGTACCGTAGGGTAACAGGCAAAACCACCTAGATATTTCTAATAAAAACTTTCTGAGATTCTCAGAAACAGCTTGGGGAAGCATGACTGAGAAAAGTCACTGTTGGATGGCTGCTTAACTCTACTCAGAAACCAGTTATTGATGATTCACTGTCAAACTAGAGAGGCTTCCCAAGTGGCATTCCATAGAATAGCAGATAATTCAGTATGTTGATTAAAGATTTGGCAAAAGAATAGAAAGTGTGTTTGTTAAATTTGCAGGTAACAAGGAGCCAGAAAGGCTTGTGAGAACAAGAAAAGATGTGATCAGAATTTAGAAGTATCTAGATAAAATGGAGAACTGGTTTTGAGGAAGCTGGATGAATACAAGTGAGGAAGTACAGTTCTGGACATTTGGGAAGTAATCAGTACCAGGAAAGTAATAAGAAAGGTGATCAAGATGTGGAAAACCCAACACATGTGACCAAGTTTAATAAAATGGGGGTGTTCATTCTAGAAAAGAGAAAATGTAGGGAGATGCAATAAATTTCTTTAAATGCATATAAATCAGCTACAAAGGGAAAAGGAACACATCCTTCTCCACATCAACCTTGGCAAAAAGAAAAAAGGACATAAACTGCAGCAATGATTACCCGAATAAGGTCAATAGTAAAAACTTTCAAATAGTACCGTAGTTAAGCACTGAAGCTGATTATCTCAAAAGTTACAGAATTCCACAATTCAAGACTTCCAATAAAAGGTTACAGAATCAGACCTAAGACCTTTATGCTCCACTGCAGTAACTGCAGTGCAGCTGGGTGCTTGGAGATTCTAAATCCATCACAACCTTTTTCACTTGATAAATGAGGAAAGGTCAGTTGACAAGTCTGTGATGCTTACGTAGATGAGGCCTTTATCCATGTTCTCTGTTTCAATGCTGTCAATGAAATGTTTGTGTTTACCTCAGCAGAACCATCCCCACTACACTGAAATGGAATTTGCAATTGGATGCATAGGGAGAGACACATGCTCTCACTTTCTTTCTTTGTCTAAATATGCAGATCAGTTTTGTGTAAGGCATTTCTGCGTGGAGAACAGTGTCACTACAGATCGAAACCAACCTCTAAAAACAAAGAAAACTTCCTTTGCCAGGAGGCTGAATAAATGGCTGGACAAACAGCAGTAACTATGGTGCTGACCAAGCAACCACACAGGCTAAGGGCAGAACAGACCTACCAGAAGGTCCTGCTCCTATGATTTTATGCGTGTGAAATGTTAATGGATAACCACGATTTTTACCCCCTCAACAAAGCCACATTTTGGGGCACTAGCTGCTGCTGAACTCGATCCATTAAGTGTGTGTGAAAAGCCATCTTTCCTAAGGCAGTTACAATTTCACCACAGAGCTTGTCTCAGCTATAGGCAACAGCGGCACAGGCTGTGCAGCAGCAGTAACATTGCCCCAGTGCATACATATCCCCACCTGTACAACATCTGTGATGGTGCTAACACAGACACAGCTGGACTGGTTAACCCACTGCCCACTCAGAGCACTTACCCAATACATAAAACCCAGAAAACAAACCCAGGCATGCTGCACATAAATTAGGGCAACGGCATCAGAAGGTTCAAGTGAAATAGGGCTGCAGAGTTTGTAATTACACTGGTTAGAACCTGGAAAAATGTGGTATTTTTCTTCATTCTGTGGACAATTTCTAGGCTAGTATTTACCAACAGACGCAGAGTTATAGGTGAACAAGACTGGCGCAGCTCTGACATAACAAAGAATGATCCTGTTGCTGTACCCAGGCTATTTACAATCCAATTGCTATTTGTTATTATGGCTGGTGGTTTCTACGCTGAGTCTTATTAATTGTTTATTTGCACCATTAGCAAAAGTTATAGCTTTTTAAAATTAATTTAGGACTTTGCATTGCTCAAATTTGTTGTTCATTAAAGTATGTAAAACGACTCAATCGCCACCTTTACGTGCCCTCCCTAAACACATATAAATCACGTTAGCTGATAAAAACAATGTGGAAATATACATCATATAATTACCATGTTCATTGATGGGTGGTTGTACCATTCATGTCTCACATCTGCAACTAGAAAACAAAGTAGAAAGTGCAATTACAATCTATCAGAGCAAACTGTTATAAATTCTTAATTCAGTGTTATTAGTAAGATTTAAGACTATTAATACATTAACAAGTAAATTACATTTTCACAGCATTTGCACCTCATTTGAGTCTAAGAATAATCTAGGTTATTTTTGGAGGTTAATTTTTAATCAGATCCATGTTTGCACAAATTAGGCCAATTATTTTCAGTTAGCAGAAAATATCACTCACGACAATATTTATTAGTATTAGTGTTTGTAAAGAACTATTTCTTAACAAAATGCAGGCGTTAGGCCTAAATGAACTCAGTTTCCTTGTGTGCAAAGTACTTATTATCCCCATGGTTACGTGGGCTAATAGACTGATAATTCATGTAAGGTATATGCACCAGAACATTAATCTACTAGTGAACAAAGCAGCAAATCTGTGCCTTTATGACCAAACATATGCTATCGTTGGATGCTGGCAACACAATCTGTCGTTAGACATGAGAAACACCAAGAGATTCAGAGAGATCTGAGAAGTGCATAAAGCGATACTGCAGCAACCTGCAGTGCTCCAAGTTTCTCAAAGCGCTCTCTCCAAGTCTTGCTTCTGAAGCTGCAGGAGCTCAGCACATCACAGGCAACACTGGGCTGCCTCTGATGCCACTAATCATCATCCCTCAATTTGCATTGAAAACTGTTCCACTGAACACTTCTTGCACACACTTACAGCAATGGAACCCATCTTCCTTCACGCTACCTATTGCCCTCCTTCAGGAAAGCTTCCTAACTAAGGAAAAGCACTCAACTGCACATTTCACATTGAGTCAATATTCACTTTTCTGACTTGGAATGCACAGATCTGCTCAGCTTTTCATGATTTCCCTAATAAAAAGTATGACTTGCCCTTGCCATATGGTTTCTTGGCACAGAAACCACAGACCTTGCATTCCAATGACTTCGTTAATGAGAAATACTATGAGAAGTGTTGTTAACTTGGAGCCTGTATGTGTTGTCTGAGGCTTCAGAGTCAGTGATTTAAAACTATCTGTTAAATCTACAGGATGACATAAATAAGTAAGGCCTAAAGGAATGAAATATCTACCACCTCCAGCGGGAGTTAAATGCCAGGCTTTGGGCAGCAACTAGGTAGCTGCCAGATTCTCCAAAAAACACCTTGTGCTTCTGAAAATGCCCTTGCCTCTCATTACTATCTCCAGGCTCCACAATATCCCCAGAAATTGATCTGAAAACAAATTCTGAGCACTTATTTGTATAAGAAAGGATTTTTATTTGACTTTTTTTGTCAAAATTTCCCCTGGCAATTTCATATTAATTAAAATCTGTTGAGCCATATGGTGACTCTTCTTTTTCTTAACAAACATTATGACTTTCATATTTTCTACCATGATTTTTTCCCATTTTTGCCATAACAAACAACAAAGCTTAGAGAGCTCACAGCACACAGACATCACTGGTTCAAATACTATTGCAGCCACACAGACCGAAAAGGACCACAACAGAGAAATGTTTTTAAAGCGTTTCAGGCACACGGACCACATGTGATTAAACACACCCTGTAACAAAACAGACATCCGCAAATTACTAATGATACGATGGGAGGAAATGGCCTCAAGCTGCATTGGGGAGGTTCAGATTGGATCTTAGAAAGAAGTTCTTTACTGAGAGAGTGTTTAGGCACTCAAACAGGCTGCCCAGGGAGGTGGTGAGATCACCATCCCTGGAGGTATTTAAAAACTGAGCAGATAGAGCACCTGAGGCCATGGTCTAGTGGTTAGGGAGATATTGAAATTAAAGTTGGACTTGATGATCCTGGAGGTCCTTTCCAACCATGATGTTTCTATGATTCACCATTAGAGCAGAGTCACAAACAGAATAGCTCCTGGCTCTGCCCTTATTCTGAGCTATAAAGATCGTGCCTTTATTGTATTTACATTACAGAACTGTATGGTAATGTTTTCTGTCCCACCCATCATCATGGTTTTTGAAATTGTGTTATAACTGAGAAATAAATATCATGTGCTGATTTCAGATTAGATCTTGATGGAGAGAGGAACAATCTCACTGAATCTTCTCCTGAGGAGCCAGAGCAAAGGCAAAGTGCACACTTGCTGAAGCACTGAGCTCTGGATGCATGTGAAAGATATTTAAAGAACAGCTCCTTAAGAAGAAACCACCGCCATCCCTCAGTCTCTCCACTGCACTGACTTGACTGGTGCTTTGCCAGCCTTCCTGCTGACCAGTGCCAAGTAATTTAGCCCCCTGCTAAGGAAAAAAGGTAAAAGCTGGATTTACCTGGCTTTTCTAGATCTTCCAGGTTCTGCCAAAATGTGGCATCAGGACGTCATTGCATCAGCAGATTGTGAAATGAAGCACCTGCTTCTGATGCGTTTAGAAAAATGCCTGTTCCAACACACAGTACCCTGTAAAATCTCATATCTAGCATTCGAATCTGCCAAATTCCACCAGCATTTGTCCTTCACCTACAAATACCATGACATCAATAAGCTCTGTTGAAATAATGATTCTTCTACTGTGAGGGCACTTCTCCCTACCCCATGGGAAAAAATTATTTCATTGCATATAGATATAGAAAAATAGGTACTGCTATGTCCTGGCACCGACAAATTTACCCCAGCTTCCCTCCCAGGAAAAACAAGAGCCCTGTGTGCAAAACAACAGCAACAAACAAGATATTTTTCCCATCCCAAAAAACCATTCAGCTGTAGAAAATTGCCTAATAAGCCAGGAAAGGATAAGCTGGATCTACGGTAGCCAGAGTAAAAAGGTACACCTTCAAGATTACCAGAAGCTTAGGAGACTAATACATCACTCTTCAACAAGCAGCAAAGACACCAAGGCTCCAAGTTTAAACAGGACTTGCTTTTATCCCATCCAGACTTAAACTGTCTTCTAAATTGAGCAGAAAGGCTGACAGATATTTATATCTGAAAAATCTGTACTCCATATTTTAGATCTTAAGTGAAACCACCATCATTCAAATCTGATTATTTTCATCTATGTAAGTGCAGTCACCTTTTATATTACACAGTGAAAGTGCCATGGTAATATATGTCTAACGAGTATGGATAACCCCAAAGAAGTATTTTAAGCTCATCAGCTCTTAATTGAGGTTTTCAAAGCGGCTTAAGGGATTTAAACAAAAAAATATTCATTTCCTATTCCCTTTTATCACCAATACACGCCTAAACTCCTAGGCTGTTCTGAAAATCTCAGCGAGTTGGATACATATTCATTGGATGTAAGAAAACTGTCATTTTTGCTATCTATCTAAGCTTGGTAAAATTCTCCAGCTTAAGTAAAAAACTAATGGGCTAGATCAGCGTGTGCCATCAAAGACTTACAGACCCTCTGCATTCTGTAAAGCCTCATCTCTTTCAGCTGAATAGGAAGACTTCTAAAAGGCATACTTAGCTGAAATGAGAACCGTGATGGTATCAATGTGCCGCTCTTAGGAATCTATTTTGCATTGCTCCAGTACTGGAATGAGCAAGGTTCGATTGCTCTAATCAATGAAAAGCATCATGAAGTTTTGTGTGATTGAATAGCAAGAATTGGGAGCTCAGGGCTGACAATCTAACAAATTCCAGGTGCTACTATGTTTTCTATGCTACTGAATACAAACAAACTGTCTGGGACAGAAATTTGTCCTCAAATTGAAACAGTTGCTCCTCCTAGGAGATTAAAAGTTCAAGGTTTTAGGTAGGGGAAAAGGAGAAAAAACGCTGTTTGCAGGATGACAGAGGTGTCACTCACAGGATTTAGGCAGGCCTGGTGTGCCAGTTTACAAGCTCAGACTTTTGCACGTACAGGATATTACCGGGTTTTTTTCTATACGGTAGTATCTTTGCTAAGAAATTAAAAACATCACTGAGCGATGCTACTGAACCAGAGCAAGAGTCTCCTGATATTTCCTGACAATCACGACACATCACGTTTGCTCTTTATACGCAGAGCCCCCATCTCGTTGTTACTAAATTCCGTTTAATCACGGCCGCAGCCGGTCCGTCCCTCCCGTTCTGCAGTGCCAAACTTTTCCAGCGCTGCAGCAGCCCCAGCCCCAATTCCAGCTGCGGCAGCGCCGGGGCAGGGCCGGCAGCGGGCGGAGCCGCTCGGGGCTGGCAGGGGACACCGTGCGTTCCTCGGGGTCGCGGACACCTTTCCCGGGGCTGGGGCACCGTGCGTTCCCACGGTCGCGGGCAACGCTGCCCGGGCGGTGTCTCCGCGACTCCCCCTGGCGCGGCGGGCTCCGCCCGGTACCGCGGAGCTCCGCGGGGCTCCACGCGTTCCCCGGATGCCGCGCGCTCCCTCTGCGGCCGGCCGGAGGGAGGAGGAGGAAAGGAGGAGGA
>VZRI01004517.1:20130-46314 GCA_013397515.1 Upupa epops
GCCCAGGGGAGTTGTGGAGTCTCCTTCTCTGGAGATGTTCCAGGCCCACCTGGATGTGTTCCTCTGCGACTTGATCTAGGTGATCCTGCTGTGGCAGGGGGATTGGACTGGATGATCTTTCAAGGTCCTTTCTGATTCCTAATGATTCTATGTGGCTGTAATGGCTCTACAGAAAAAAAAAAAAACCTATGTACATGTGAAAATTCCTGCAAGAGAGAACCTCAAAGGCTTCACATGTTTTACTGGGCCTGAAAAGTGATGCTAAATATTTTAGAAGTTATAAAAAAACATTTTTGCACTGATTTCCCAACACTGTAGGCGCAGCTAACTCACTGGGAGAAGCGAGGCAAAATTGTCTCAAGATTGGCTACAAATGCAAATCCCATCTTTGCTCATCTGGTACCCTATTAGAAACACTGCAATGGTGCAGGTTACCTTGCCACCTAGAAGAAGTAATCCTCAAACTATTAATCAGTGAGGAATCAAGTGATAATTCATTTTGTGTATGAGTAAAGGAACCCACAAAGAATATGCACAACATAAAATTGAATTAAGTGCTAAATTGAATCTTTGCTTTTTTGTTAAAAACGACAGAAACTTAATAACTTTAAGCTACAAAATTCTAACAATCTGGGCACATAGCTGGAAAGCTAACTGAGCCCTAGAGCTGTCGATGAATCATAACTCCTAGTCTAGTGGAAATTCCATTATGATAAACTGATAATTTTTCATTATTACTAGCCTTTTCTAAAAGCTCTCACAATGCCAGGGCCCTGTTTCTGGTGGTATGTTTTCTATTTTATATTTTCCAGTTGTTCACTAGCAGCTTTTCAAGTTTGAACAGCAGATTATGAACTGCTTATAAATGAAAAAAGCTAAAAATATTGAGCTCGCTTTCACAGGAAGAAGTTCATTGAAGAAAGTAGGTGATGTACTGCTTTTGGCTAAGCCGCACAGTGCACCTGTAATAATTGTCAGTACGTGTAACAGCGGTGTGGGGAAGCTTTCCTTGAAGCTCTTAGGCAGGTTTTCAAGAACCTAGCAGAATATCTTGCAAAAGCTTAAACTCTTGGCAAACGGTACATTTTTGCTGTATGTAAATTAAGAGAAACTTACCTAAATAAGGATCTGTCCCACTGTTCTGGAATTAAATTTGTTCAAAACATAGAAAAGCAATGGTCCCTGTCACTGTTTGTTTATACGAATATCTTTCTCTGCAGCCAGCATATCGCTTTCACAAAAGTAACACTGTTTACTCAGTTTAAAAACAAACCAGCCTGATTTCCTATCACTACTGTCACAATTGGTTACAGCATGTGCACTTCTTGAAATGACACACTTTGAAACCTGGCTTTGATCTCTAGCTTTGTCATATTGCTACAGAGCATGCCAAGTCACCTTTCCACACACCTTTTGCCCAACCCACGTTGTCTACACTTAGGGCTCAGTGTGTCTGCTGAGCTTCATTTCTTTATTTCAGCCATGTTTTCAAATATCCTGAGATGCTCATGCACACCTTCTAAACCCAAAGGCTGATGCTCAACAGCAAAATACTCATCTGTATCAAGACCTACAGAGAGAGAGAGTAAATTGTATTACTATGCTTAAACTTCTTTGAAAAGTCAGGCTTCTGCATGCTTGAAAATTAATTAATGTGAGCTACTGTTAATAAACCAGAGAGCATGAGATGAGCTGGCAGTCCCAGAATGAGCTAACATAAAGGAAACTGCTATGCCAAGGAAGAGGCCAAAACATTTGAAAAAGTCCATGAGCCAGACAAGAATGAAATATCCAAGTAGGGCTAGGTACATCCAAAGAGAGGAAACACATTCAGAAATATAGTTCCTTCTCAAAAAATGCAGTCTCAAATATTCACCTGTAGAAGATAATTCCTAATGTATAATTAGTGAGTTTGCTGGTGACACAAAGCTGGGTGGTGTCACCAACACCCCAGCAAACTGTGCTGCCATTCAACGAGACCTGGACAGGCTGGAGAGCTGGGCAGAGAGAAACTGAATGAGATAAATAACAGAAGGACCTTCTTCCCAGGGAGGATGATGGAGCACTGGAACAGGCTGCCCAGGGGAGTTGTGGAATCTCCTTCTCTGGAGGCATTCCAGACCCATCTGGATCTGTTCCTGTGTGACTTGTTGTCGGTGATCCTGCTGTAGCAGAGGGATTGGAGTAGATGATCTTTCAAGGTCCTTTCCAATCCCTAATGATTCTGTGATAACCATGTTTCTAAGCAAACTGATCATCCATACACTTTTCAGAAAGACAGATGATGTCTAAACTGGATCTGTTTCAAATCAGCCATCTAGTTTTATCCACTATGGTTTTTGCAATAGTTCAAAATGAAACAGTGAAATCATCAGAACAGTACTTAGAACTGTGCAATCCCAATCCCACTACTTAGAACCATCAGTTTTTTCTTAAATGCCCAGCACAGATAGTATCTACTAGTTGTTGCTGTCACAGGATGCAAGTTTGCATAGTCTATTTCAGAAACTGCTGATAGTGCAAAATGGAGAGAAGTGGTCGCCTTTCAAATCAGGTGTCAGAACATGTGAACTAGGAGGTGACTTTCTGTAGTTATGCATTTTCATCACTGTCCAATAACATTACTAACGAAAAGCCCAAGGACCACAAAAACAATAGTCAGCAAATTCTTTTACCAGGTTAGAATTAGGAGGAACAGCAAGACAATTCATCGCTTCCTTCTCAGGCTTTTGAAATTCTGTCACTAGTACATGAGTCTAATGGTTTATTTGCATGTAAATAAATGAAGTCAGCTCTAAAATATCAAGTAATTCAAACAACATTGAATGGAAAAATCCTACACATTATCAAATCACCTAACTCCATGAACAGAAAAACACAACCAAAAGTTAGACCCAGAATGTGCTTTCTTCCAAAGAAAAGATGTTCCATTAGTCACATCTCAGCATCACTGCAATTCCTCCCAAGCCTTTCTGTTTAAGCTTTTGTCAGGTTGGATGTAAGCCCTAAGTTTCCTTCCTCTGCAAGCCACCAGTTTCCTTTCTCCACTTCTCCATGGCCTTACAAGACAATCAGATTCTCTGGTGCTGCTTCTCTTAGAGATGTTTTGTCTCCTCCATCATTTGCACTGCAGTTTGTTTTACGCTGCCTGCAGTAGGGCAGCCAAGCTTCCCTATGTCATGACCATATACTATGCACAACAGGGTCTGGGTCACTGCTTAGCAGCACACGGTCACAAGGCAAAAACATTCCACTGTAGAGTTCACTGCCACAATCAGAAACAACGTGATGGCTGAGCTCACTGTTTACAAACTAAATCTAGATAAGGAAACAACAGGGGACCATCATGAAAAGGAAAGTACTGGGGTTGAAAGAGCAACCGGACTTTTGCCAGTAGGCAAAAACATATTTGTAGTGTAGAACCAGCATCTGTGACCTCTCTTCTGATGTTTATCGATTTTGGCAATCCTCAGAAGACTATAACCACACAGTGGTGATTGTGACTTCCCATGTAAAATATGGGAACACTCTACTGCCTCGTATGCACTTGTCTGTGTAGCACTCTACTGTCTTCTGCTTTAAGGAATATCGATTCCTTAAACACCACTCATCCTAATATGAATATTGAATCTAATGCAATGAATACAAAAGTCTTTGGGCAACATTTTTCCATCAATATTCAAAATAACAGCTGTGATTTTAGAATCTGAGGAATCCAACTTTAAAATTTGCCTTACCAACATTAGCACCAGGTGAATGCATCTCTACATGGATGAACGTAAGTGGAAATTGTACTGATGTAAATAAGAGAATAATTAGCTTCCAAGCTTTTTTAACATTAAGGTTTGTCTTACTCATGTGGAGTTACAGGTTGTGAAGTAGAGAATGTCCTGAATAGGGCCAGAAGAGCCACTACATGTTGGATTTTCTAATTCAAGATTTTGTGAATGGCCCATAAATTAAGAAGAAGATCATTAGAAGTCAATTTAGAGGTAAAAGTTGGCTGTTTAAGCCTACCCCAGACTATACAGATCTGTTTCTCAGTAAGTAACACTGGGTATTAAAGTTCACAGGATTTACTAAGGTCAGGTTTGCTAACATTAATGTAAGAATAAGCAAAGACTGTAATAGAAGCTTTGAAAGTATTTTTAAATTTTACTTAGAACAGAGGGAGAGAGCATCAAATTTTCATGCAATAGTACTGTGTCAGAGCTTTTCAAAATCCAAGAGTGCATCCTCTAATAGGAAGACTTTAAAAAAAGCCAGTATCTGGGTACTTTACACAGAAGAACAGATTAGTGTTATTAGCGTAAAGTACAAGGATGGGCTTAGTCTTCACTAAGGCCCTGGACACTGTTGTCATAAAAGTAATGACAGAAATATGATAATAAGTGCAGCTTGACACGTCTCTCGTCACACTGGGAAGTTATTTTTTCTGCCATTCACTGAAGTTCAACAAGGAAAATAATTTTCCAGTTGCAAGCTTCAGATGTAGATGAGATCCTTCATCTTTTGCTATTTGTCATCTAATTGTCCTTCCAAAAGGCAGGACAACCTTAAGAAGACTTTGAAAAAGGAATACTAGGAAGAACGTTAGATAAAAGAACAGAGGAAAATGATGCACAAGATGATGCACAAGAGAGAAAAACAAGGCAAAAGAATAGAAACTAGAAAGGAAGTGCTGTTACTACTCTGAACAGTAGAAAACATGGTCATTATTACCACTCTGTGCAGGTATTAATAAAACTCTCAGTTTTTAATCCAAGTTGCCATCTATTCTTCAATCCCATACTTCCTAAACTTACTCATGATGATGATAGTTGATCTATATGATGTTTGGGAAGCATTTGTTGTGGTGCCACAAAAGAAATTATTATTGAAGCTAGAGAAAGAAGAAATAATAGAAAATCTGTAAAGAGGACAAAAAACTCATCCATGGGGAAATGAAAAATAGAGAATTAAAAGAAGAACCGTCAGGCTGAGGAAAGTTTAATAGGGAAGGTCATTGTGCATGACTGTTGTAACTAATGTCTGATGTTTCATCCATAAACGTACTAGAAACAGGAAGATGCTGACCTCGTTTGTTGATTCCTCAGTGCTGAGAAACATCATCAGCATTGGGAAACATCGTCTAAGAATCATTATTTCAAGTCAATATAGAGAGGGAGCTGTGTTAACTTCACCAATACAGATGCGATTAAATTTGACAGTGCACGATGCTGTTGATCATCAATAACAAAACTGTCTACCTTAAGCTGTAAAGTGGCATTTAGAAATTACAAAGAAAAAAGACTTGCACATACAAGGTAACTGCAAACCATCAATACAATATATCCATACAAAAGAGAGGTGCAATTTAGATGCAATTTTAGAAAAGCTGTTGTCAGAATAATCAAGAAAATATCAATGCCAGTGCACAAATTTTAGATTGAAAATTTCGTGCAGATCTGGTCAAGAAGGGAGATGTCCAAAGAAAGATGATTGAGGAGAAGGGGAAGTCTATCTTGTAAGACAAGACCAAAAAATTTTGGCTTACTTTGTTGAGCAAACTGACGGCTCAGCAGGAGCATAATCACAGCATGTAAATGCATCAGTGAGATAAACACCAGAGACAAAAAAAAGTCTAAATTAGCTAAGGACAAAACTGGCACAGGAACAAATGGATATTAACTGGCTGTGAATAAATTTAGGTTGGAATTAGAAGAAGGTTTCTGATCATTAGAGCAATCGAGATTTCCAATAGCCTTCCAACTGGAATAGTTGAGGCAAAAAAATGATTTACTTTAAAGTTGAAACACGATTGGTTTATGAAAGACTGCACATAACATGCTGTCTGTGAGAGCAGAAGACAGAGCCTCAGTAACCTCACTAACACCTTCCTTGTCTTCTGAAAGCTTTCCAACTTCAGCAGAAACAAACACCAATTCTTGTTCAGCAAGACCAAAACCCTCACCTTCCAAGATACCAAAATCCTTCCCAATACAGCTCTAGAGAGCTGGATTGTCTACACAGCTTCAGTAACCTCCTGCTAAGAGAGCCACACTGGCAATGACAGATTAGTCTCGTGTGTCTTCCCATTGCCTAGTCCCAAACATCATTTTGACTACACAGAGCTAAGCTCCACACTTGGAACACTCGATCTGCCAGCTTCCTTATCGAGTCTCCCACTCAGCTGAACCGATGATAAAACCTTAATAATCAGAGAAAATGCATTTACCCCATACAGCTAAACTCAGTGGTTCATGGCAGAGAAACGGAAGCTTTCCCCCATGTTGTAGTCATGTTCCCACAATCAGACACTGCAGGTTTGAAATTACCAGTTGGGTTAACACAGAGTAACAGTAAGTTGAAATTTATTTTAATACCAGCCAAAGTGTTAGAGCATGAGGCTCTAACTTAGAACCCATCAAAACCAGCAGGGATATTTGCCCTGACCTCAGCAGAACCAGGATACAGTTTTTTCTGCATATACCATCTCATGCTCTTAAGTTAGGTAATGTGGTACCATGCTTGGTAGTCCTAGTCAGGAAAAACTACTGAACTCGGAATGCTCTTGAAGGAATCGTAATGCCACATCTTCTAGTTAGTCCTATGTTCCTCCTAGTAAATTGAGTCAGAAAATGACTTTTGGGTTAAGTCAGGCTCTTAAAGCTACTTTAGGATGTAATGGCTGGAGAGTTCCATTTTCAGATCATGATGGCTGTGATTTGCATTTCTCAGTGTGTCAAGCAGACAGATGTCCACAAGCACTCCAGGACAACTGATAACATCAGTTATACATATAGCTATGTAGCTCTTGGCTGCCCGCAGTTGCTGCGCTGCAGTTTACTGAGCATCGCCCTGCTACTTGTATTTGAGAATTTCAGGAGCCATGCCAATAAAGAGTTTCCAAATAGGTGGATTCACTCGATAATCACTTGTCAAGGATATGCAGAAGCATATTGCTAAATTTACTGAGCAAGAAAACGCAACAGCTATTTGATGAGTTGAGTACATTTTTCTATGTGTATTTGCTCAGCACCAAGCAAAGTCATTTTATGTGAATTTACAAACAGGAGTATTTACTACTCCTACTTGCATACAAATGTGCTCAAGTTCTGTCCTGAGTGAGTGCCATTTGCAGAACAGGGGACTGGACGCATTCTGCTACTGAAGCAGCCAGCCAGACACAATAGACACAGACTGGAACCACTACATTTATCACGACAAAGTTAGCCAACTGGCTGAAGCGTGGGCACACATTAGACACACGGTGTACCCACCACACAAGTGCAGTTTACTGAAGAACAGCAAATTGAAGACACAGCAATAAGAAGGTTTTTACTGACTTTGGCACAGTTCAATAAACAAGGGTTGTTAGTTGTTTTTTTCCAGCGATGACAAGTTGATTACCCGTGTGGTGCTTTCGATATATTACTGTTGACAGATGTTCTTTAATTTCTAGTCATTCTTGCTAAATCATCAGTTCTAAAAATTAAAATCGTAGCCAGCAGTTCAAACAAAGCAGATGCTTCAACTGCATAATTTTTAGGACAGAGGTCAGCAAGGAGTGCAAAAGAAACGTGTTCCACTCATCTACAAGTAGAAACAGCACTTGTTTTGGGTGTTTTCCTCTTTCTGATACTTAGCAATCTGGTGTATGTTTTATTTTGAGTGCACTGAGGTGATGGCTGGACTAATTACTAATCAAGACAATTATGCATCTATATTTTTCCATGGTTTTTTAATGCTCTTTAACTGACACTTCTTGAAAAGCAGAATCTCTGCTTAAGACTCCGTCTACAACTGTCATTTGTGTCTCCTCAAATAATTAACTTTTTTCCCATAAAGGACAAAAGAGTCTAAGAATCATTAAGGTTGGAAGAGACCTCCAAGATCATCAAGCCCAACCATCAACCAAAATACATTTAAGCTATTAAATAGGTTCTGCTCTGGCTTACATTTAAAAGTTCTAATTAAATAACAAACTAAGCAGTAAAGTAATTGCTGGATTTTTTTTAAATTTGAGAAATGTAACTTCCAAACAGGAAATGGAAAGCACTTTTTGGTCCTCTATCACCTTCTTACTAATTGCTGGAAGAGAACCATGGCACCATCTTCTTATGTGCTGTAAGATCATAAAATCATTAGGGATTGGAAGGGACCTCGAAAGATCATCGAGTCCAAGATGCATTTAAAAAGATGCTGCTTTGTTCATCTACTCCCCATCCAGTGAAATCCTGGTTCCAGTAAAAATCAACACCTAAGATATCATTGATTTCAGTGCATCAGGATTTTGTTTAGAATCTCTCACAGTAGGAAGAATTGTTCCTTGCCTCAAAGTAGTATTAAAGGGATATTTTCATTCTGAGAACAGAGAACTAACTAGTGTAAAAGCAGGCTAAATTCTGCTGTGGGGATTTGTGCCTGTTTACACATTATTTCTACATGGTACATTTTCTACTCTCTGCAAAAATAGTTGCCTAATAGGACTAAAACATCTGTGGTACAATTTGAAGGGTATTAAGTATGGTCTACTCTGTCTATAAGGCAGACAGATTCCTTTGTCATTAGATCATTTCTTCAAATAGGTTAGAAAAGAAAAACAATCTACCATGAAATTTGTGTGAAATTGTTGTTTACTAGCTGGGTTTGAAAAAGACAGTAAGGGACCTTCCTCACCTCACAGCTCAGAATGTGGGACAGGTACTGGCAGAACAGTCTCAATGACTGAAGTCCCATTTCCCAAGCAAAGATGAAATCATACCCCAAAACACATGGCCAGAGAGGGGCTGTTTATGGAGGCCTACAGTGACAGGACAAGGGATAATGGTTTCAATTAAAGAAGGGTAGGTTCAGACTGGATTTTAGGGAAGTAGTTCTTTAGCATGAGGGTGGTAGAATACTGAACAGGTTGCCCAGGAAGGAGCAGCACTTCCATCCTCACAGGGAGTTATGCAGATATATTAAAGCACAGAAGCACACATTAGTGCAGTTATAGAGACCGTCCTATTTCTCATTCCTAAGCTGATTCTTTAGCCTGTAAAGATTAAAAGTAATCTTTAGATTTTATTGCAAGCTATGTGTCACATTTCACACAGAAATTAGAGTGCATGCTACAGGGTTCAGTGCACTTCACATGAGTAAATAGGTAGGGGAGTTAGAAGACACACAGGTAACAGCATCCCAAATGAGAGAATTCAGTCTTCAAAACACAGAAACCTGGTCAACTAAACGTAGCCCTCTTGAGATATTGCTGATAAGACATAGACAGAATGATGATTCAGGCAAGAAAGAGAATCAGAGGAGTACTGTGGTGTCAGTCATTAATGGATTAACAAAATCAAAATAATAAAGGGATTGTGAGGCAAAGTCCAGTCAGTGGCATTCTGCCCATAACAGCAGAGACAGGGCACACAGGTCATACCATGGGAGTGAGCGCAGGATCCAGTCCCCAAGCCACAGCAGGTGAGAAGGAAGTAAATCTCGTTCTGAATTGGGTTCAGTACCTGAGTGAAGGGTCAGAGTTGCAAGAGTGGAATGGTGTGTTTTTATCAGAGAGCACAGGAGCAATCTGTGATTTTATCTATTGCTTCTATGAAATTAAAACACATTTTTTTCACCACACACTCCCAATCTAATCCCAAGTTATATCTGGCCCATCAATTGTAATGCAATTCTTTCAAATTCATTCAATGCATTACTTCATAATTGTGGTATACTCAGAATCTGTAATACAATACACACAGTAAATGGAATAACACTCTGAGCCCTGCCTTGACTTCCACAGATCAGTTTGCTGCACTGGAGCGAACTAGCAAAACATAAATTATTTAGGTACAAGCCAACACACCTCACTTTGCTTAGAAAGTCTTGTTTGCCTTCAACTTACAGTGAAAGGTTATTCTGCTTTCTCCATTTTTCATACATACAGCAGGAAAATAACGTTGTGCTGCACTTAGTATGTCTCTAAAACAAGATTATTTGAATTCAGGATGGCTGTCTAAGGCTAACACACAATGTGATAATACAGGAGGACAGGGAACAGACTGGTGTTGAGCAATGGGATGCAAAAAACCCAACTACTGAACTGCTTCATTGTCAAACGGGCTTTTCAAGATAGTTGGTGTGAAAAGGTGTAAAGTGAAAGTGATTATTCAAAGTGGTAAAGCCTGCTTGAATAATTCTAAGAAAAGGACCATAAAGGGGGTTCCTAACACAGGAATTAGCATGCACATCAACCACAGCTTTTGGAGAACACCATGAGATAATGTCTCGAAGACTGAGAGTGAAAGGCCTCACAGAGAGATGTTTTCTTGACAATTAAGGTATTTTAATCACCATAAATAAATTTGTACGGAAACCCTTTAGCGAATGCTGGAATTTCAGATTAGCACCTTTATAGTTGCTGGAGTGTATCCCTGCCACACATTTCTCACAGTGCTAAAAAGCAGCCATGAGAGTGGGCCAGCAGGTTAAAAGAGCTGTAGGATACATAGCCCCAGCCACTGGAGCACTGCTGCAGGAGAAGGAACTTTCCAAAGGTATCCTAGATATCACTGTGGTCACCAGCTGCTTTAACATTGTCCCTACAGAACACTGCAACTTCATAACTAGCATAAATCTCCAGGTGCCCCACGGGTAGAGCAGGACATACACATCCATTCCTCCCTCTTTTCTTAAACTACACAAGGGAAAGAGTGTCAACAAAAGTTTGCTTTAAGAAGTTCTCAGGTTTGAGGGCAGTCCTTTGTCATTAGCTGTAGGTGACTGCTAATAGAATCTCAGTCCAGCTAAGGTTACTTAGCTCTCAAAAGAGTTAATAAGGAAAGGTATTCTCAAGGGATGCTCATTTAGAAGCATAGAAGTCCCAAGTCCCATTACCTGTATAAGCTACTCTGCCTCTAGAACTGCTACTTCTGACGATCATACCAAGAAATATCTAGAGCAGATCTTAGAGATGGAAAAGACAATAAAGTCAAACAAATCTTGAGTTGAATAGAGCAGATCACTGAAAGTTGCTGAGCTATAGCCCCACCCAGTATCTGCAACGACCCTTTTAATTCAAGGGATAATACAGATGTAATTAGAAAGTAACTTAATGCCAGGTATTAGAACTAGCTGCTAAATACCATAATGTTCCAGACTGGGATTCTAGTTATGAATGAAAGAAAAATTTCACCAAAAAAGCCAAAATACAGAATGGACTGAAAACATCCAGAAAACATCAAGCCCAAAAGATTTTAAGAGAAAGCTGGATTTTTTTCAGGAAAAAAACCCAACAAACAGAGGGCACTGCTGCTGGCTAGGCATTTGTTAATTTTTCATGTGAATTTATTGCATATGTAAGTGATTGAATTAGTAGCACTGACAGGAACCCAGGCACAGTAAAAGCTTCCTGATACTGACACAGCACTGCTCAAGCTGTACAGTCCTGTCCATTAGCAGTACCGCTCGCTGTCGAAGCCCTAAGCCTCCCTCTCAAGCAGAGTCTGCAGAGCGCCGGGGAACTGGACTGAGCGAGGGAGTGCTTCTGCGATGTGAATTCGCAGGCATCCGTAACAGACTAGGATGAGACCACTACAGTGTTTTAGATTAATGACCTCACTCGGACTCTGATGCCAGGCTCAAAGGAAGAAAGTCCAGTGCAAGCTAATATGCTACCAAAATACTGCAAGGTAAGTTTGGGGGAATAAGAACGTTAAGAGGATTTTATATTGTCATAAAGAGTAAATGCAGAAGGGATTCAGAAAGAGCCAGCTTGCAGAAGAGAGTGTGTGGTACAGAAATCAGAATCATTTCCCACCTTTGAGAAAACAGGGTCATTTCCAGACACTCAGAGGCTGAGCAGTGAAATCTGGATCTTCTAGCACAGAGCAATAGATTGCTTCACAACAGTGAGGCTTTGCAAGCAAACTAGGGGACTGTAAATTGCATATCTAATAATTTAAGCGTGCAAAGCTATTGTCAGATACTACAATCTGAAAGAACACAGGTATCATGGCTGCTATGAACTCCTTAGGGAGGCTCATAACCTTTTGGGAATCCTTTCCTCGTTCCCTGCAACGCATTAACCTTTTGACCATGTCTGTGCTTGGATCTGTGTAAAGAAATCGTACGCACAGACAGGAAGAGTTGGGGACTGGTAGAAACAAAACTGTACAAAACAGAGATGCAGGATACAGTGTGTGAATTCTGTATGAAACCCTTGTACAAAAACCTCATATCCAAGAATAGATACAAATCTAAAAAAAAAAGTATTTCAGATGAATTATGAATGTGTAGATGAGCAGCCACAGGCAACTATTTCACTGCTGTCTTATAAACTACATTCCTGTAGCGTCAGACTGTAACAACTTATAAGAACACAATACGAGCTTTTTCTAAGAGCGATGCTGCTGGATTTAGTGGTGCTGTTAATGGAGTGAGATTTTTCTTGGCGAAAGAGTGCCATAAACCAGCTCTTCGTCACCACTTCCTGTTTACATCTTGTGGTTTATTCTCTAGAGCAAGCACGTACTTCTCTCAATTGAAAATCCTGCTTATTAGAAAATAAATATTGCTTCATGGTTTTCTGTTCACAGCATTCACCCTCATGAAAGGCATTTCTTCTTAAGTGAATTATTTTCCTCCAAAGTAGTGAAAGAATGACTGCTCTCTGTTGAGCAGAGTGGTAGAGCTTCACTCAATGTGTGTGTGGGGGGGGTGGTGTTGGGTAGGTCTAGACAGTCTTCTAAAATTTCATTTAGATATCATTTGTAATTCATGCGAATGATTTTAGTCACTTAGCAAAGTTCAATCTTTTTTATTGAAAGCTATTTCACTGCTGCAATTAAGGTACTGAATCTGATGAATTTGCACATGGTTGATCTCAAAGGAGAGAGGACAAAACACAAAAGACCCCCAAATTAAATTCTAATCCAATTTAACAATAACTGTAATGGAAATGAGGAAAAAGTAGTTACTCTAGAACCTCAGGCTCACAGTAACATGAAAAATGAAGCAGATCATACAGAAAATGGAACTAGTTTTAGTCTTCACCTATGTGTTACATGAATATTAACATAAAACCAGGCTATTTATTTATCCTATAAATGATGTTGATACACCAATTCAAGAGGTAGGATAGAGATATATATTATAAATAAGAATACACAGAGGGACACAACTACATGTTTTTGACACTGAAACAGCACTTGAAGTGTGTTCTCATACATTCACGAATTTTGAGAAGGATCAATTTATTGCCATGTCATATGAACTGTAACAGAATACAGACTGCTGAACTTTACACACTTATTTGATCTTCAAGACCAGTTTGAATGCAAACAGCTTTGATGCTATAGTTTATATATAAAGATGCAAAGTGATGGGAAATCAACTGTCATTTGTCCTGGACAGGATGGAGAGCTGGGCAGAGAGAAACATAATGTTACAACAAGGGTCAGTGTAGAGTCTGGCATCTGGGCAAGAACAGCCCCAGGGACTAGGATAGGTTGGGGGCTGACTTGTTGGAGAGCAGTGGAGGAGAAAGGGACCTGGGGGTCCTAGTGGCCAGCAGGATGACTATGAGCCAGCAATGTGCTCTTGTGGCCAAGAAGACCAACAGCATCCTGGGAGGGATCAGAAAGGGGTTGGTTAGCAGATCAAGGGAGGTTCTTCTACCCCTCTACTCTGCACTGGTGAGGCTGTATCTGGAATACTGTGTTCAGTTCTGCTGTGTTCAGTTCTGGGCCCCTCAGTTCCAGAAGAACACAGAGCTGCTGGAGGGTATCCAGTGTAGAGCAGCAAAGATGCTGAAGGAGGTAGAACAGCTCCCTTCTGAGGACAGGCTGAGGGAGCTGCATCTCTTGAGCTTGGAGAAGAGAAGGCCAAGGGGTGACCTCATTAATGTCCATAAGTATGTGAAGGGTGGGTGTCAGGAGGAAGGAGCCAGGCTCTTCTCAATATCATCTGTTGACAGGACAAGGGGCAATGGGTGCCAGCTGGAACAGAGGAGGTTCCATATAAATATTAAAAGGACCTTCCTTCACAGGAAGGGTAACAGAACATTGGAACAGGCTGCCCAGGGGGTTGTGGAGTCTCCTTCTCTGGAGACGTTCCAGACCCACCTGGATGTGTCCCTGTGCGACTTGGTCTAAGCGATCCTGCTGTGGCAGGGGGATTGGACTAGATGATCTTTCGAGGTCCCTTCTGATCTCTAATGATTCTATAATTCACTCAATATGTTCCAGCAGTGACCCTTCAGACAGTTCAAAGAATCTTTAGAGAGTAGAGGAACATAAAGCATTGCTTTCATGCAGACAAATACATTGAAAACTATCATACAAGAACTTTTCTCAGGTAAGCTGAATTAAGATAAAGTTTGAGATTATATTTACAGGCACCTAACTCATGACCTGTGAAACTAAGGACATGAAAGAAACAGTTAAAAGTCTCTATCTTCTTCTTCTCTGCCTAGCACAGCATTTCAGTTCACTTAGAGTGGACAAAAGTGGCAGTTGGAGAAGACAGAGGAATAACCCTGAAGGCAGCAGCAGCCTCTTGCTATATACGGCACAAAATGATCTTACAGTGTAAAAGTTTCCATTGCCTTTGGAGGGAACAGGATTTCACCTCCAGTCTTGGGTGAGGGAACTGTGATCACGTTTAAGGAAACAGCTAGGTCAAGAACCAGGAAGGCCGATTTGCAGAGTGAACTTAAAATCTATTCACGTGAACATGACAGGAGTGTGTATTCCTTTATATTATAGTAAGCAACATAGCCTACCTGCTCTGAGGTAGTGTAATCATACATCTAATTTTAGAATTTTCTCAGAAGGTTCCTGGCAACACAAGTTTTTTACAGTACAGCCAATAGAATAAGGAGTGACAGTCTCTAAGCCTGGAAACAATTCCCACTAGAAGTCATGTGGACGAGGCTACAGATAAGGAACACCTCTCTTCCTTATGCATGGAACAGAAGCAAGGTTATTCAACCACTTGCAAAGAAGTGAAAGAACCGATTTTACCCACACTTAGAGTGGAAGCAAAAGACAAAGGAGTTTGAACCTGTCATTTAAAGAAGTAGGTGAATATATGTACTGATTGAGGAGCAAGAACAATTAATACTTAGGGACACTAAACAGACTGTCATCAGGAAAATGACAGAAGCCAAGTCCAGAGGAAAGCTGAAGTGAAGTTGCATTGTTGTGGTAAATCAAGTTAACAAACAGAGGTCAGAATAAGTAAATGCATTGTCTTTACTACTGACCTTGTCAGTGATGATAACCAAGCCAAGACTATCGACACTGACAACACTAACTGTTGCACGCTTCACTGCTACATTCACTGAATTCATTTCTCTCCTCTTAACTCCATGAAGACACTAATTTAATGAATTAATGCCCTTCTCCCCAGCTATTAACACAAGTAATTGCTAATGCCCACATGAAAAGCACTGATTCGAAGGTGTCACATAGAGCAGAAATGGAATGACCTTACCTGCCAAACACCTTACTAAATGTCTGAGCATCCACCACAACTAGTCAGTCAGGAAATATGAAATTATAGGTAGTTAAGTATTTTTGACAGTATGGTATTTAATTTTTCACAGAGATTACTCCATATCATTAATTCAAACCAAAATACATCTACCATATATTTTTTAATGCTGGAATAATCCTTTCAATTTTATTTTGCTATTCTCTCATGACTGCACAAAAGCAAAAATTCCCTCTGTAGGGACCAGTAGTTGAATCAACTTGCTTATGAATCAAAGCCTGGTTGCTTTATTTAGAACAATATTAGCAGAACTCATAGAATCGCAGAATCATTAGGCATCAAAAGGGACCTCAAAAGATCATCTAGTCCAATCCCCCTGCCACAGCAGCATCACCTACACCAAGTTGCACAGGAACACAGCCAGGAGGGTCTGGAATGTCTCCAGAGAAGGAGACTCCACAACCCCCCTGAGCAGCCTGTTCCAATGCTCTGTTACCCTCACTGGGAAGAAGTTCCTGCTAATATTGATATGGAACCTCCTCTGTTCCAGTTTCCACCCATTGCCCCTTGTCCTATCAACAGATGACATTGAGAAGAGCCTGGCTCCTTCCTCCTGACATCCACCCCTCACAGATTTATAGACATGAATAAGGTCGCCCTTCAGCCTCCTCTTCTCCAAGCTAAAGAGACCCAGCTCTCTCAGCCTTTCCTCAGAAGGGAGCTGTTCTACTTCCATCATCTTTGTTGCTCTACGCTGGACACCCTCCAGCAGCTCTGTGTCCTTCTTGAACTGAGGGGCCCAGAACTGGACACAATACTCCAGATGCAGTCTCACCAGTGCAGCAGAGGGGGAGAAGAACCTCCCTTGATCTGCTAACCAACCCCTTTCTGATCCCCCCCAGGATGCTGTTGGCCCTCTTGGCCACAAGAGCACATTGCTGGCTCATAGTCATCCTGCTGTCCACTAGATGACTCACGTAGTCCATTGAACCTCTACCTGGATTCTGCCAGCTTTACATAGCTGAAGCAGCTCCTTACTTTGAATATGCAGCAGCAAAAGTTGATATTTAGTAATCCACTGAAGATTATGCTTCTGTACCTTTCCCTTGCATCTGTATTTACCCAAAACAAAGCTATTCAAATAAGCTTTAATTAAGATGCATCATTCTACCACACTCTGTGTGTGCAAAGCTGCTTTGATCCCTTCAGCTGGGAATACTAGCAGTGATGCCCCAGACTAGCGGGACAGTTAGCTGACAGTGCAAACCATGTCCACTGTAATGGGGCATCAGTACCATGTTTAGCTGATTCATAAGTCACTTGGGTAGCCCCCTCCCACAACAGCCACTACCAGAGCCTGTCCAGGCATGGCCAGTGTGTGGAGATGGATACTCAAGCTTTTCTTTGGCAGCAGAGCTCTTTGTAGTGTGACAGTGTAGGTGTCAATCTTCATCCTGCTTACAGCTGGAGATCGAACTGCAGGTCGCAGCACCACAGTTCCCTAGCAGTTGTGCCACAGAGAACAGTTGTTAGTTGAAAATTCCTGGAAAAAGGCATCTTTTTTAAAAAAAAAAATCTTACTATATTAGAGTTAGGGGCTAAATTACAGTGAAAACTAGAAAAAATAGGAGTTCATTATTAAGAAATATATATTTAATAATGTTATTAAATATTCTAATAATTATTATATATAGTATTAATTATATCAATAAAATATAAAATAACAGTAGAGTGCCAAGAGCCTTTCTTTACTGAGGCCTCTCTCCCAGATAATATCCATCAGTATTTTAACATCAACATTTCAACAATCCGTTGTTACCAAGTCTTACCAAAGGCTTTTCACAGAAACTCAGTGTGACGCATTAATAACCGAGGCAGCAGCTGACGTCCTCGAGATTCCCCCATACATCAGATCTGTGGGATTCTGCCCCATATAACTCAATTAAAGCCAACTTCATTTGGGTGCCTGTGAGTTAACAAGCTGTAGCCGTACTTGTGAAAGGGATGATCACTTTACTCAGTAATCGTACATGCTCTTTTAATTACTTTGACTTTGCTTTCGCTCCATCACCTCCCACAAAAATTAAAGCACTCTCTGCATGAAGAGTGGCTACGAGCTGAAGTTAATTTAGCGCCTAAGACTTAGCAATACATCAGTGGCAATACAGTGGAAAGAAACAAACTTCCAGCAGCTCCAAGAAAAAAAGCCTGAACATCCTACCATGAGGCAGAATCTTTCATCTTTTGACTTGAAATTGCAGAATCTATTATTTTATGCTCTAAACGCTAAAGAAAACACCAATAAAATGGGATGATACTAAATGTAAGACAACTACTGTAAAAAACTTAAACACTTAATCAAACTCTTCATGCCAGTATGCAGTTATGGGAACTTTCAGGTAGCCAGCACATCCGAGTGTGACAACGTGTGGGCAAAGGCATAACTACTGCTGAAACTGTACTGTTCTGCAACTTCTTAAAATAAAGCTCTCTATATTTTATCAGTACAGCAATCTGAAGTTCAAGTGTCTTGAATGATTTCTCACTTTATCTAAAATATGAAATCTATTTTAAAATTAAGTTTTCCTGTAAAATGAGCATTTATGGCCCACTTGCTGCAGAAGTTTACGGGAGGCTTGTGGGAAATAAAACTATCCGTGTAAGATTATGAGAGACCCTTTCCAAACTGAATATGCTTGAACATAGCCAGCTCTCTAAGCCATATTTACCTTCAAAAACTGGATTTACCTTTGCGACTGCTCCTCTCAGACAGTAGATTTAAGACTGAACTACAGAAATCATTCAGAGTCTACTCAAGGATTCACTAGTTTGAATATATTAAGAAATCGATAAACAGGAAACTTGTATAACTAGTATTTCAGACAGAGAAATGATTAGACAGAATATTAGAAAGAGACTGCAAAATGATTTCCATCCTCAGGAAAAGAAAGTCACTTTCTACCCAATTTACAATGGGTAGTGTTTTGTGATTCTGTGAAAATTGGTAGAATTGCAGCCTCTGCATAATAACAGCGCTGCTGTCCCCAGAAAAAGCAATAGCTCTGTCTTCATTAGATGGAATCACTAAGGCTAAAATACTCGATGCATTTTGGCAAAACATGATTTTATTCCTACATGTGCTCTTACACATACGTACATCTAGAAAAAACAAGAAATAGAAATAATAATGAATAATACAAATAACTTTATAAATATGTAGGAAAATAAATTTATGTCACCTAGGAAAATAAAACATGACATCCATGCAGAACTGCCGGCAATCACCAGAATATTTTCTCCAAAGAAACTCTAAAAGTTCTTGCTCTGTATGTATGAGCTTCAGCAGTTTATTATTCCCTTTGTCTTTGATAAGAACCTTAGTGCCATGCTGGAAATCACCCCATACAGCAAGCATTTCACATCAGAATTTGTTGGTATGTTGTCAGCCCTGCACATCGCAAAGATCTTTTATCAGGGTTCCAAGGGGCTAGCACTCTAGATGACATTACTGGACATGTGGTTCACTGGCTATATATACACAAGTCCTCTGCTTTCTGAGGTTCTCTGTGCCCCATTATCTTTATAAAAGTATTCTAAGGATGGTGCTAACCCAGCTCACAGAGGTCTATCCTGTGGTGAAATTCACTGAGGCCCATCAAGTTCCAGTTCCTTGGATAAAAGTCAAGAAGTGAAACGGTACTGGAATAAGCGTCTGCAAATGAGGTGTGGTGAGCTAAGGTAAAAAACAAACAGCTTCCTGAAATGCACATAGGAGGAAAGAGGGCTACCCTATCATTTTCTTATATGGAAAATACACATCTCCAAACAGCTGCAAATGAAATGTCTATCACCTTTTCCTATTTTCCTCGTTTTTATGCAATCATTTACAGTGCCCTTCTGGCCTGTTGTTTCTTCTAACAACTCTCTCTGCTCCATGCCCCACATTCTGAACCTACACTAAGTGCAGAAATTACCTGCCTCGTTCACTTGTTCGAATCATGGGGATTTTTCTTAGAGGCAGAACCATAGATTCAGAGTATTTTTGTCATGACAAGCTTAACCACTCCACTTAATTTAAAGCCCTAAATTATTTGGTCAGCGTAGAGTCACACTCAGAAAACCATTCAAACCACACATCACACATTTTGTCCATCACTGTCCTGCTGGAACATCTAATCCCTTGAGCACTGCATTGTGATGCCGTGACATTTTAACATCCAGTGAAGTTTCAGACTGCTTCACAAGATTTTGTTTGATAGAATCTGGATCTTGAAAGTGTGAATTGTTAGATACTGTTATTATCGTTAACTACTTATTGTAGTAGTTGTGGCCTCTATTTGCTTCAACACTGTTTCAAAGGAAACATTAAATTCTACCCATAAAAAAGGATTCTGTGCATCCTTATCCTTTGTCCAAGAGCAGCATATATAAATACACTAAAAAGAATAGTTAAAAAAGAAACCTATTGTTTCAGCAGATCCACAGCATGAGAAAACAGCCCAACCTGTTAAGAAACAGCTCACATCAGCACTTCTGCAGTATGACCTAGCTACTTCATCTTACTGAGCTTCAATGTGTTCTGCTGGCTGACAGCAGTGAGCAAAGAGATACTGAGACAGAAAACCAAAGTGGAAGTTGGGGTGAGACATTAGCTTCTGAAAGCTACAAAGGGAATCTCTGCATCTCTCTATTTCTCCCAGACTTGCTGGCACCCCCCAGTGAACAGCCAAAGTCTGCTTGTTTTCCACACACAGATGCAAAAATAATCAAGTTGCATAAGATTGAGAGCGTTAAAAAGCACACAGGGAGTCTCTATCGAGATTCTAAGTAGTAAGAAAAACACTGCACAACATCAACACAGCCGAAAGACTTACACACAGACAAACCTGGACACGTGAACTTGGTATTGCCAGGAACCATGGATAATGAGCAGCAAGCCCTAGTTGGCTGTTATGCGGATGTGTTAGAAAGATGAGATGTCAGTGCTTTTAATTGTTCCATTTTTACTGGTACCTCCCAATGACCTAGAGAAAACGTGACAAAAATGCACTAAATACACGTGCCAGCTCGTCTGTGCACGCAGAGTAGTGCAAGTGTGGCAGTGGTCACAGAGCTCTGCCTTAAAATACTCATTGGATTAAGGCGTGAGTGGCAGAAGTGGGAGCCAGCACTGGTTAGGGGCTGGTGTGCAATCACCAGCCACGCTGAGCTTTCAACAGAGGTGAGCGTTTCTCTTAGGCTGTCTTACAGTACACAGAAGCTTTACCTGTACAGTATCTTATGAGAGTCTGACTTATTACCAGAATGTAACTGGAAATCAGGGCAGAACATTTATCTCTAGCTTGTAAATGGTAAAATGTAAAAAAAGATGTAAATTTTCAGTTGTCCCTAGCAGACCGGAGATTAAATCACGGTTTGTATTCCTGTATTTCTGTGTCTAAGTTGGCTCCTTAGGAACCTTCAAAAACAGCAGGCTCCTTTGACTAGAAAAAGCAAGCTGTCCCCCTTAGTAAATCAGTTAGGACACAAACCTAGTACTGGTTATATGAGCAACTGTCCACAGACTTCAGAATCTCACTCAATAATGCCACCTTTATTCTTCAGTCACTTCCTTCCCTCTTCCAAGAGTCAGTGCCTGAAGGAAACATGGCATTTGCAATTCCAGTGAGGCCATACCATATGTGTGTGTGAGGCTGATCAATAGGAGAAGCTCCTCCTTCTGCCGTTCCCCATGAAGGAATAACAATTTGCCTGACAAATTAATGCTTTAAAAGCAGGGCAAGAACAAACAGCAATCTGCAGTCAATTTTAATAACATGAACATGCTCTATATTCCATTACAATACTCAGTGCTATGGGCACAGGAAGTAGGATAGTAGGCAGGATTTACCCGCCAACACACTGCGTACAACCTACAGGAGGTGTCAGGGGGCAATGACCACTTCCAGTGGCAGTCTGGTTGCAGAGTACCCTCATAGGAGAGTGGTTTTGGCAGTATGGATGCCAGTTCACAGAATCACAGAAGATCTTTGGTCAGAAGAAACCTTTATCATCAGAGCCAACCTTCAGGTCAGCCCTAAACCATGTCCTTCAACACTGTTTCAATAAGCCTTTTTAATACCTCCAGGGATGGTGACTCCACCAGTGCCCTGTGCTGTTCAGATTCAACAATGAGGAACGGACCTGATATGTTTGGTTACTCAGTACACACATAACCAGAGGAACTAAGGAACCCTCAGTTTCTTCCACTGCAAAGTCAGTCCAAACAACACGTAATTCATGAAAGGAACTGCTTTTGGCTCCAAACACACCTCTCCTCCTACTTCAAACCATTCTTCTGTTCTCAGTGAAAACACAGACACCATGTGCTGGTTTGGTACAGACTGATTCCAGCAATGTGGCACCTACAGCTTTCATTGAGAGACACAACTACGATCATCTATTGTGATCCACAGCAACGTAAACCAAAGAACATGACTGGCTCCTCAGTCAAGTCCAAGAGACTGCTCAGAAAACATCTTTTAGAAAGCCAAGCAGTCTTGACAGAAGGACTACAAACAGACAAGCTACTGCACTCCTCAGCACAATCACAGTATACAGCAGTATAGACAGCTCCTTCCGAACACAGGTGGTTGGTCCATTTTCAGCACCGCTACCTGCCTCACCCAACTGATTTTCCTTAATTGTATAACCCAGCACTAACTCTGGGGAAACAATGACTTGGGAAGAAGCTCTTTGCAGCCAAGAAAGAGAAGGTATTTTGCTGTAAAAATCTCCTAGTTGCAAATGCATTAACAGAAATGACTGCGTGCTCACTATGCACAAATAGGCAGAATTGTCAGTCAGCAAAGGGCAGGCAGACTACAGTGATGTGTCTGGGTGATATGCACAGTTTACCATCTTAGCATTCCTTAGCAGTTTCTTCTGTCCAAAAAAAATGTATGATGCTTACTGAGGAAAAAAAACCATCAACAATCTATGCTTATTGCAGATTCACACCTTCCAACTTCTGTTTCTTCAGCAATGGTTTATTCCCTGTATAATTCTCGTCTGGAAGACACTGATAGTACGAGGACACTGCAAAATGATGACAATGAACGTTTACAGAATGCCTGTCTGTAGTAGACTGCTATAATGAGCAATAGCAGTTCTCTAAATACCTGCATAAACTATACCAAACACAATTCTTATTCTTACCAGTTGGCATTAATTTATCTTTCCTGTGCCCAAAACCCATTATGGACAAACACTTGGAGATTACGTCCTTGCAAGAATGAATTTTAATGAATAGATAACCCTAACATCGAGCCAGTCTTCTAAAGAAAAAAACAGAAAAACAGCATCAAAAAAATGAAACTGCTGTCCAATTTAATTGGATGTTACAGGGAACATCACTACTCCCAAAGCTCTTCCTGCCAAACTCTCTTCCCGACTGATGGGAGTGCTTGGGTTCTCTCAGTGCTACCGCATGAAATAATACAAATTCTCTATCATGGAGCATGACATCAGATCTGGCATTGCAAGATGGAAAATCCATCAAATGGAGACTTTGTTCCCTCAAACAGTCATTTACTACAAATCATTAAGCTGCTTATTTAATATTTATGCAAAGACTTCATGATGCCATGCTGGACTGTAAGAGACAATATGTACAAAAGACAACTCAATTCCTAGGAGGCTGAAAAAAGCTTGAAATACAAAAGGAACACTTGTACCCACTTTCACCATAAAACCAAACCATGCAGCTGCTCCTGAGACCCTGTGAGCCTCTCCAGGGAGCTACAACCCTTGTTACCTGGATGAGGGAGTATAGGGTACTGTCAGCAAATTTGCTGGTGACACAAAGCTGGGTGGTGCCACTGACACCCCAGCAAACTGTGCTGCCATTTAATGAGTCCTGGACAGGCTGGAGAGCTGGGCAGAGAGAAACTGAATGAGGTACAACAAGGGTCAGGGTAGAGTCTGGCATCTGGGCAAGAAAAGCCCCAGGTACCAGGATAGGTTGGGGACTGATAGGTTGGAGCAGCAGGAGAGATATAGAGTGTTTGAAACAGGTGGGTGGTACACACTAAGCTCAGGATTTATCCATTGATCAAAAGTATGTAGGCCAGTTCAGATGTAGTGTTCTACACACAAATAAAAACAAAGGTGACTTCTTTCCCTTTTGCTTTCCCTTCAGTCCCCTTTAGGGAGGTTGTCTAGATACATCCCAACATAACCACTTGACTGTCCTTTCAGCTACAGTTTCCTCTCCAACACAATTCAGTGGCAGGTTTCTAAATCAAAAGCCCAATAACCTGATTGTTTTCCAGATTGATCTGCTTGGTACAAGCAATAAAAAAATAAGCTCAGATGTCACATTGTTAAGCAACCGAACCCTTCCACACCCACTTCACTCTGTGGGGCACCAACGCCATCATTCAGAGCAGCTCATGCCACAGGAGCGTATCAAATTCTCTCCTATTTGATCTTTGGGTTTTGATCAGAACTCACTTTCAGTAAAGCAAAAAAGGAAAGATAAAAGAATAAATTTCACTTTGATCAGAACTCATTTTGCATAATCTTGATTACGGAACGTCAGTGGTATTTGCAAACAGTGGCAGTGGTGTCTGACTTGCACCTTACCATTCTGAGTCATAAAACACATACAAAATTCAAATCCCCTTAATGCTCAGAATTTTAAAAGTACTAGGGATATAGAAAATGTTGAACTAAGGTTTTCTTCCTTAGAGTTAGCACACCAAGTTTATTATTCCTGTCATGTTCTGTCTGTTTAATTGGATAACAACCGCAGTCATATTATTGCTTGCAAGTACGTACAAGCACCCAACAATGTTTATGCAAAGAGCTCCAGATGCCTTGCTGGTTAAACGGGAACGTTGTATTTTGAACGTGCAGCAAAGGGTGGTGAGTTGCTTCATGAGTGCTAATTGCAGAGGAATGAGGAGGACAGAAGGTGAATTAATAAGAACTCTGGTGTCTGACCACTGAATCTTTGCTGCTAATAACACAAGTGAGGACTAATGCTTTAGCTGCACAAAGTCCTGCCCTGCCCTACAGTCACTACCCATATTCCATCTTTTTTTCCTTTCCTTGTGCTAGTGGGAATAAAATAATAGGGATCAGAGGGGAACAAGCTTGAGTTATAGGCATCGATAGTTCAGGCTTTCCTCTTCACACACTGTGCACATACATATTTCACAAGAGGTTTCCAGTTCGTGTGCCAGAGAAGAGGAGGCAAGTGCAGCTTTCTGCTTCCTCATCTGGCAGTATTCACACAAAACTGAAATCAGTCAAAACTCTTCACAACTCCATTGATTTGTGTAGCTTAACAACAAGAATAAATTCTAAATATTTCTCTTGTCGTGTCCCAGGCTCTGGAGACACTGGGTACAACCCAGGATGGCACTTTATTTCCCATCATTTTAATGAAGTTAAACACAATCAGAGCAATCACCACAAGCTTTCACAGAGGATTTACCAGATGCTCACATTGTATAGCTTGGTATAAGCTTGATTTGCCTCAGTATTTGATATGTAGAAGAGCCTCTTCCAGAGGGTTCTAAACTGTGCCTCCCAGACACAATTTGGGAGAGTGCTGGAATTTCAATTGCAATATTCATATAAATACTTGCTTTCTTTTTTATATACATGGTGAGCTTTTGCAGGGAAATTTCTCCTCCTACTGTACATCTAGGTAGGTTTAAACAGAAGTGTTCAGCAGATACCATTTCCACTTGTGTTTTCCTCCAGTAAGCTCATTCTACTCCACAGAATACTGAATCCTGCCAGAGAAAAACCTGAAAACACAGATGCATTTTTCAAGCACTAATGCAAGCGATCTGTTCCAACACTATCAAAGGCACACTGCTCTCCCTCCAGGTTGCCTGCTTCTCACATAAGTGAGGAAGATTAAATACATGAAACTCCTCTTCATGAGGGGAGGTGTTAACCTGCCTTCTCAGAGTTGTGTGATTATCTCAGAACATGTGCAAGGAAAAAAAAAACGCACTAACAACATCCTAAAGTGGGTTGTTTTGCAAGAGGATGTCTCTTAGTTTGAATATTGTTCAGGGAAGTAGCAGTTCAATGTCTTCATTAAGGATAAAAACAGCCATATCTTTGAATTCATCCTTATCTAGTGACTTCAGTGGTCAAGCAAAATGAAAATCAAAAAAGTCCTCATTTGCTGATTCCTACCCTGACTTCACATACTCACATCACGACTCCTATAAATGCGAGTACCAGCTAGTGAAGAAAAAATAAGAATTTCATAGTCAGGAAGATGACAGGTAAGGATAGCACTCTACTGCAAATCAACACCCGTATGAACAAAGGCTGAGAGAACTGGGTCTGTTCAGCCTTGAGAGGAGAAGGTTTAAAGGGGACAATATTGCAATGTTCCAGTCCATCAAGGGTGGCTACTAGGAGGATGGAGACTCCCTTTTCACAAGGAGTCATGTAGAACAGTCAAGTGAGAATGGTTAGAAGTTGCTCCAGGANTAAGAATTTCATAGTCAGGAAGATGACAGGTAAGGATAGCACTCTACTGCAAATCAACACCCGTATGAACAAAGGCTGAGAGAACTGGGTCTGTTCAGCCTTGAGAGGAGAAGGTTTAAAGGGGACAATATTGCAATGTTCCAGTCCATCAAGGGTGGCTACTAGGAGGATGGAGACTCCCTTTTCACAAGGAGTCATGTAGAACAGTCAAGTGAGAAT
>VZRI01004517.1:46790-80154 GCA_013397515.1 Upupa epops
ATGGTCTTCCAAGGGAAGTGGTAGATTGCTCAACTTTAGACTATTTTAAGGCTCGGCTTGATAGAGTTCTGGGCCAGCTTATTTCAACTATGTGCTGTTTTGAGAGGCTGGCCTAGATGATTGCTGAGGTTCCTTCCAACCTGCAACCTGTGAACACACAATCTCTGGCTAAAAGGTCAACCTAGACAAATTAAAATACACCAGGGAGGTTAAAAAGAAACATCTTCCAACAGCTATTGCACCAGATATCTGACTGTATCATTAGATGGGCATCTCTTTCACTTCACAAGGTAGTGTATAACCTCAAAGAAATTTCAGGGTTCGGGTCTATGAAGTACTTCACAGTTCCTGGTGATTTAAGAGTATCCTCAGTACCATACTGATCTCAAGTTGATCAAGATACTATAGAAACAAACTAAATCAACAGTGGGAGACAAACCTTTTTAACTCCTGAGATTCCCTTGGAGCATTCTGCTTAAGAAGCTGATAAGATGAAGAGAAAAAAGTGTGAAATCATGATTTCCGTACAAACAAGCAGAATCAGCACTAACATGTTACTTTGGTGCATAGGAGTCTTGCACTTGTAAGACTATAATCATGCTTCTGAATCTTAAATGTTAAGATCAGGAGGAACAGGTTACATAAATATGAATATTCTCATTACATTTTATTAACAAATTCAAAAGAAATGGTACCTGAGTAACTAAAGGAATAGGATTTGGTGAATGCATCATTGTAAGATGCTTACTTGAAACTCACCAGCATACTGAAGAAACATGCTTCTCACCTCTTTATCTGCCACATCTCTCATTTATTTATGGCAATACTAGAGCATCCAGTTCAAAACAGTAAATGAGAATGAAATACATCCACCGTATCAGATGGGGTATGGAATGGTGCTGTTCTAAGCAGTTACGCTCCTTAGTTATGCTCTGAGAAGTAAACAGTTTACCATTGCAGTTGATGTGACTGTAGGATTTGATGTCTGTACGTAAGACTTTTATGCACTATAAGAAGCTTTCTAAAAAAACAAAAACACAAACCAACCACTTCAGGTTCTCATCTCTCACTTAATTTTCTTCCTAGTAATTATCTCCCAGGAGAAGCACTGCTGAGCAGATGCACAGCCAGATTCATAAGGTGTTCTGCATGGTATGCTTGGGAACCTTCCCCAGAAACAGTCCGGCTTATTTTTAGAATCCCTTAACTTTATTTATTGAGTTAGGAGGGTATGAGAAACGGGCACAAGTGAAGAGAGTTTTGTAAAAATGGTATCTTTTATTAGATTAGCTGATACAGCTTGAAAAAGCAAGTGTGCTTTTAGGCACAGGGTGCCTTCTTCAGCAAAATCTAACTCAATACAGGCAATTTCAGTTTAATCTTATTATATTGATGACAATGCTATTATGAAATAACCGAGGAACTAAGCAAGAAGGGAATATGTTGAAGGTTTCTTTCTTTAATTTAAAATGTCGAACTTCCACATGAAACCAACTGAAACATCTTGGTCAAGATTATGGGGGGGAAACTCTTGATTTCTTCTCACTTCTTCCTTCTTCCATTCTCATTGCTGGTCAGAAACCTGGTGCTTGGTGTTGCTGCTAATCTTGAATCTTACAGAAGCAATAGCTATTCTACAGCTTACGTACAACAGAGATTCTATAGTCAGTAATGTTCCACACTTACTAGACACATAACTGGTGAAATATCATTTTTACAGTCTTGTTTGCCTCCAAGCTTGTTAGAAAAAGACTATGAAAACAGAATGTGGGAAATAGCCAAGTGTGGATTGCTCACGCGGCTGCGACAGACTGAGACACAAAGTGCAATGAATAGAAGACCATAATGTAGCCTCAGTATTTAAAGATCCGACAATGACAGAGAATTTGCACTAATAATGAAGAGAAGGAGCCAAACAAGACTAGAGAGAAATCGCTGAGGCCAGTAGAGGAACGGCCAGGAGAGAAATAAAGGCAGACTGCCTGAATGCTAAGATGTGTAAGGAAGAATTATAAATTGACGAGAGTAGAGAAAATACCAGACGGCAATCCCATTAACAAGTGGAGCCCAGCCTCTGTGGGGATTCCTGGCAATGCCACCGACAGCTTACAATTAGATTTTTCCACAGCAAAACATGACTGCACAACTAAGCAGAAAAACATGACTTTTTCATAAGCAGCAGGAAAACGAGTCAGCAGTGTCAGTCAAAATTATCCTAATTAATTTACAGCTCATTAAATGTGAAAGTCCTGAAGAACTAGGCATTTATTAGATGAACCACAGCAACCAAGTCAAGTGCAGCACTGATTATTGCTCCAGCACAACATTTTTACTCATCAAGTAGAAAACTTGGCTGTCTTTTATTTCTTTCTGACACTGTTGCTAGAAAACACCTTTCTTTCTGAGAAAAGGACCATGAAAGCAGCATTTAGACAGACAAAGTCTAGAGGCTTTGCAACCTGGAAAGATCATTGCAATCAACAAAGCTGTATAAAATCAAAATCGCAGTTGGAAAAAGAAATGGTCCAGTGGGGCATCACAGCTGACATCTGTGTGATGCCATGGGAGGAATGAGGAGAGAGTCACTGTGTACAGAGGATGACACTGTTCTGGTTTTCTTTCCATCCTGTACAGGCTTCAGCTTCCATTAATGTTCATTAACAGAAAATATATCTATTCAGTATTCATTAAGCGGAAAATGAATAGGGAGAAAAGTTCTGGTTGGTTTTATTCCTATCTCTGGTGTTAGTCAGCTGCAGAAACTGCAGGGAAGTTATTTATCACCTTGTAATAAGACAGTATCTAAGACGCTGAGGGAGAAGGCAGTGTGTTTCAAGTGCCTCTAGAGACTACTAAGGTAAAAACAACATTACCTCCACATTGGAATAGAGAGAGACAGGTTCACTCAGCTCAGATAGCTCTGGCCTGATCTGGCATTACTTTAAAACAGTATCGGGAATGGATACGGTCACGCTTTCCTGGCTCTCCTCTGCTCTCATTGTCATACACATACTGGGATTAACAGCAGGGGGATTAAAGTTCGCCTGTGAGCTAAAAGAAACAAAGACTATTTCTCTATCTCCTCTGCTTTTGTATTCTTACTTCCCTTTGCTTTGAATTATCTCATCTGTAAAACTGAACCAAAATAGTTTTCTACTGCACCTGCAAACATTACTGTGGCTTTGCAGCTCAAGTACTGGCAAAGGTCACACAAAGTGCTGCTTAACACGGTAGCTAGAAGTCAGATTCTATTCACTGCCTCTCATCGCACAGTACCCCACTTTCCTAACCTAGCTGGCATGTTCTTCTTTCATACACTGCTTCATCTGTGTTTTGACATAGGCTTTTCAAATTGCATCCTTAAAAACACAGCTTGTCTTGTCCAGGTACAATTAGCAGTGTGTTTTGTTATTCTGTTATAAAAACCGGTGTGGATAAAAAAATCATGAAGCTGAAATATAGGGAGATTACTGTTTTGCCACTCACTCGTTAGGATTCTTAGCTTTCCATAAAGCATCTGGTTAGGGCAGCAGAAGCACAGAGGCACAGTGGTGCTGAACAGGGCATCGTTTAAGTCAGAATTTTTGCACCATATAGCTCAAGGTGGGCCCAGGCACCTGGGGTGAATGTGCCTGAAAGCAGCATTTCTCAGGCATTAGTAGCTGGAGTAGGAGCTGCTTAAGAAATTCAGTGCTCAGAAAAGACTGATTTGGCTTCTTTCTGGACTACTGAAACAACTTTGTTAGATTCCCCTTAGCAGGAATCTGACACCCAGCACTTGGCTGTTTAGAAACAGAGATGGCTTACATGCCCCCCCTCTCAGCATGTAGAGAACAGGAGCAGCAGTGCTCTCTCCAGCAGGAAGCACACACTTAGGTTTCAGAAGAGACGTTTCCATTCTAGAATGCTTGTGGAATCCCAAACATTATCTGCCATCTTCAAGGCATCCCCAAACCAAGATGATATAGGACAATCTGCTATATTAGTGGTATTTTCATTCCTTACTGCTGAATTTGCTCCACTGAGCATGGAAATGATGAAATATTCATAACAGTCAGAAAAGGGATAAAAGCAAACTTGGCTATCACCCAGCAGCCAAAGGAGTCATTCTAGAAAGAATAAACACAGGAGGAGTTGCTCTTCTGATGACCATTTGGGAACAGATAAAGAATATGGTGGATGCAGTAGGAGACAGTTCAGTACTATCAAGATGGAGAAGTTCAGAAGAGAATCTTCAAGTAGTTGAGAAAATGCAAGAAAATAAATTTTCATGTAAGAACCTGCTTCTCCACCAAAAAAACCCAACCCAAAACTAAGAGCTTTTACCTCATTTGGAAGCTCATTAGGCATGACAGTGTATGCTTTGACTAGGCAAATGAGATTGAGTACTCGTGTGCCTAGAGTAGAGATTTTGTATTTAATTTTGCCTTCCTAAAGGAGATTATCACAAGAAAGGGGACACATAGAAGAGGGCATGTGTACAATATATTTTTAGCGCTTAACAAATTTGAAAATTAACTGAAATATTGAGTGAATTTTGGAGACTAAGTCATGAGGGATTCTAATCAGCATGCTGTAAAGCTGTTCAACAGAGAAGATGATGCCAGAAGCACTCAGTCATCCTGGGCATATTCCTCACTCTACTTTTATTACCTTCAATTAACAATAAAATAATTCTGGGGATTTCTAGCACAAACACTGTACACCACACGACATGACACACATAGTACTTAAAAGCAAGTCCAGGAAGAAATAGTCATGTGGTAACACTGACTCTTGGAGCTCAGGCTGAAACAACAAGAGCTGGGTGCTAATACCAAGACTAACAGTGGATTTGCAGGCAGAAGCCTCTGTTGGCACTATGTGTTCTATAATATACACTCTGAACTTTTCTATATTATTAATTGTCCTCATTTGTCAGTGTTTAACATACAAAGTGCAGCATAAAATTACTTAGCCAATTCGGTCCAAGTAATTAGCAATTTTATATCCTTTCTATTGTAAAACAATCTGGTCAAACAATTTATGACTTGGAAAACCATTCACTATCAATTTAGTGATAATATATTAATAACTGTGCAATGTTCCAAACAGTTTCAATAGATGATGTCATGTCCACAGAACAGCTTATTATCAAGACAACAGATCTGAGATGCAAATCAGTGAGAACTGAATAGACAGATGTTCTGCCATTCACCAAGCTGTCTAGTGACAGCATCCAATAAAGCAGAAATTGAATGCAAGTTATAACACACAACTGCCACTTCCCTGGTCATATAATCTACATAAATTGTCCCTTTCCTGTAGACACGCTCCTGGATTAATAAGCAAAACAGCCACATACAATGAGTCCCACTTGACTTCATTTCGAGCGACTACGCGGCACGAGGGTTTTGTTCCACACGTCTCACTGCTATTGCATCATTTCCCATTCTGAACATATTACTGCTTGGTCTCATTCTGTTCTAAGCAGCTAGGCCCTACAGTCACACAATTATATCTAAAACTCTTTTTATTTTGGAGAATTGCTTCTATGTTTTATGGTTGTTGAGAGAAACTTTTAAATCTAAAGACTTAACAAGCCAGAACACAAGTAACATTGGCAATTTTGGTTTTACTATCTCTTTATTTTTACTGGGTTTGCTCATATTTCCTAAAGGATTCATAAATTTTTGACTTTCAGTGCCACATTAGGACAAGAGTGAATCTAAACAAGAAGCCTTCTCTTCAGAGAAGAGATTTTCTAAAGGCCTATGCTTACAAGTAGGACAACTTACAGACTTTCAGCATACAACTCCTCAGGTTGAAAACACTTGTGTGTGCAATGTGAATGATACACGTACTCTCAGAACACTGAAGTCTATAGAAAGCAAGTCTTTTTAACAAAGAAGAAAAAGAATCAGTCATGTTTAAGCTAATTGACTACACTTAGAATTGTGGATAATATACACTGACTAAAAATTCTATTAAAAAAAAAAATCAACCTTTACATTTAACCACTGAAGGGAGAAAATGCTGAAGCTACGAAATATTTAAATCATGAGGATATTCATCAAAACCTGACCAGTCCCAAGTAAATCTAAGTAACAGCAGGTGAAAAAATTATCTTCTGACCTTTTTTACTGCGAGATGGACTTTTTGTGTCCATATCTCACTCTGCTGAACACTTCCTCTAAGTGATGAATACAGCTTTACCACCTCATTTCGTTCTTGCTGCCAATGGTGAGAACCACAGGAAGGATTAATCGGGTTCTTTCTTCCCTCCCCAGAATGGTTTGCGTTCATCTTCACCCCTGATCTCTCTTAACCCCCAATTCCAAAACTGGAAAGCATCTTGGAATAAGCAGCCCTTCTGTGTTTATCTCAGAAGTACTCAAATGTAAAACACTCTTCTAGGCTTTTCTGCTGCTCCGACAGTATTTGGCTTGACAAGGTGTCTCAATATGCATTAAGCTAGCAAGATGTCTAGGGATTGATTGCTATTAGAGTGCTGTACGTACTTTTTCACATTCATCCTGTTTAGTTTACCTTCATAAGTTGGAAGGCTGTGAGCAGTTTAACCACATCAACTAATTAGCTGTTACTGAATCTGCATTCCAAAGAGGGATCTGCTTCTTATTGGAAGGGAAGAATGTCCTTCTGATATTGATATGGAACATCCTCTGTCCCAGCTGGCACCCATTGCCACCTTGTCCTATCACCAGATGACCTTGAGAAGAGCCTGGCTCCTTCCTCCTGACACCCACCCCTCACATACTTATGGACATTAATGAGGTTACCCCTCAGCCTCCTCTTCTCCAAGCTCAAGAGACCCAGCTACCTCAGCCATTCCTCAGAAGGGAGCTGTTCTACTTTTTTNCACTGTTTCTCTCTGCCCAGCTCTCCAGCCTGTCCAGGTCTCGCTGAGTGGCAGCACAGTCTGCTGGGGTGTCGGTGACACCCCCCAGCTTTGTGTCATCAGCAAACTTGCTGACACTGCACCCTAATCCCTCACCCAAGTCATTAATGAATAGATTGAAGAGAACTGGTCCCCAGTACTGATCTTTGGGGGACCCCCATTAGATATAGGCCTCCAACTAGACTGTGTCCCATTGACCACTACTCTCTGGCTTCTTTCCTGCAGCCAGTTCATTAAGGAAGCTTCAGCTGGCTAAGGGGAATAAACTCCACAACTGTTGAAAAACATTTATTCCTTCTCTGCTTTCTCCTCCATAATAGTGTGTAGTCTCAGCAATTTCTTGTCCTCTTTAGGAAATCTGCAAAGACTCAGTGTATTGTAATCTGCTGTGAATTCAGCATCTGTTTATGATCGCCTCAACAGGAAAAGTTGTTTCTTTTCATCATCTGCAGATGCAATTATAACAGCAAGGCCTGCAAAATGTTCAGATATAACTTGTTTAAGACTACCAAAAAGCCCAGAATAAAATGTTTCTTTGCTCATAAAAGAAAAATGTCTCCGGGGTTCTGTTGAGAACTCTGTGCAAATGTAACTGGACTATTTCAATAGGGAAAAGTGTTTCAGAAAGTGCTAAAGGAGTAGACCCCAGAGGTCACACACACAGAGCCCGTGCACGTCTGCACTGCTTACACACAAGCATTCCAGCACTGTACATGGAAAATGGAAATTTAGACTCCTGAATGCTAACGTGCACATTCTCAAACCAAACATGAGATTGCATGAAGATTATGGCCTCTTTCATCATTGGATCCAAGAGTTTGAGTGAAAGTGTCAAGGGTTCAGAGCCATATTCCCTAGATATATCTAGTCAGCCCCTATCCTATACTGGTGTGGAGGATTATTCCTTACTAGGTGCAGGACTTAGCAGTTCCCTTTGTTAAACTCATGAGATTCATGCCAGCCCATTCGTTCAGCCTCTTGAGGTCCCTCTGAATGGCAGAGCCAGCAATGCCTTCCACTTTTGTGACGGCAGTCTTGCTGGCTGCACTGCAGCTGGTCAGCCAGGTCACTAATGAAGGTATTCAACAGCTTTGGTCCCATAATAGACCCTAGGGTAGATAAAGACCCTAGGGTAGATAAGCAAACACTTCCTACTGCTGAAGTTATTTCTGTCTGAACCTTAGTCGCAATTCAGTACCTAAAGATGACAGATTACAGGATTTGATGACAGGTTGTAGGATTTACCAACCCAAGCAAACAGACTAGAACCCAAATAACCTCTTAAGGATCATCCACCACATCCAGATAGATACTGAAATTACCCCAGGAAAAATACCTGTAACAGTCACTTTTTTTTCATGGTGAATGGGCAATGAGTTGGTGTCCTCTTACAGATGTCAAACTGAAATAAGAATGTGGGCAAAGTTTCACAAAAGAAGTGTAGCTGAGCCAGGAGCCAAACCTAATCAAGTCGATTTAAGCACCATTCCTTTCAGAATTAAGTTGTGGCAGAACAGCTGAGGATACATGATGCAATGCAGAAGGAGCATTTCTATTTCATTACAAATAAAGGATAAATTGGTTTTGATTGAAATCATTTTTTTGACTCCATTTTCATACTTCTCCTTGCTGCTAATTTTCTCCAACACTGCCCTTCTGCCTCCTGTTTCTCATATCAGCATTTAGTCTGGTTCACAAGTCTACTTACTACACTCTGGAGTAGGAGGCTGACAGAAGGAGCAATAAGCAGAAGGTGGGCAGCAAAGCAGGAGACATTCGCTTTGGCTTTGAGTTGCTTGGTGCTCAGCTAATATGGTTCCAGCTAGGAGGTCCAGACCAAACAGGAGAACTGAGACAGCAGAGGGCATGTAACCAAAGGACAGACTTAACGGAACAGTGGAAATCCTTGCATGTAAGACAGGTGACTGCTGAACACCTCCAGGTTATGTAATTCAAGTAGAGCCTAAGATAGTCTTTCTATCACTAATTAAGATTACCCTAATTCTACAGACAGTTTTCAGTGGGTTGATTCTGCAAAGATGAATAAGTGTGAAGTTACAGGAAGCAGTGTGGTTTCTGATCAGCTGGCAGCTAGTTACTCTCAAAGATAGACTTGTTACTGGAGAAGACCTCATCTCATTTCTTATCACACAGTGGTCTAATTTAGATGATAAACTGTATAAGTGGATTAGCATTTAATACAAGGGGAACAAAACCAGAAGTTTAACCAACCATTTACCGCAAAGGAGCAAACTCATTAGGGTCAAAACCTGATCCAGAATGTCTAAGTGTCTAGAGAGACATCCAGACAGCAGAAGTAAAATACAAAACACACAGATTTATCTCTATTACTTTTTTGTCATCTTGGTTTGTTGCATATCGTTGCTTTATCCAGTAAACCATAATCCATCCCAATGTTTCTTCCATCTGTGGCTCAGAGAGGGAAAATTCACAGCTAAGGAAGATCCATGGATAATATTTACAGAGACTAAGAAATTAACCAAAGCAATGTGATGGTTGCTTGGCCTAAATCCCCTCTGTTAAGGTTCCTGTTTCCACCAGCAGTGTACAAAGGTCTAAAGATAACGATTCAAAAGTAGTACCCACATTTCCTACTCTGGAGAGAAGGAATTCATTGTTAAGAAAGTGATCTTTTGAACTGGAGAAAAATATTCAAACTCCTGCTCTGCTATGCACTTGGCAAATAATTCACACTGCTGCCAAGTTTCTTACTGCAAACAAGGACATGCATATCTTGATCTCTTCAGATGCCAGTGAGAAAAGCATTGAAGAGATGTGCTTCAGAGGGGTTACTGTCAAACAGGTGTCACTAGAAGGAGAAACAGCTGCTAACTGATTTCTTTCAGAAACATTCATACATGCAATTATCAGTGGAGGAACTGGTTTCACCACACTGCAGAAGAAGAAATATCAGAAGCAGCACTCAGTCAACCATGTAGCTGTTTATGAGACAGCTAGGAATAAATTATTTTTGTGAAGAACACCATGCAAAGCAAAAGCCCAAAGTATCCCTTGACTATCATATATGAGATTAATCACAAGATTAAAAAAAGAAAAATCAATCACTCCGTATTCCACTGCTCAAACTATTCTATTAAAACCAAAAGAGCCTACAGGAAGCAAGAGAAAATTAATCAGTAGCTTAAAATGATTTAGGATATGCTCAGTCACAGCATAAAAGAGATTTCATTTTGCACTTGCAAGGAGAAAAGTGCTTCTATGGGAATTTGTTGTTTTACCATTTCTAGATACTAAAGCATAACATTGAAACGCCCCCCATAACTATTTATAAGTTCACCAGACCGTCAGATCTTTCAGTATTTTAAACAGTAATCCTCAGTAATACTGTATATTTCTTCCTCCAGCACAACTGCCAGCACGCTTTGTGAATTCACCTGTCAGCAAGAAAATACATTTTCATAGAATCTTAGAATCATTAGGGCTCATATATCTTTTGAGAGTATAAGGTACTGCCAATGGAGTTATAATAGATCACAGCCACCAAGGATTTTGTTGCTGGTGTCCGAGCTGAAACATCTACCAAGTACACAACAATAAAAAGCAACTCTATAAAAAGTAAGCCAAGAGTGAAGAAGTAGCATTAGGTACAAATATTCTGCCACACACTGCAAGTAATGGTGAGTGTCCTGAGCACTTGGATGAATACAGGTGCTTCAAAAATACATTGAGGCATTGAGTCATTCCTGGCTGCTGAAGACTTAGATGTCTGTCTTTCTGTGCAAGATCTCCTTTACTCTTGTCTGCTCTACCAAGTCAGAAATTCGTGTCTGAACAGACCACCCTGGATTCTGAAGAAAGCGTTATAGAGAAGGTTGCACAATTCACAGTGCACAGGTAGGATGACTTCCAGTACCAGCACTGCTGTACTGTACTCGTACAGTACTCGTTACTGTCTCAGTAACGAGTAGAGCAATTCCTTCACAATAGGTTTATAAGAGTACAGTTCAGCAACTTCACTAAAATGTATGAAGAGCTCAATTTAAGCAATGATTATTACTTGCTAACGAGTTTCTTGAAAAGGTGTCTGTATTGGATTTCTAATCCAAGTAGTTTTTAGGAGAATTCTGCACAAGCTGGCTCAAGGCACAGCAGTAACCCCCGAAGTCTCAGCTGGTCGTATGCCAAAATACACAGTTCCACCAAAAACTTTCCTACCGCTACAGGTTTGACAGTGACAAAGACCCAGTAATGTCTTAAGCCGGTGGAAAAAAAATCACCCTTAGAAATGGAAGACAGCAAATAACATCATCTTTTTTTGATTAAGAGTCCAGGTGTTCACACGCACACAGCCCTCCTCAACACCGACTCCGGAAATTAGCAAACAGTAAGCTCAGTAGAAATTTGACATCAGCATCAAATTGTTTGAAAAAGGTTACTAAAAGATAACTGGAAGAGACTGATACTATACAAACCCACTGAGAACTATTTTCTGATGTAAAGTATACATTTCGCCAAGCGCACGCTAGTGCACGCCTTTCTATCAATCTTTGGTAAAATCATCCATTGTATCTTATCCTGTTAGCTCCTTTATTCTCTGTATTTTTCCCCAAGACATGATACCCTAATTGTCTAGGAACGTGAGATCTCCAACACAGTACGTGAGTTATGAACACAGAATTCAGTCTATTTGCTTGGTGAACTCTGCCCTCCCCCATGTATTATCACCTTTAGTTTACAAAAGGTGGTGTCAATTAACAGAGTCCTGCAGAGGCCAGTGCTCCACAGACTTCACAGAAGGGCCTGAAGAAGTGTCCATAATGCCCGCAGGCTAAATTCTGACACAGAAGCGCATATGCATACATATCCTTTGAGCCTCGCCACATCAAATGTTATAGAGGATATTTTCTCCTTGTAACAATGCCTCTAGCAAGGGTCAGCTCAAGAAACCCAGAATAGAATATGTAAAGATCCCATACTCAGCCAGTCTTCCTCCATTAGCTTTTTAAAGATGGGTTTAACTCTGATTATATTTCCCAAGTCTTTGCTCTAGCTACATTCATCCAACCAAGAAAGAGTGAGCAAATACCACATGCACCAAGTAATAAATCACTCTGAAGCCGAGTATTGAAAACACATCCGTAATCCTTCAGTAGAGTGAATTATGTTTACATGAGAATCCATTCAATAATTCTGAAGGAAAAGCCTGCAACTGAGAATGAAGAGCAGTTCCCATGCAATTTCTCAACAAGGACCGACTACTCAAATCCATCTCCAGTGCCATTTATGAAATAGTGCAATTCATTATTTACATCAGATTTGCACTCCGAGTTGTTCGTCTTTTAGCCATGCTTGCTTTCTTTTGAAGATTTATATTACCTTAACAGTCCTGTGGGTGAGGTGACGTGCTGTGTTAAGTAAAAAGTTTATCCAAAATGCGCAGCCTAACACCGAGAACTGGGGGGTTTTCAGTATGCCTCATTATACTTGATCAGGGATTTCAAATGGGGATGCAAATAAGGGCTAGTGATTTCCAACAGGGATGCAAATAAGGGCCAGTGTCCATGTAACAGTTAATATGAACATGATGCTCAGAAGACACAGAGCCTGTTGGCTCTAGGTCTACAGGAACTGGCTTGTTTCATGTAATAGCAGGAAAATTCAGTGGTCATGGATCCATTAGAGCATTTGTGTGATGACTTACACTGAATTATGTGCACCTCTAAATTACAACATAAGAAGAAATGAAAATGAAGAAGTGGAAGCATGTGTCCATTTTTCTTACTAGAATTTTGCATGTGAAAAATCAAGTTGGCATCAGTATTCAAAGAGCTGCTTGGAAACAGAGCCTAGAGACGTTTTTATTCTCCTACAAGTAATAGAATTTAATTTCTTAGTTCAGTGATTCCGTAAGGCACCAAGAATCTTCTAGAAGCGTGAAAATGAAAACGATCGTTATCTCCTAGGAGACAATAATCTCCAGTCTGATCATCCTCCTGAACGTATTTATCTACTCCGTAGGGTTCAGTCTTTCACCCAAAGAACTCAGAGTTTACCTGCTCTTTTAAACATTTCTGAAGCTTTTATACAGCTTTTGAAAGATGAGTAACGTGGAACTATTGAAGAGGGACCAATACAATTTACACTTATTTCTTGTTTGCAGTCTCTTGACATAACTTACTAAGAACACGTATGTCTCCAGAAGCTGCCTTATTTCCACAGACAGGCACCACACTTTTGTCTTTAGAGCCATTTCTGCCCCTGACAAAACACGCAAGAATTCCTCTTTTCAGAACAAAGGTGGACATTTAAAACTCCCAGCAGAAATCTGAAAGGTCAGGCATTTCCATGTTCTCTGGTTAGCAGCTTTTCAGCAAGGTGGTCCCTCTGTGTCTATTCAGAACACGGCTTGTTATTCCAACACTTTTTACTTTTTAAAGAACAGGGGGTGATACAGTCTTGCAATGGGAATATTTGTGAAAAGCTGTTATTCGAGCCACTTTCTCCTAATATTCAGACAGCTTACAATTTAAACAATTACCACCTTGTATAATAAAAGCCATAACGTCCTGTTCCACTGGCATAAGCCAATGTCTCTCTGTGCAAGAGGACTGCTCATATATATCAGTCTCTAAACGTGTCAGACTTGATTCTGTGACCCAGGGGAATCTCAGATCATCAGCCTTGACTCTGAAGATCATCCATGCAAAAAATCAATCAAAGCTACAGACACAGGAGCCAATCAAACAGTAAAGGTACCATTAGCAGACAGAGGATTCTGACGTGGCATCCTGTTGCTAGGGTCCCTTCTCCTACTCCCTCACTTTGCATCCACTTTCAAAGACTAAACATTTTTGCTTAGAAGATTAAATACAGCATAAGAGAATATAAATAATTTAGTTCAGAATACATCTCTGGTGGTCATCTGATGCAAACCCTCGTGCTCCAAAGTCAGGCTATTTATGCATCTGCAGAAGATAAACCTAGGAGACCTAGACTATAGAATCCTTCATAGAAACTAATTGAATTCCTATGTCCTAACAAGTGCAAACAGAATTTATGACCTTTGTTCTTTCAATCCTATTGACTGACCTAATCATAGGCTTTAGCTGGGAAATTCAGGTGGACCACAGCCTTCCCAAATACAAATGGCTTACACTTGGTCTAAAGTTCCATGTATCCCATAACAGAGTAGAAATAAACAGTTATAACAAAAGAATAAGTCTTTTACTTTGCCTTTTGCAAGAAGGGAGACAAAGAGAAAGCTACATTCAGTGACACTATAGCGCAGCTAAAGTAACCAAGGAGCTGCATCACCCTGTTCCTCCACACACAAAGAGAGAGCAGCCAAAAAAAAAAGATAATTGGCTGAAACTCTCTAATTCTTTAATTTTGGAATGCTTCCACTGAAACACTTTCTTTCACATAAAATTAAAATTCCAATCAACCAGTATTGTGGGACCCACTGACAAGGAGGTCACATTTTATTAGCACTCTATTAAAATATATATTATATATATTTTATTGGCAGCAATACAGCAAAGTCAATACACAAAGCAATGGCCAAGCTGGAGTTGAAAACCCCCAACTTCATCATTTAACTGAATTTTACTATAGCTAAGAATATATCATGACATATTCAATTAAATGTCATGAACTCAGTAAATATAATATAAATATCAAACACCATGTACAGTCCACATCACCCATTCCTTTTAGGGCAAAGAAATTAAACCGGATTCAAAATAGAAATTAGGATCAGATTACAGCACTTGAATTTACTCAATACTTTTTGTCATTTGTTCCAACAAACCACAGCTGATAGATCTCAGCGATAGTCACAAGAGTGGTTTATGTAATTTCAGAGGTAACCCTACAGAAACCTGGTTACTCTGTCTGGGCCTCCTCTTCAGCTGCATGTTCTGTGGATACACGACAAGTATATTTTTAAAGAGATGAAACTCTTTAGAAGCATCCAGGGACCAAAGCAGATTTAGTAACTCATTTGAAGAAAGCACTTGAGAAAGTTAGAGAAGCCACTAGTGTCTTATAAGTAGCACTTCCAATGACTCAGTTCTAGCACCATGCTGTGGTGCCCTTTACTTCTGCACTTAGCACAACGCGTGAATCACAGTATTAGCAGACAGACGTAAAGTGGGCTTAGACGAGAGGACAGTAGAAAAAAAAAATCAGATTATTTGTGCTTCTCTTGTTTGCATCAATACCTGGAATGTCCCTAACTCCATTTCTCCAGGAAGGTTGTTTGGAAGGCTAAATTAGCATCCAAAATCCACACTAGGCAGCTGGTAAGAGCAATAAAATCACTTGACAGCACAGAATTGTCTTACAGCATGACTTATGCACACAACTACAAGCAACTCTTTCTATCAACAATTAGGTTCCAGTCCTGCTGCTGTACAAATGCAGAATCATAGAACCACTAAGGCTGTAAGAGACCTCCAAGATCATTCAGGCCAATCATGAACCCAGTGCCAACATTCCCACTAACCCATGTGCCCTAGTGCCACAGCTACACATTTTTTAATACCTCCACCAGCAGTGACTCCAAAGTTGCCCAACTGTATTTGCCAAAAGGATGATGTAGGATCACATATACTTCAAAGTGATTTGAAACATACTGCAACCAACATCCAAACACATTTTTCTGGCAAAGAGAGACCAGGCACACAGGAGCTACTACTTCAAAGAAAGACACGTTAAAAATAACCAAGACAGAATTAGCAAGACTAAGGCATCTGGCCTTCCACGGGTAGCAGATCCCCAGGAGACATCCCTTCACACCCGAGTCTTAGAAAGAGCATGCTGAGTTGGTAGCATTTAAGACTGAGGAGCCACACAAGATGATGTGCCAAGCACCCGGTTAGCTTCAGAAGATGCTTAGACACAGATAACAGTTAAAAAAAGAACAAAACACACACAAACTCATTATATTTTATCCTCTTTTTTTCTTTGCCTCCAAAATTAACTTGAATCTTCATTAATACATTGTCCTGTAAGGGACATAAAATTTCCTAAAGCAAATTTTAAATTTTCAGGTGTTCAGCATTCTCCTTCAGGGTGTTTTCAGCTGCTAGATACCACCGTGAACAGCTGCTGCTTTCAGTCACAGTACACTTACTGCTGCCAGACTGCACACCGAGCGCTAGAAATCTACTGCAAGAGGGGCACTGCACACAGTAAAAACCCCACAAACTACTCCTAAGGCTGATTTACTCCTCAAGAACTAAACTACTAAGCTCTAGTTTTTACTGCAGTTTTACTAGAAGTCCTACTCGTGTGTTTGTGTGATAGACCTGTGGTCTCAAAAGGAAGAGCTGGGTAACTATTTGGTATTTTACGCATTGACAGCACTATGAATCCTGCAGTATTTCGCAAATAACGTGATTTTTCAGTTAGATCTTCCTGGGTGTTACATCTTTGTGCACCCTCAGAAAGCATGCCATGCTGTATGACTAATTGCACATGAGTACCTCCTGTTGAAATACGACTGTCCAACAGTTACAATCCTTAGAACTCCTGTATTTATACTTCTGCAGATGCTGAATCTTCTTCCTAACTGGATTTTTAGAAAGGTTTTACTGTATTAAAATTAAATGTCTCACTTCACTGAGTGTTTTCAATAATTTAAAAAGTAAAAGAAGTTCATTATACAAGATAAATCACACATGTTTACAAGCTTAATTACCTAGATGTTGACAGTTAACAGGATATGTATAAATTCAGCTAATGCATCCCCTTCAGAACGCAATGCTTCGTGCAAGCAGCAGATGCAAACAGTATTTTCTAACCACGTGCAGTGCATGGAGATGCACTCGCAATGCCAGGTTCATTTGTAGTTCAGAAACTGCTAAAAGATGGACGCAAGATAGTTTTGATCTTTACCAAATCACAACAAAACTTCTAGTTAAAAATGAGGTAATAGAACTTGCAAAGACACTTTTGTCATGACTCTTGAATGGTTCTGAAACCACACCATCTTTCTTCCCTTGTGAAAAGGTCTAGGGAACTTGTTTGTGATGTGGCAGAACTTCATAGGGTTGCATTACATCTCATAACACTTTCAAACATACCATCTACTTCCCTGAAGACATAACTTTTCTAAGTGCTGTTAGAAGACAGACCACGAGAGATAACACACACGCAGGGAGATAAAATATCAAGTGCACAATCATGTCAGTTGCCTGCCCTGGTGAATAGAAATTATTATTTATTAAAAATACATTATTACATAACAGACTGATACTATAATTCTGTAATACTGATTCTATAACTTCTACCCGGTGAGGGTGACGGGGCACTGGAGGGGGCTGCCTGGGGGCTTTGCGCAGTCTCCTTCTCTGGAGACATTTGACCTGGACTTGGTCTGGGTGATCCTGCTGTGGCAGGGGGATTGGACTGGATGATCTTTCGAGGTCCCTTCTGATTCTCTGATACCTTACCAGGAAATCAGGGCAGTGATACCAGCTACACACATAGTAACACCAAGCCAACCTGCTCTCTCTCCTTCCCCCATAACAAGCACAAATCCAGCCCATGATACAGGTGTGTAAGGTGGAGCAACGTGACATGCTGGTGTTTGAATTTCACAACTGCTTCGAGAGTGCTCTATCCCGAGAGGAATTCTTCTTCCACAGATATTACTCATCACCAATAAATGCAAAGAGCAGTGAAAGTGCAGTGCCATGATGGATTACTCACAACACAGCTCTGCTTCCTGCATTTCACCCGCTGTAGCTCTTGATTGCTCCCACACAATTCAAGCTCTCTGTACTACAAATTCTGTGGCAGACTCTTTGGAAGTGTTTGGCAGTCGAAGTCCACAGAATTGGTTCTTTCAACTCTAAGCTTTTTAATCACACACTCCAAAAGAATTCAGTGCTATAATGTGTATGAGCAGAGAAACCTACAGTCTGCGGTATATGTTTATAATCGCACTTCATCACATCTAACACCTTTGTCTCTTACAAGCCCTTTGCTGTGCTCATCCCATGGCAGATTTCATGCGGACTGAAGATCTCATCAGTCTTTCACTTATCTACTTCTGACATTTTTCATTATCTGCATTCTCTCTTCTTCTGCCTGACCTCAGCACTTTTCACCTCAACAGCTGTCTCTGTTCTCCTGAAACCAGCACTTCTCTAAGTATGCTTAATCCCTGGTGGTACTTGGAACAGGGCGATGTGGTGAAACTAAGATTACTGATAATTTATTTTTAAGTCTGTGCAAAACTGATAAGGAACCCTATACCGTGCAGGATGTCTGTGGCTTGCCTGCAGCTCTGCACACTGACTGGGGCTACCTCCAGGTTCACCCGTTTCTAAGTAATCAGGAAGTTTTACGATCACATTTCCCTATCACTCGTGCAATACAATTGTACGAAGAGATTTCATTTGCTGCTTAGAACCAAGTTTAGTCTAAAGTTAGACATTTTAAATCAGACAGCATTTTGTGCAGACTGAATTTAAATTTATGCTGATTCTCAGTGTTTATTTTTAATCGATTCTGAGTGCTTTGACTAATTCAGGAAATCACTTGATTACAACAAGAGGAGGAGAACTTACTTTTAGAAAAGTAATTCCTGCTTAGGGGATTTGCTGAATACCCCTTATAGCTGGAGAAGGCAATGAGATTGCAAGCATTTAACATCTTAGAGGGTCAGAACATAACCACTGTCTAAATTCCACCAGGCTAATGCTCTGAGTACAGATAACAACTGCTGACCTGCATCACATCCCTAACTATAGACAGGGCACTATGGTCAGTATTTAGGAGAGTGAGATTTAGGCTTTATACGTTATAAAATAGATTGGTACATTTAGATCTTAGATAAGCTTTCATTTTCATACAAGTGTCACATGTAGCTGCAAGCAGAATCCACGACATACTTTCTGGTTTTACAGTTGCAATACTCAGACTTTAATAAAAGCAGAGAGGATACACAAAGCTACCAACAGTCGGGCTTCAGGAGACTCTTATGGAATATGCAGTACATACTCATCTTCTCATGGGCTCTTAAGGTAGAATACCAACACTGACAGGCAGCAGTATTGAAACTTTATAATGGGAGTTTTAGTATTTTAAACTGGCTTCTAGCTAGTTTGATATTTACTAGTTTGAGAGAACAACAGCTAGCTGCTCTGGAACTGCCTCAGTAGAAATGGTATTTTTTCAATACCTTATTTTACAGCATCAATTCCTATAAACTATATGGGAGAAAAGCACCAGTATGATGTCTTTTTTGCTCTTCTTTCATATATAAAACTACTGAATTAAGAGTGAAGTAGAAGACCACAGACATGATTACTGCAAGAGCTTTAAGTACAGTCTCATCTTTGATTTCACATTAAGAGCTGAAATGGCTTCAAAGACAAAATATGTTTCCTTAGTGCAGTTTCCTAAAGTTGTGAGGGACAGCTGTGCTTATTCATTACTCTGTGTGACACATCCCTTGATTTCTTTCCATTTGTTTATCACACTGGTATCTGCTTAGCCATTGTGGTGCTATATGGCCTCTAGCCTTGGCTCACTATTCTGAACAGCTTTAAGAAGATAATACTCCTTTATAGAAGCGTTTCCTCACATCCACCCACCCGCCCACCCAGACCCCAGGGAGAAAAACATCAAGCTCACAGAAGTTGTTCTGTTCTACTGTAGAGATGACAACAGAACTGCAAAGATTCCCTGTCAAGAGCTGAGCTTTGCTGTAAAATTCAGACACGTCCCTCTAGTCCTGCTGGTTTTATTCCGCTTGCTGCTAACATCAGGTAGTTCTTACAAAATGAACTACCAAGGGAAAAGATTAGGGGGTACCCCTCGCCTTTGGATTTCATCCATGGAAATATGAAGAGTGAAGGTAACTAAAGATTTGTCTAATGCAGCAGAGTGCAAAAAACCCACAGTCCTACCAACTGAATGCTCATAAACTGGTTTTAAGTGTCCATATTTCTTTTCACTGAGAGGGACTGGCTGATGTGCCAGTGTTGTATGCAATTTTATAGCCTTAACAGAGCTTTTCAGGAAAAATGTTGCACGTATGGACAGGATAATGATATCACTGCGCACTGTGCCAAGAAGGTAAATGTTTGGATAGGGTCAAGCCTGTCGAACCGTGTTGTTTTTGGAGACTCCTCACTCATTAACACTGAATTCAGCACAAAAAGACTGAATCATAGGGCAGGACCTGAGGAATTTACTGATGTTTACTTTCCAAATTGAAAAACACTTCCCTCAGAGAGACTAACGTAGCTTAGTTACTACTGTGTTCAGGATTTTATTGAAAAGGACAGAGTATTAGAAATATCAGCACTGCATTCAGAAACTAGGTAATCTCTCAAAGTGCACCTACCCACTCTAGTGAGCCTCACCAAGGCACAAATACAATCACCCCATGACAGGTGTTGCATTGGTTTGTCAAAACACTTCATACTGCTGTACTCACATGATGCCTGTGTGCCATAAAGCTCTGTTCTGTATTTGTTTTAACATCACAATTATGTCACGGAAACATTTAGAAGATGAATCACTAATTCTTTCCTAGATTCACAAAATGTGAGAAACCTGCTGCTTTTGCAAAGTGCAAGTATGCTGCTGAGAGAGAACAAAAATGCTGAACTACAGTGGGGATTGAACTTTAGTCAAGTCATTCCCTAAAGAAAAAGCAAAGAGTGAGCACGGTGCATTTATTCAATAAATAAGAAACAAGCTACTTAGTCTGAAAACTTGAGAACGTTTTGTCCTCACTTTGAAAAGGCATCGTGTTCACAACTGACGTGCACTTCATTAAAGGTAGAAACCAGGGAACATGGACTCAGTCAATGTCCAGTCCCTTAATTTAGGGACCAATGAATGGCCACTGTCAATTCTGCATGCAGAGACTCACCTGTAAAAGTGTCCCTGTTACATTTAGAGAGCTTCAGCAACTTTTTCTACCTGCCTACTCACTACCCATATTTAATTCTACCAAAACACACAGCATTTTAAAAGGTAAATATTTTTCTTAAGAGAAGCTTTCATCCTCTCAACTGGTCCTTACAGTGTCAATCAATCCTTCTCAAATGTGACTACTGGTACGGTCGGATGATGAGGCCCCAGAAGTGTTTGCGCAATACAAGCATTCCTTGTCTTGAACTGAAATACACATGATCGATTCACAGCTGCATGGTATTTATGAGTTCCCAGTAGTCCTGTGACTGATTGGTGCTTCTTACTAGTCATTTCCAAACAATAGCCTCCCAGATGACAGCAAAAGTTCCTTGTTATTAGTAGAACTCATCGTCTTGGTTCCATTACTCTGATAAGCCTCAGCGTTAATGATGCCTTTAAGGTATCAGCCAGTCTTCTGGGAGGAGTATTTGGAGACTCAGTCCCAGATGTTCAGCTACTGATTTTCTTCTGAACTACGTATTTTTTCTGCTGTTACCTCAATAATTATGTGGAGAACTTAAGGCTTCATAAACCATTTCTTTTTAATAAAATTTGGGTATTTCCATAATTTTACATTGCATTGATGATCACTTAGATGTGGTTCAAACAACAGACATGTTTTCATTGTGATTTTGCCAGTCAGCCAACAAACCACAGGTAGATCCAACCTGGGTATGAACAGAGCATTTACAAGGGCTTTCCTACAGCATGTACGCTGCTGCTGGAAGTGCTAACCACACAGACTGAGAGAAGCAGCACTTCTCCTGCTAAACCTATGCATGGACATTACGTTATTCAGATCGAAGTGTCAAGTGTTCAGTATTCCAGACCATTCATCTATCTTTTAACTAATGGTGTTGAATCAATACATAAACACGTCAGGAGAAATGTCAACACTGTAAAGTAGCTACAGCAATATAATACTGTTCCTAAGAATCCACAGCTGTGCTTTAGTAGTCCACGGTGTAATTCTTTCATTAGATAATATCTTACAACTTGTACAGACACTTGCTATTGTCTCTAGTATGACATTCAACATGACAAAGAAAATGAGGTAACATCCATCGGGATGAACCTATTGTTAGTCAAACAGTGATAGAGAAGTAATAAAGTTGAGTTCTGTAACAGTGCTCCCGATCCACTGAACAAGCAGTTCTCAGGGAATGAATTTTAAAAGTTGTTATGCACATTCTAAAACAAAATTAATGGTCAAAACCTAGTTTCGTTATGGTTTTATAGATGATTTCCTAGGAGAGTTTATAGAAATAACTTGAAAGAGATAGCAAGTGATTATCTGAATTCAACCATTCCATACAATGGAACACTGCTGTGATAGCAGTCTGCTACCTGTGGGGCTGTCCAACTAATAGCAGGACATTAGCAGCAAAAAAATAAAAAGGAAGGCCAGCAGCAAACCAGGAGGCCGCTAAAAGGAGATGCAGAACAAACCCGAAAGCTTGTGAAATTCTCCCTACACAATATCACACCTGACCTGAAGTGTGGAACCAGGAAAAGAAAGGTAGCAGCTTTCCAAAATAAAGCCTTCGCCTCCAGAGCAAGTAACACTACCTGAACAGGCTGCTGAAGCCACTACGCGTGGGAGTGTTCTGCACCATCTACTCCCACTAGAGATGCAAGGCATAGATGAGATGAAATCAAGAACAGAAAGAATTCTGTGGATGCATCTCATGAGGCAGGAGGAGGGAGCAAGTCATTCTCTCTAACTCTGAGGTTGCTTTGCTCTGAACTGAGAGCTCAGGTAGTTAAACTGAGCTTCACAAGCAGATTAGAAAATCCAATAATTGTTGGGTTTTATTCTAAATACATACACAATTGAGAATATTAAATGCAAATGAATTGTTTTATCTGATATATATATATATATAAGGTCAACTAAGGTGAACACCTGAAATACTGCAACTTTAAAAGCTAGGAATTACTACACAACACAGTCTCACACGGTCCAGAAATTTTAAGCTACTTTCTTAAGAGTAGAAAAGCACATAAAGCACATTAGTGCAAAACCTTGCAAATAAACTCCTTTTCATAACCTCTATAGGATTTGTTACAAGTTGAATGGAAACGGTAATTTGCCAATCTGGTGTTATCTGTAATACTTCTCATTAGACTTAAATAGCTGACTTGAAATAGTCATAAACAAGTCGTGCTCAGTCATAGCGATTCTAAATTGGGCAGCTACAAGACAAACAAAAGTCTGTATTTTGCTCTCAATCCCTCTTTTGGTCTCCCGTGCAGAATTGTGCACACAGCCTATAGTTCAACAAACAAACAAGGGAACTTCCGAGTGAATTTTCACAAAACAAGCATTTGCTTGTATTCACAGCACGTTCTTCTCATCTACATTTGCTCTCAAAATATTGCTTTTGCATAGAACACCCTTCATTTTTATTAACTATTGATTTCCACATATCCAATTGGAAGCTAACACACATACTTTAAACACACACAAGCAGTTTCAAAGATCTTTCTTAGAGCCTCTAATACTGTAAGGGTGTTTGCAGAAGACAAAAGCATACAAAAGAGCATCTGCAGAATTAACACACAGTTGTTAATATCCTTGAATTCTCAAACAATTAAATTCAAACTGCATTTTCACAGGCAAAATAATAGCACTGCAACGTCTGATATAAATGCCTCCACTAAACCCCTCACCTTGAGAGAGAATAGCAACAGCCTCAACAAGGACTCAAGTAGGCATTCCTCTGCTCATGAGAGTACAGGGGCATGAAAGAAATAGGGTTTTTCATAACACTTTCAGGATAAAAGGAGATGGTCTTTCATGTACTGAGAAATACAAACACGTCTTCTCTCTACCTTTGGCAAATTGTCTTCAATCATTGACACTGTTACTGACCAAAGAAACATATTGTATTAAAGAAATGAGACAAAATGTGTGAAAAATGCAAGTGTAGATGATTTTGAGGGCAGTACAATTCAAAACGGAGCGTGTGAAAATAGCTCCAAGCTATCCTTTCCACTTCACTGACCATGAATCACATCTTTTTATTGGCTGCTAACTACTCCCAGGACACTTTATACTAAGGTGTGAACAGGAGGGGGAAAAAGAAAACCCTGACCCTGCTGTGCACACTCTTAGTTCAGCCTTTGTAGATCAATCCCAGCTTGGCAGGGTTACAAACAGGACACCTCATATGCAGCTCAGGCGACATCCTACCTCCCTTAAAGCCCTGGTATTTTCCAATTCTACTGGGCATTGAGTAATTCTTCCTACCCCTGACTGTGCAGTAACTACCCCACGCCAACACCACAGGCTGTATCACTCCTGGAAATCCTCACTACCTTGTGTATGTCAGACACTCTCTGGCAGAGCCCTTGGGACCAGCACACAAGACTTCTCAGTTCATATTTCTACTCATGAATACGCACCCTTAAGGCTGAAGGATTCAGTTTGCTCTCTTTACAAAAATGCAAATTTAATTAATTAATAAGCAAGCTTCTCAGAAACTGAGATTTTGGCAGTGTGGTATTCTACCTCAGTAGCTCCCCTGTAGCAAACTTTGGATTGAAGCACATGTCACTGGGCCTCTCACTGCTATCACCATCTGCGACAGCTTCTTTTTTTCCTCATGGGCTGAAGGAAATCTTGCAGTCCTTGCCAGATTAAGCATATGCTTATTACGGATTTATACACGGGATTTTTATTGATCCGAGTTGATGATTTGATCTTTCATTTCACTGGGCTTTCGTGTAAATATCAGAAGCAACTTCTTCTCAGGGAGGGTAACAGAGGATTGGAACAGGCTTCCCCAGGGGGGTTGTAGACCTGCCTGGATCTGTTCCTGTGTGACTTGGTCTAGGGGATCCTGCTGTGGCAGGGGGATTGGAGTAGATGATCTTTCGAGGTCCTTTCTGATCCCTAATGATTCTATGATTTAGTATCTGAAGCTTAATAGGAAAGAGTCAGGTTTGGATCAAGACTTCCTTTGCCACAATGTTTTTCAGGGTGAAATGGAGCAGCAGTGTGAGTCAGTTACAACAAAACTCCGAGGGCTACTGGATGGACCTATCACAGGTAGTGAGAGAATTATCACCAGAAAAAGCTGAGGACGTCATACTCTCCTCCCAAACCAACCAGGAGTCAATATACTGACCATCTGATAGACTAGGCCAACAGCTGACTGACATGTCTTTTCTTGTGGTAGCTCAGTTTCTGTCCTTCAGTGAGTAGGGACCACATTCAAGATAGAGATACAAGTATTGGAAACTCCACTGCTTTCCGTCTACATCCAGGTCTAACTCAACAGTCTCACCAATGTTGGGGTGCCAGAAACATCCATCCTCCCTCCACGTGTTTGGCAGCTACATCCCCATCTATTACTTTGTAGAACTGACAAACAAGAGCAAGCTGCCACACTCCTTTCCCTCAGTAGCTTTTTAATTCTCCAATAAGCACGTTTATTGGATCTGTATGCAAGGGGTTTACAAAGTGGTTAACTCATCCCTGCTCTCTCCCTTGATCAAGATTTATTGTGATGTTCAGGAGCAGTCCCTGCTTAGTGAATGTGTTCTTAGGGGACACAGACAGTGTTCAGCCCTTCACTGAAAGATTAATACTGATGATTTTTTTTATTGAACCTCTAAGGAGAAATATTTCTGACAAAAGCTGTCATCCTATTGTCAGGCAACTTAACTTCCACAGTGTCAGGTCATTATGCCCTGAACTAAGGGGAAGATTTAGTTTAGCATTTACTACACTGCACAGACTGGGGCTAGGTTTGACATTGCAGCTGAAGAAGCAGAATCTCATTAGCGCGATGGTGCATCCAAGGGATTTTCTGTGTATCCGAACCCAGTGTTGAAATGCAAACAGGATCGCTTACATTCCAAGCAAGCAACCAACCAAAGCCTTCACAGCTAAAAGAGTTGATCATTTATCAATTTTTTACAGATAAAATTTTTCTTAATTAACATGTTCTGAGAATCACAAACCTCTCTGCAAGAGGCATTCACCACTACCAGCTTCTTTTCACTACCTGTCACAGATATCACACTGGGAGTAATCACAGATGTTTTTATTAAACAAAATCACTACCCTATCAGCTCAACTAAGCTGGTTTCTATAGTCACTATAATAAGTGTGGACTCGCCGCCTTTTCAGTTAAATTGCGGGCATCCCTAAAGCGATAGTAAATAGCTGAATTTTGTGATGCTGTTAAAATACAGGGAAAAAAGTAGAGATCTTAATTCTCCAATGAAGAGCCTGACAACATAAGCACATGTGGGCGCAAAGCATAGTTCCCCTTATAACCATATTATATAGTGTTAAAGCATACGTTTTAGAATCATGCGTCAGTCGAGACAACAAGCCTATGTATTTTTCTTTACTAGGTTTCTGTTATTTTAAGTATGCAACAATAAGTAAAGGAATTAAAAATAAACTTATGAAAAACAGAGTAACAATATAAATGCCTTACAGTAACAATATAAACAATATAAATATAAACAATAGACACAATATAAACATAAATGCCTCATAAATATAAACATAAATAAACATAAATGCCTCATATAAATGCCTCCTCAACAATACAGGAGAAGGTAAATGCCTGTTTAAACAGAGCAGCACAGGGCACCTCTGATATCGGTGACGTGCTGGCTACTGGAAATGGAGATTCTGCTTTCAGCATCTTGTACAACAGGCCCAATGGTAATCATTGTCACTGGTGACAAACAATTAAATCCACTAAACAGATTTAAACACATGTAGCTATTAGGCCCTTTACACTAAAAAAATTATCATAAACACTAAAATGTAGAAGAATGAGCTTTTAATTATCCAAGGCAGCTCAATTTCTGATTAGGTATGGAAGCCATTATCTACTGACGTACCAACATGTTTGCATTTTTATAGTTTACAACGCTTTTGCATGGAGTAGAGTAGAAAAGTCCATACTAATAGTCCACATCAAAGAAGTAGGAATATCCTTTAAGATCTCACATCTCAAATTTAAAAGCATGCTTCCTGAAGGTTTCCAAACTCTGTGATAAACAAGGGGCTAAGCTAAGGGACAACAGAATAATCTCCTCTAAATGGGCTTATATGATGCTGTTAATGCTGCTTTTGCAGCATTAATGTACTTCAGTACCTCAGATTAGATCATTTAGAAGCTGAAACTGTGTGCAAAGGCCATCTTCAGGTCAGGGGCATGAGGTTATTTTGGAGTCACATAGTTATTCCACTGCCTCGTGTACTATTGCTACTGTCTGATACACAGCAACCTGCCCTTTTTAAGGAACAGAAAAAAGTAGACATACTAGAATAGTGAGTAAACCATTAAATGAATTAGAATAAACCACTAAAATATAAATTAGAATAAACCATTATTTATTCTAGCAAGTAAGTAGACTCAGACTGAGAAACCTTTGTTACCATCCAAACACAGTAGAACAAATTTTGGGTCAAGGTTATCGCATAAATGCCCTTTATTGCCAAAGTGCTATGACAGTTCCACTTCACTCTCCACTGCACATAAAAAAACCCCTCAAATCTTCATGTTGTAGCAGAACAAATATACAATAAATTCCAGGGTATCAACTATTCCTATTATGGAAGGAATCAAAGCTACAGAAAGAGCGACACCTACCCTGGCAGCATTAAGAATGGTGTCTGGAGAAAACTCCAATAGGTCAAGAAAATAAAAGACCTTAATATATTGTTGAAAAATAATTTGTCATATATTAACAGAGCACTGGAACAGGCTGCCCAGGGGGGTTGTGGAGTCTCCTTCTCTGGAGACGTTCCAGACCCACCTGGATGTGTTCCTGTGTGACTTGGTCTAGGTGATCCTGCTGTGGCAGGGGGGTCGGACTAGATGATCTTTCAAAGGTCCCTTCCGTTCCCTAATGATTCTATGATCATGATGTTTTGTATTAAAACTTGTATCTATCACGAGAAGTGGTCATTATTTAATATGTACAGCCACAGCCTGGGTGAGAAAAGAGTCTGCTTCAAAACCAACCCAGATAATCACCCTCCACCTACCTATCCTTGATGTTCAAGTCCTTCTCTGTCTCATCATCTTAGGTGATTGTACTACCAAAAAAAAAAAGATACTATGTCCAATGAAACATATTTCAGCACTTGATGATAGGAAAAACTTTCCCATCTTTCTGCATAGGGTTTGGCTGAGCTGTTTAACAAAACATCTAAAGAAAAGCAAAAACCTAAAAGAGAATGAATTCTTTTCCTGTAATTATACACAGGTCATGAAAGACACGATATAAAAGAATTAAACTGAAGGCATGGCTTTAAATCAAATGTTTAGCCCAGATTTATACAACTCAAATCCTGAGATTTTCATCCTAATCTTCAATAAGAGTTAATACCAATGGGAGTACATTGCAAACCGTCTTCTGTGTCTGATGCCCTTTGTAAACAAAATCAGAACAATCAAAATAACAGTTTAGAAGCAATGCAAGTTTTAAATCGTTCTGGAATTAGACACCTCACAGGAGACATACCCCTCTCCATTTATTTAAGTAAATATTCACAACAGCATGCAGTTCCACCCGACTCTGAAGTAACAGGGCATCTGAACAGTGACCTTTTCCGACATAATTCTACCTCTCCTGAATAATAACCCCTGCCTTCGGAGCTATCAAAACAAGAGTAAAACCACCTCTGCAGTGGCAATAGACTGTGAGGAGTCTTTTAATCTGGTAATATAAAAGCCAGATGAAACAGACAACAGATGAAACATCCTGCAGTTTTGATTAAAAAGTCCTGCTGTAGTCCTACAGGTTTGGCAGTTGTTTTCTGGGCAACAAAACACAGGCTGTAGACTTAAATGATCTTATGACTCTTAGAATCAAAACTATAGGAGAGTGGATTAGTAGAGAGCTAAAAGAAGACCGGTACATCAGAGATTCTGATTTATTTTTCAATCATGTTTGTTTCTTAGTCTCTCTTTTTCTCATTGTGAACATCTGAGAGGCTGTACTCAACCTAGAGAAAGCATCCACAAACAAGATTGAACTAATGGGATGTAATTCCTTTCTTGGCTACGCAGGCATACACCTATAAAGCCAATGGCTTCATAATGATGCCTGGAACAAGAACAAAGTGATCAAACTTGCTAACACTGGAAAAAAATAGATGTTTCAGGCAGAGAGAACAGACTACACCGTTTTATCATGAAAACCTGCATCAATTCTTTAAAAAGAAAGAACTTGCATCCTATTCCAGGCACAGTCCTGCTTGTCTTTTATGCATATGTACAAGCATTGTCATAGAATTTTCAGTCTCTTTGGTCATAAGTAGAGAGATAACAAAAGGGAGAGCCAGCTCATAGGCTGATCTCTCCCTAGACATCATTCACTTTTTTACTCTGTGACTAAAAATGAGACCGCTGCTAAGTACTTGGGACATCACCTTTTGCATGGGGACCGAATGCTTATGCTGCCACATCAAAGTACATCTTTTTACTGAGAAATGTAAGTGATACAGAGGTAACTTAAGGCACAACAATTTCTGGGAACAGATGGATCTGTCTTTTATTTTAGATAAATAGGAACATCTAAGCTGTGCCAAGACTCACTCCACACTTTTCTCCAGTCATCACTGCCTTTTCTATATTAATATCAATAAATTCATCCTTTGCGTCTCACAAGCCCTCATCAGAGGGCACGGGAATGTCTCACAGCAACATAGCTAAAGGCAGAGATAATGAAAAAGCAGATCCAAGCAAAATCGTTAAGATTCCAAAGATATTAACTTGTATAATGCTTGTCTCAAGCTTTCTAGCTCAGGCCATTGAGATTAAACAATGGCTACTAAAGTCACTGAGGGTTACCCTACCTGTACACCTACAAACCATTTTCTATGAGGCTCAGAAAGGCTGTCTATTAGCATAGAACAAAGTTCCTGCAACTTTCTGGAAGTGTATTCTCCTCTTTGAGTAGCCCCTAATTTTTCCACCTAAAGCCTCCTCTCAGGTTACTGTCACTATTTTTCTTAATAAGCCTCTTTTTCTAAAAAGCACAGGCTACACATACATTTTTGCACCTGTCCTGATTGCTCAAGTTACCATCAATTTGGTGTTTAGTCCAGCTGCGGCATTACGTCGTGAACAGCAGTAGCAGTAATACACAAGCCCTACATGTCCTCAGATTCCTGACAGCCCAGACTGATTTGGGATGTATTAAATGGTTCTCTCATCACAGCGGTAACATCCTCTGTGCCCACTGGAGTGTGTAAAAGAATTGAAATAAGACTTCAACAGCTACTTGCAAAAATAAATTCTGGAGGAAAAAATTAATAGCTACATACAGTTTTTAAGTCAAATGCTGAAAAACATGACTGTTTTGAGAAAAAAAATCTCGGCAATTCTTACCGATGATCACACTTTTGCCCTCAAGCTGGGCACGTTTAGTTTGTTTCCCAAGTAATGGGTGGGAGGCAATGGAAACAGGCTAGTGCAACGCTTCCCATCTCCATCCATCTTTAATTCTTAAGGCATGTTAAGAGAGGCTCATGAGAGATCACACATTTCTGAACGCTGATGAGAAATCTAGGAAACCATAAAAACTTCTTCACTTTTAAATTTACTGTCTGCTGGCCAACTTGTCTCAGCTGAAACATCTGCATTTGTGAACCACAAAAGGAAGACAAGGACAATTTGCTACAGCACTTTCCCATTTCCCATCTGAAGACAAGCACTTGGAAGATTGATCCAAGTTATCTCCTGCAGTTTCTTATAGAGTGGAACATTGCTGATTATTAAGCAAAATGTTTGCACACCAAACATCTTAAGGCAAGGATTTCTCCGAATTCTTAGGAACCAGCCACAGTTCCAGCACACTCCAGCAGCACTGCTTCTTTATTAGGAAACAGAATGTAAATAAACAGATAGAAATGTGATCCCTGACTGTTCATATCCATGAACAAATATCATTGAAGTATTCACTGCTGTGCCACAAAGGCAAGCTCTACATTACACACACCAGCTAGAGCAGATCAGACATCCATTCCAAGAGCATTGTGTGCTTACAACTTTATTGTTGGTGCCTGACACTCTCATAGCCCTTCATTCAGCATGAACTGCATCCTGGGGAACTCTTCTGAAGATACCGTGTGAAGAAGTACACAAAACTGCAAGCCTTATCAGGAGAACTTGTTTCATCAGTACTATTATCTATATCAAACTAGCAATTCAGACTTAGCACACAGCCTTAAACTTGACCACATTTGTGACAGACCAGTTCTCTGAACAATTCATTAAACTATTAAAAACCATGCAGCAGCTTTTAAAGGTGAGGAAGCCCCGATACTTTAAAGAGCTATATGTTGTGTGCTGGGAGGAAGCAAGGGAGTAAAATATATAGTGTACACATCATGTGTGCAGTAAACATGTTTAATCAGAGGACATTAGTCACCAGCCTGTTCATTTTGGAAGTGATCTGAGCTCCTGGAATTTCACTTGGACTAATACTAGAGGAATCACTTATTCTAATTCAGTACTCATTACTAAAAAAGCATGTACTTAACTAATTCTGTTATTATGCGTATAATTTGGCTTGGGCTCATGATACTGCAGACAACATAAAATGAACCCCAACAGAGAAAGAGAAAATATTTTAGTATTAACTCTCTGCTGATGACTACCAACCAGACTTGAAACTGTCAATTGCTAAATCCTGTGAGTTCACAGTGTTCTTTATAACAGACTGAGCAGAGATGAAAAAAAATTCTTCAGCTATTCCCTGAAATTTCAGAAGCCAAGTATCGTTGTGCAGTCACAAGACTCGCCCCTTTGATAGTGTAGAATCAAATTATTATGAAGTCAACCAAATAGGAGCTAAAAAAATGGTACTTTTTTTTACACATGCACAATGGCCTTATTAAAAAGTGATGCTTACATAGAAAGAACTGCAAAACCTCTCCATTCCCAACACCCAGCCTGTTCTCACAAGCAGGCATGTTATATAACTTCTTCATAGAAGAGCAAAAACCTCAAACAACCTTTAAGTACTTAGTTCTGTCCCAGACCCTGCTCTTCTTACCGACCTTGCTTTATGTTCCAGGCTGGGTTTACTATTTACAGTTAGGTCATTATTGTCCCAACATTACAAAGCATTTCTCGGCTCAGAAGGTACAATCCCTATGTATGTTCCATATAAAACTTTTACTCAAGAGAAAATAAAACAAGGAAAAAAACCCAAAAAAACTCCTAAAAATCACAACAACCTGTTTTCATTGCACCTTCCTCCCATCAGCCTGCAGAAATCACACTGCTTTACAGAGAATGAATTAGATTTGACACAAGTGTTTATGAATTTCCTGTCATAATCTGTGTTCAGATCATAAAAGCATAGAATGTTTTAGGTTGGAAAAGACCATGAACCATTCCCCTAATTGTACCAAGTTCACTGCTAAAGCAGTGATCTGCTCCAGATCTACATGACTTTTAAACACATCCAGGGATGGCAAGTCAAACCCCTCCCTGGGTAGCCTGTTCCAAGGCCTGGTGGCCTTTTCAGTAAAGAAGTTTTTCCTGATGTCTAACCTGAAAACTTCCCCTGGTGCAACTTGAGGCCACTTCCTCTTGTGCTATCACTTGTTCCTTGTGAGAAGATACCAACCCCCACCTCTCTACAACCACCTTTCAGGTAGTTGTAGACAGCAATAAGGTCTCCTCTCTGCTTCTGTTTCCTTTTCTTCAAGCTTAAACAGCCCCAGCTCCCTCAGCTGCTGCTCATAAGGCTTGTTCTCCTTATTGACTCTCTTTAGACCCACTCCAGCACCTCAATGCCTTTACGTTAAGTGTAACAGTTTTGCACTAGTTCTTGAGAGCAAAATGGGTCTCAAAGTTTCATCAAGGTGCTTTGGAAGCAGTCCCACTGGGCTTTCAGGGTAATTCCATAGGCATCAGAATGAGGAAACTTCTAAAGGGAGAACAAGTAACAACAGCTACTGAGGGCAAATAAATGGAAAACCCAACAAAGCCATTTCAATGCTCACACTTCTCAAGCTGGAAAGCAATGTAACCACAGCAGCAACACAATCCAGTCAAGGTAAACGTGAACTTTTGCACTGATTTTACTTTTTAGCAGCTATTATCTTTCTTTGCCAATTTTTGGTATGCCATAAAGACTTCCCATAGTGAACTATTTTTTCCATCAGGAATGAAAAGAGGAATGAAAGATGAGAAGTACACTTTGAACTCTGTCCATATGGATTTAGCTGCTTTACTGCAAGTTATTGTTTAGGCAAGCCTTGCTATACCTGACTCCTTTTTGCACCCAATACTGTATTTCATGGTAATCTCATGAGAGTGAGCTACTAAAGGTCATGAGTCTAGAGATGTTTAGCCATCACTTACAGAAAGCTTGATAAATATTCAAGTATTCAAGCAGGAAAATACCAGCTCGGGTCCTGAAAGTTGGTCGACTGTGCTAACACTGCTTCCAGTTTAGGGCATTTAGCTTGTCTCACCAGTCAACTGAGCACTGCCTAAAGGAATTATGATCCCATTGACCTTACAGATATATATGTATCAATAT
>VZRI01004517.1:80203-121046 GCA_013397515.1 Upupa epops
TAAACAACCCCCCCCCCCCCCCCCCAAACACACACAGCTCCCTACCTCATTTTAAGCTCATAATACAAAAAACCCATGAAACTGCCTCACCATATGGTTTCCCATTATTTTTAATGATATAGAAGATGCAAAATATAACACCAGTAGAAAACAGTAGGAAAAAAGCATAGATAAGACAGACATATGGAGAGAACGGAATAAAAAATGCCTGAGAAGGGAAAAAATAAAGTCATAAACACAGATCCTGTGTGAAATCGAGAGCTCACAAGGCATATTGTGGACACTAGGATGCTCACGGTACCACAGCACAGCTCTGTGCTATTTTGAGAGCTAACAACGTTAGCATTGCATAACTTTAACAGTAAAGCCATGTCCATCCCATCAGTTTTATTTTTAAATTGCACAAAATGAAGATTTGTGGTGCAGAAAGGCGTTCTGAACAGGCTGATTAATTACTATAGTACATCTAATATATCAGCTGTCTGTGGACATGGACAACAGCCAAGAATCTCAAGTTCAACAGCAGCTCTGTTGGTTCCCTCTCTAAACACGGAAGGACTACAGCTACTAATGCTCAAAAGTTACCACTGATGACTTTCTCATACAGTTTGCTCTGGATTGAAACTGAACTTGGGGGGGGAGGGTGTCATTTTGTTTTGGTTTTAAACACAAATTCAATAGCCTGATGTGAAAAGTTCAGGGTACCTGATTGGGGTTTTGGGGGGATTATTTGCCTAAATACAGAAAGTTGTTACTCTATTTCTCCTCGGGTATAAAAGAGATGCCACATGAAATTGGTAGCCACATCACAAATGTACTAGCACTGTCTTCATATCTTCTTTCTATCCAATCTCTTTACAAGGGAAGCCACATTAAAGCCATTTTCCAAAATGTTAAATTTAAACCTGGCCACATCGAGACAGTGTCCAATAGCTAGTGAATAGCGATGCACTGCAGGGCGCCAAGTAAAGCTGAAACAGCTTGGTACAATCTTCAGAAAATAAAAGGAACAGCAGAGGTTTACATAAAGGCAGCATTTCTTTCTTTGTATGTACACATCACTCATTTTTTTCTGTTCACTTTCCCACAAGAGGAAGTAGCATAAGAGGTCCTGAAAGGTCAATTTGGTATTCAAGCACCTTAAATATTTGTGAAAAACCATAGAAGTACAGATGCTAATTATGTTATGGATTTAGATAAAATTCTTCTGCTTCATAGAAGGCAACAGAGAATCTCTATAATTGATCATTATAGCTTAAATACTGCTGTCACAATGTTAAAGATTGACTAAAACCTTCTGATGCATGAGCACGGTTAGAGCTATATGCATCACCCATTGAAAACGAAGTACAAAAACCCCTGCATGCTGTCCTAGAAATTGACATCAACATGCTCTTACAGTAGCTTTATTAAATACTCCCTTCTAAGGGACACAACCAAATGTTGTGAGTTGTTTCTGAACAGTTCTAAATACCGTTCTCTACACTCCCTACAAAAAAAACCCAGTTTCCTCACAAAGCCCTGCCAAATCAGCATAGCCCTTGGAAACGACTATTACTCTCTGTTATCTGATCCCTAAGGGTAACCCTAGAGAAACCATTCTTAGATTTTTGAGCCAAATCATTATAAATATTTAGCATCGCGGGAATACTCTGACCTCAGCTCCTTATTTTACTCTGCTGACATCACAAAAAGGAACAGTTCCATTTTAAGTCTATCAAATATTGGAACACTGGCATAGATCTCCAATTTTCTTAAGCAGTACATTTCATGAAAACAAGTAACGCTTTTTTTTCATCCCTTTGCATTTGTCTTGATTTGTACACAGGTTATTATGCCCTATACACTTTTTAGATGAAATATATGTAAAGATATATATACCTATTGAAACACATAAGGATTGGGGAAATGTGTTAACTAGATTATTCAACTGTTCTTTGCATGAGAAAAGAATGAATCTTTCAAAGATATCTGCACTATCAGCAAACTTATTTTAAAGCCCAGGCAATTGAAAAATTAGCTATTACAGAATGACAGGGTTTGAGCAATGAGCCACCGCAACAGGTAAATACATAGAGCACATGAAAAATGCCAAGAAACAACACTTAATATTGAAGGAAGCCAAGTAAAGAGCCCCTTTAATAAAAAAAAATACAAATGAATAAATCTTCAGTGGTTATTGTAAAAAACACCTTAGAGATATCATTTAGGCTGCAGTTCACAACAGTAGCCAAGTCATAGAAAATCTGTTTCTATTCCTCTCCAAGGTTTCTCCCTTATCACTTCATAGCCAAGGGTTGAGTTTATAGCATTCACTATAATGCAGAAACCAAAGTGTTCAAGCTTACATTCCTTACATCAGACAAGAAAATCCATTTCTAGTTACAAGACCGAAAAGCTGGATTTTTGAATTAACTGGTCTCGTGTGCATGTCTCCACCGCAACCAGAATTCAAGCTATTTCACTGTTTCTCTTTAGTATCCAGGAAATCAACTTAAAGTTCTAGTTTCAGAACAACGTCCTTTGTACCATAGACTAAGCAGCCAGAAAGAATCAACTTGATTTGCACGTAGACTTTTAGGAAATCTAAGCAGAGAGCAGTATCAAATCGCTGGCTTTGACTGGCAAAATTCTGATGTTCGCTCATAACAATAATAGTACAGCGGTGTTGGTCAGGTTGCTGTCCTACGTTGTACTGTAGCCACTTGAAACAGATGGGACATGTTTTATATTTGGTATCCCCCACCGCCAGCGTTGTGCAGTTGTGTTTCTGAAAGGTTGACAGCAGGCACTAATATCAGTATCATGACTCTTTTCAGGCAGTAGGTGAAACCTTGAAGAAAAAGTGGCTCTGTCTTCAAAAAAGTGACCTGACCTTTGCTTTGGTGGGTTTTTTACTCTGCAAGAAATAAAAAGCACTGCATGCTTTCCAATGCATCCTTTCTACCTGATAAACTATTTTGTTCTAGCACTCGGCACAAAAGGACTAGACTCTATAAAGATCAAACAGCATGTTATCAGCAGTAGCTAATGATAGCTCCATGCGTCATACTAGAAACAAACTTCATAGATCTGGAATATGTCATGTGAATCGTGACCAGAGTAAATCCGTAACTAGCCAAGAACCTTTAATATGCTTAACAATTACAAGTAATTCTCACCAAATTAAATACATTTAATTTTACAATGACTTGGCAGTTCTTTGGATATCAAAGGAATCACAAATCTAGCATGCTTATCATTTTGACACTTCTGCTCCGAGAATTTCTTGCAGCATGCAAAGAACTCTCTGTAGGATAACTGTGATCGTTGCACAAGCAAGCTAACCTAATATTGACCCAATAATTAATACAGCCTGTTCAAGAAAGGCAGTAGGATGCAATGTTTTCACCTGAAATTGATGTCTCCAAAACAATCTGTAGTTCAGTATTAGCCACAGCAGGTTTTTGCTGGACATAGAATATAGTACTAGCAAAAGTGATTCTAGTATATGATGTAGCAGTGGAGAACCCCTTCTGTCAGTAGGCTTTTAAGTATTTAACATACATAAGTCTAGGGTAAAATACTGCTTTTATGGAGCCAGATCCTGCAGTCTTTGCACAGCTAAAATTTCCAGGGAAAAGAATTTCCCGCTTTAAAAAAGTATAATAGTAAGGACATGCCCAGGGTCACTGGTTTAATTCAGTTGTGCCGCTATGCTTTGCTTATATGCTCAGACTGTCTCAGTCGCTTGCATGAGCATAAGAGACAAAAATAGAGCCATCCATGTGAATTCAAGAAGACACCCTTTTTAACTAAAGAGCATGGCTTCAATGAGAACATGGCACACCACAGTGTGTGTTCTGGTTTGGCTAAAATACTGTATATTTTTAGCATATTTTAACTTTGCCCTGAGTATTTATAGTGTACTAAGTGAATTTTAATAAAACTAGAGTTAAAAAAAACACCAAAACAAAACAACTTCACAGTAAGTTTAACAAAAATGACCATTTTGGAGAGAAATGTAGCGATGGCTATGATGGCAGAATTTGGCTCCGTGTATGCAGTTAGCAAAACCCCAGACTGTTTATATGATGTAAACTGCTTTTTAAAAATGTTACTAGACCTATCAATACTGCAGAACCAGTCCTGCAGGCTCACATTTCAGAGAGAGTTTGCCTCAATGACCTACAAGGAACTGTGCATTACTTGCAACACCAACTTGATGCTATTTTTAAGCAAAAAAACACCTATATTTCCGATCCAAACTTTTGGATAACTAAAATTAAATCAAGCAGCTGATCCTCCAGATATTTATCCTATGGAGATTCTACCCTAAAGATGATTCAAATCTTTCCATTCACACTGAAGCACTTCCAGATTCACAAGGAAGGTCCCAGCAAGGCAGTGCCACATTCCTGTTGGTTTCATTGGGGCAACTCTAACGAAACACTACCTCTAACACCATGGCTAGACCCCAACCGCGTTGTTAACTGAGAAGCTCACAGATAATTTATGGTCATTATTTGAAACACTGTCTGTGTACTCTCTTGTCAATCAACCTTTGCTTCCAGCCGTAAACGCTGTCAGTTTAGCAACTGGATGGTTCTGGGGTGTGGTTTTGGGTAGCGGTTGTTGCCAGGCTGCTGCTGACTGCGCCATTTCGCTGTTGTAGGGGAAAGGCTCTAGGGCGGCAGATAAGGCTGTTGCCATGGTGATGAAGGAGATTCCGAGGGAGGAGTCTGCAGAAGAAAAGCCCCTCCTTACTATGGCATCACAGGTGGGCAGAGCGCGGGGCTCTGAGGAGGCCGCGGACACAGCGCACGGGAGATACAAAAGCCCCAGATGAACCGTGGCACACGCAGCCCGAGGGGAATCTAACCCACTCCTTAGCTTCCCCTCGGTGCCCTTGGTGGTGCTGGCTGGGCCCATCTGCTAGAGGACCTCGCACCACTGTCATCGTGTGTCCTCGCTGACGTGGGAAATAGCATGGGGCAAAGAACATAATTTGTTTAAGTTTTCATGTCAAAACAAAGAAAACCACGTTTCCCCGCACACAAACACACAAATAGAGGGAAGTACAGAAAGTACAGTATGTCAGACATGAGGAAGTTACTTAAAACGAAGTCACATTTTCAATGATAGCTCACGCCATCAATATTCACACCAAATATGCATTTGCAATGCAGATCTACCATAAGAAACCACCACTTCACATAGCATTTCCAGTGTCTCAGAGCCTATCCTTACTGTCTCACTGAGATTCTACGCCTGACCAGGTCAGAACGTTATTTTGCACAGCCCATTGCTTTCGTTTCTATAACTTCAGTCAAGACAATGTCACCACACTAGAAATTACACATTGGAGTAGCCACTGAAATTTAGGTGGTTTCATCAGTTTCTTGAAGACAGTGACTGAGGACTGCCATTAGAAGAGCAGATTTTGCTCCCTCCGCTTGCTCACAAACAGGAATTTCTACCCCAAGCAAATGCATTTAATTTACTGCAACAAGTGATTCCTACTCATTAGGAGGTTCAATGGAAGTACTTTTACCACATAGCTGTTATGTCAAAGCCTTAAAAAAAAATCCACAATCCATTTTTATTCCTTTCGTGTTTCAGGATAAATGCTTTCACAAAGTACCACAGCAGTTAGATGCAGACAAGGCCAGTATCTACTACACTTAGAGCATCTCAGATGCACTATTCTAATACATGTTATAAAAATATTGTCATGTACTTCAGAAACCAGGTCTGGCAATCTCCTCCTCAGCTCCTGTTGAACACCGTATTTTGCTCACAGTGAACATGAATGTCTGTGAAATAATTGCAGAAAATATGCTCTTTTAAGGCATAATTTCTAATCTCCTACTAAGTGATTAACAGACAATTGGAAACTAAGATTGTATTGCTGTTCTCTCTACCAACCCCTACAAAAAGCACAAAACTTCATTGGCTTCAACAGAGCTGGGAGTTCAGCCTGGGTTCACTACATGTTTAATGCACCATTTATAGTGGTTGTCTGTCAGTCTACTCAGCACTAGTCTGTGATAAATTTACAAGTAAAATGCTTGTGTCTGTTAGTCAGTGTAATTTCTTCCACTAAACACAAATACCTACTTCCCTGCTATGCACCAAAGGGGTGCAGAAGCCAAAAGGAAGCAGAATCAAGTGAAAAAGTGAGTATTTTCCATAGCCATCTCTGCATCATGTATGTGCAACGTGCAGTTGTGTGACCATATCACATACATCATTTGCATCTTTCCTGTCTGGCTGTAACGTGGTTTTGAGATGCTGTTCCTTTAGTGCGTCTGTGTGAACCTCTCATTCAGACCATTCATTGAAATCAATGCGCTGCTACACTGCAATGTATGTCCAACCATCGCCACCAGTGTTTGTCTCGGCTCTTTACATGATGGAACAGATGGATGTGGTTGCTGCTCACAGGGTGAAATGCACAAGCTCCAAATTGGCTGCAAGCAAGTTTCCCAAGCCAGGTGAAACTGGATCATGAGAATAAGGCCTACTCTTTCCAAAGTTATCACCACCAAAACCAGCAAGGTCACGTGTGTCTCTTAGGAAGTCATTATTTACATTAGGAATCCAAGTTGTTCCATCCCTAACTCTAAAAGAAACCCCCAAAGATGAAGACCATACAAGAGAATACCGACTTTTTGAGAACAAGTAAAATCTCACATTCCCCAAATCCTCAATGAACAGAGGATTAATCTTGTCTGACTATAGAAGCAGGCTTAGTAGACTCCACGGGAGTGGAGTATAAGTAGAATCTGGTACACAGAGAGACTAAAAGCTTATTTTGAGAGGGATAGTTAGTGAAAATGTACTGTGAATTTACATTTTAAAAAATGCCTCTCTGCTCTCTTCCTCTGATATTAAAATATATGCAACACAGAACAGGTCAGAAATACTCACACTTTGTTATGCTCCTATCAAAATCTTACTTGTAAGATGTGACACTTACTTGTTGACATAAATATTGTCAATTAAATGAAGCTTCCAATTCACAGATTATTTTCAGATAATATTCCATATCATCAGACCTGGAGGCAAATCCTCAGATAAAATTAACTACAAACCACTGCAGACTCCACTGTGGTTGTGCCACTATATGGCAACTGGGAATCTTGAGCATCATTCCAGCAGTAATGAGTGGGGTATTCTCGGTAATTGAAAGAGAATTACAGTAGTAGATACTGAAAAGACTACCTCAGTTGGCTCCAGTGAAAGTCACTGTATCGGTGAGATAAAGCATCCAGCATTTAATACTTCAAGCATCAACAGTGATCTCTCAGTACTAATGGGATTTTGCAGAACATAACTCCCTACCATGTTACTGTCTCCCTTTATCTTTCTAAAGGTAGTTTAGAAGAGACTGAGACAAATGAAAAAGGCTGTATTTTTATACTAACACAACCTAGGAAAAAATGCAAGAAGTTTTGCTGAAGCTTCAAACATCAACAGAAAGTTAGAACTAGCTTTACATTTGTGAGGAAAAAAAAAAGTCACTTCACCATTACTTTCTAATAAGAATTTTAAGTATAAATAGCCCACAGAATAAAAAAACTGCTGTGCAGTCAGCTGCGATTTTACTACACATCAGGAATTTCAAAGAATCTAATTAAATAGATTTCTTGGATTCACATTTATACTGTGCAATAAAGCAGTTAATATTTTCAAGTATAAGAACGTGGATGTTTAAATGCTTTTTCAGCCTGATTTTAAACACACCAACCTGCACGTCACAAGAGTTTTCTCACAGAATCATCACACCTAATTTAGGTTTTGAGCAGAGTACACAAACAGGAAATCCAGTGAAAGCAGGACCCCTAATACAGGTAATAAAGATCTAAAATCTGCAGGAGGTGATCCATGCCCAAGATGACCCTGCAAACTGCATAAATGAATGTTATAAGGAGTAGAAATTTGTGCATCCATGAAAACATCACCAATAGGAAAAAGAAATGTGAAGTGCATCTTCCAGTTCAATGTGAAGAGCACAGGAGCTGCCTCCTTCTAATTTATATGAACCATATAGGCACTGCTCAGGACAACTTTGGTACTGACTGCTGCTGATTTAACAGTTAACCTACAGAACAGTTAGGTATCAGAATTAAGAAACATGCTCAAATTCATCCTACCCCACAAAACACAGGCTTCACCACACAGGTTGTCAAAATTGATTAGAAAATGATGGATTTCATTAGAGCTCAATGGACTTCGACAGATGTTTAGAACATTTTTCCCTAGTCTCTCTACGAAGCATCAGTCAGTGTTTGGGGAATGAACATCATCTTTTGTAAACCTCATTCCCATACCATTTGTGGATCAAAGTGTGTTTGTATTTGCTCAAGGACTTCCATGCAAAATACTGAAAATGTTTCTACTGCCTAAATCCCACTGATTTTATTTTTTAACCTTTCTTGTTTGAGCTTGTTGTTTCATTCTGAAGTCTTATGTTTGGTTTGTTTGCTTGGTGTTGTTTTTGTTTTTAACTGATAAGCATTTCTTTTACAAAATTGAAAGAAAGCAGTTGAAACAGAGTAAAGACAGCTAATATTCACCTCCCCGTGGGTGTTAGGTTTCTCTGATGTGTGTATCAAGGCCACACTACCTGAATTTGATTGCCTAGTCTCAGTTTTCCATACAGAAGTTATCAGTCCCATTTGAATCAAACGTCTTCATTCTAAGCTTCTTAGCATTAGAGTTGCGCTGACTTACAGACCCTCCACAAATGTTCCCTAAATACTATTAGAACAGCAGAAAGTTAAAGCAAATGTAATTAGTTTCCAGATTTAACTCAACTTTAACTAATTGCCTTTATTGTTCATATCAATGTGTATCAAAATTATTTGTTTTACATAATGATAATAATTCATTTGGACGCCAATAGGTCACCGAGCGTTCCAATCTGCTCGCTGAGAGCAGAGGCAATTTCCTCACCGATCTTAACAGGACTAGACCTCAGATCATATTTTTAATACTCTTTTTAAAGAATTTGTGATAAATTAATTAACAGCATTTCCCAGATATATCTCAAATCTGTCTAGTTTGATTTATTATTAAAGTTTGGAGTAGCTTAGCAGGAAAAAGTTCTTCAGCCTTACTGATAACTCTTTCAGTCATTATTAAAGTGGGGTAGATACAGGAAAATTTCAAAAAGAAAAGGCAAACTGCATAAATGAATGCTTAGCACATCAAATATTAATTGATTCTGTACCTCTAAGTTAAATACTGCTCAACACCATTATTGCTTTTGGGGCAGTTTGCATAATTTCATCACGAATACTCTCACGAGTATAATAAAGTTGCCTTGACAATATGCTTTAAAGTCATTAATTGGCTGCTTGCCTCAAGTTAAACAGATTTCTCTGTCACATAAATTAAATACATTTTTCCATGAAATAATAGTTTTAATTTGAAATTACCATGGAAATTGAGAGTGGATTTTTTTCATGAAATGAAACATTAACTAGGCAGTTTCATTCATTTGAACATCCCTTCCCATTCCACAAGCACAGAGATTCTGAGGAACTTTTCTTGTGAATGATGTCAGTTTAACCACTGTTTACATTTTATTAATAGGAAGTATAACCTGGAGATTTGTTGGTTCTCCATTCATTAATACTCTAGATAAAAACACGCTATCCTGCATGAGCTGCAAGCCATGTACTACAGTTGTTCTACACTGAATTGAATTGCTGTTTGCACAAGTGATGGGTTCTACCAAACTGCAAGTTCAAAATAATTCACAGAGTGCTTTCAAGTTTTGAGCTCTACAGTCTGCAGAGAAATACTTCAAAGCAAATGCTGATACCATGACAGGTCCCTACAGAGAAAAGGTGTGGATCTTAACAAGAAATTCTGACTTGCTTCCTAGGACTGCCCGCAGTACAAGATCCAAAGCCACAGCCGTATTCTAGATACGCTACAGACCTTTGTTTTAGGGGAAGTTCCACACAACAGACAATAACAAGGAATCACAGCCTGTACAAAGATCTAGCAAAGAGCACAGCGAAGGATGAAATATGTTGCTTGGGAAGTAACAGAGGGCATTTTAACACAGCTGAGCATCAGTAGAAATAGCATAAGCTTTACAAAACCCCAATTCTGTGATAAGCCACAATACGGTTGTTATTGTTAATTCTCTCATCTTCATCTTTGGTCTTCATGCTGTTACGGTGTGAAGAATTTGGTCTAAGTAAAGCAACCATTGAGCATCTTTCATTTAAACTGACATTTGATTATATATCATAATCAGAGCAGTGCAGGACACTATGCACAACCCACTGCTGCTGAAGCTCTTTAACTTATCTCTGTAGAAGCCTGTGCTTTCAGCTGATGAAACCCATTAAGTAATTTACTGATATTTTGTAATCAATCAACACAGCTGCCACCCAGAGTTGCTGCAAGAGTACAAATGTAATCCCTCCAATGTGAGGAAATAGGACTCCTCTTAGTCTGTCCTCTGCACCTGAGCTAGAAGCATTTCAGAAGTGCTGTTCTCTGCCTCTTTGGCTGGGGATGTCACACAAAATGTAACCTGAATGAGTAACACAGAAACCAGAACATAGCACCCTGAGTTACCATTTGTTCCCTGTAGATAGAAGGCCTTGTCCCACTGTATAGGTTTCTTCAGGTCTGTCTCAACAGCTAACTTTGGATTCTGTAGTTCTCCTGTTCCACAAAAGTTTGCCAACCAGCATTTAGTCAGCTCACACGTCAAATCTGTTAATACCTCGATTAGCTACACAGCAGTTTTAGGAGTGCAGACTAAGTACTTCTGTGATGAAACAATACAGAAATAATTTCTTTAAAAGGAGTTTCCTAAACTTCTGACTGTTATTTCAAGGATCTCTAAGCATCTATGATGATGAGTTCATTTTGTCTTTAGCATGCTTGTGGGTTAGATCTCCATTTCAGAGAGCAGTAAGGGGAAGGAGAAAAGCTAAACTCAAGTCACTGGGTAACTCCCCAAACACAGTGCATAGTGCCAAATGAGAGCACATAAATAACATCTCCAAACAGCCAGGAAGGGGGGGCAGTCCATTTTAGTAAACAGTTTCCTTTACTTAGTATCTGCATGGTCTACACACTTGAACAGATAGATTTACACTAAGCCACATTTTTATATAAGTAATACAGGCCAAATTTTCAGCTGCTGTCAAAATATGCCAAGAGTTACTTCCCTCCCCTTCCCTCACGGCTCTGATCCAGCAAGACAGTTAAGGGTCTGCTTAACCTTGAGATTTGTAGGACACACTTAAGTGCTTTGCTGGAGCAGAGCCAAAATGCAGGAGCCAGATACAATTCCCGTGGTTAGTTTCCCATAGCCAGACCAGGAGGAACAGAGGGAAGGAGATGATGAACTGGGAGTTATTTAGTTCTACCTTGCACCAGTAGGCCGTAAGCTGTGTAGATCATCACTTACAAACACAGCAGTCACAGCAAGAGTTATCACCAAGCAATGCAACCACTGTTCATGGAAATGGAACGTGAGCTTGTCATCATTTACCAGTTCAGACATGGAGCATAGATTTTAAACAGCACTGCTGGCATGTGAATTGAAGTATCCAATAGGGTGCCTATGGCAGTCCTCCTACAGCTTCTGACTTCACACAAGCCCTGTGTTAGCTGTTTGCATTAAGCCCTGGGAGGTTTCTTAGCTCATGGGATTGCAGGTAAGATATTGTCACCTCTGATTCACAGGCCACTCCACACACTTCTGCTACTTAGCAACAGAGCAGCAGTTTTCACCTGCTGAGCAAGACTAGTCTTCTGAGAGGTAGCAACACCAAAGTGCTCTTTACAGTGGGGTGAAAGAGGTTTCTCTCTGTTTTAGACCTTCCCTCGATTCACATCAACTGAAAGTCATTTATATCATGTGCCCTGTGAATGGATTCTGTGTTCCTGTGAAAACCAAGTATTTGGCTGGCATGTCAGTTTTGTTGAGACATAAATTCACACTAGAGTGACAGAAAAAACTCCTTGGCACAAGGATGATGGAAAAACTCAAGTAGCGATTACACTTACTATGCAATAGTAAATAAATTGTGTGAAGTGGTCATTTTGATTGCCAAATAGTCATAAGTATGCTAGAAAAAGTGTGAAAAAAAACACAACTCATGCAGTTTGAACGTTTATCTTGAGACTAGTAATTTTCTCAGGAGATTCCTTTCCAAATCTCCCACTGCAAGCACACAAGGAGGTCTTTCATTTCTTATCCTGCCAAGGTATATTGTCCACAGACACAATTATCAGTCCAGTGCTTCCAGTTGTGCTCTAGAGAACAGTAACCTCATGGTTATCATTTATCTGTTTTGAGAAATACCTAGTTAGTGGGAATTAATTCACTTGTTTCCTCTTATCCCAGAGAGTGCCACCAAAATTCACAACATGCCAGGGATGCAAAGACAATCTATCAAGAAACGATTGCTATAAATCATATAAACAATTAGTAACTTAAGTTAGTTAATGCCTTAGTAGATGCCTCTGGTTGAGAGAACTGTATAACACTTACAAACTATTTCAACTAATTTAACTTGTTCTCCTATCTGTCCAGTCTCATCCAAGTAGCAGCCAAGTTTCTCAGAGCAAACCTTAAAAATACAACTTTCTAAATGCAAGTCTGAGTTCAAAGGTTTCTGCTTTCTTTCACACTTATTACCACACTCTAAACTTTCTGGGACAGATCATTTCCCTGGTGGTCAGCAACCCAAGCACTCTCTCACCAGCATATTGTACTACCAGTGGGCAGTTCAGCACAAAGTGTAAGTACCCAGAGCTGAACTGCACAGGGCAGTGCCCATCAGTAGACAGAGGCTTCCTGAATTAGCACCTTGAGTGACTCACTAAGCCTCAGATGATGAAATGGGTAGAAACCAATACAACTAGCTTGGTTAGCTAATTACATCTACATTTTAGGTGCCTCTTGAACCAGACCTTCTAAACTGAGTTCCATATATAGCCAGTGGGAAAGCTAGGTGCCTTTGAGAGCCTCCTTGGAGGCAGACTAAATTAGGCAAGCAGGATCTCCCTATGGAGATGTTTTTCTAGGCATTTATCTCTCCCTGTTGAACATGAAGGGAATTTAGGCACTTAAATGAAGAGAACTAGTTCACTATGTGCTCAAAACATAGGTGCTAATTAGGTACCTAATGCTAGACTGGAACCTCCCCACATCAGACTCCAAGTAATTTATCTTCAAGACTAGCATTACCTTGTGGCAGACTAACACTTTACAAAGAAACAAAACAGGACGCCTTGTCCATCATGAGCAGATCAAGCTCAGAAATGCAGTAACAGCATATAAAATGTCAGGATAAGCACATAAAGATGTCAGGACCATACCTTGCTAATGGCTTCAGTGCACTGCAACAGTCCCACAGCATAATACCAGCACTCTAGGAAAAGAAAGCAAAAATCTTGTAGCCAGGAGCAGGGCAGGTTGTGCAGTTGAACAGTATAACCATAAATGTGATACTAGGTAAGAAGCTGATCCTCTCAGACGGTCCCCCGAGGGCCCAGTGTTTTCCAGCTCCCTCCATCTCAAAGCCAAACTAAGCTACTTGTGGGAACTTCTCACAACAAAGCCCTCTTAATTGAACCTCCACTTTTTATAAAAGCCACAAACGTCAGGCTACTCCCTAGGTATTTTATAACTTCCTTGCTACAATGCAAGATGCAGAGCAGGAGCAAAGCACAACCAACCCCATGGCAGTTGCTGTGTAGGTGTACAACCCCATATTGTGTCCCGTGTTCCCTCTGGCACAGCAAAACACCCCCACAGACACCAGCACCACAAGAGGCAGCTGCATTCAGTCCACAAGCCAAAGGCCCTGAAGATGGGCAAAGGACAGGTTACTACAACACAGCAGAGAAGCCACTGTGGCCACAGCTGAACCCTCATTGTACCCCATGCAGGGCAACACCAGGCCTGAGGGAGGCCCCAGCGCTGAAGCACCGAGAAGATGTTTTACCCATCAGGGTGCTTCTCTGGGACAGAGGCAGAAAAATCAGGCCTGAGGTGGTTTGGGGTGACTGAGAAGGCAATGGAAAGAAAAAAACTAATTCCAGGCCAGAAAACTGCCAGATCATAGAAGTCCTTCTCATAGCCATCAATCCCTTGTGAGGACAAGCACCTCCTCTCTCCTACAGCCACACACTCCCTCCTGCCCCAACACACCAAGACATACCTAGAACTTGATTTTTCACCCCAAACCAACACCATTTACTGGGTTACACCTACCCTTCGGGCTTAAAAATTGGAGAGACGGGAATCATCCTGAACATCACTTTCTTCTCCTCTTCTCACAGGAGCTCCAGGGCAGCCAGCTCAGAGCTCTGGACAACAAAATTCAGCTGTGAGACAAGGTGCAGCAAGTCAGTGTCCTCAGCAGTAACTGCTGCCAGCTGAGGGGCTGACGGGGCACAGGACTGCAGACCAGGTGATCCCCATCAGTGCTCAGGGCTGCCCAGCCTGAGCTGAGGAGCAGAAACACGGTGGAGGTGGTCTCCAGTACAGTCGTGGCCACTGCCTGACCTGGGTGTTGTGCTGTGTCTCTGATCTCTGTTAAATAGTTCTTCATTTGACTGTATTTAAGTGGTGGAACTGATACCAGCCACGGAATGGTACTTCTGGCTCTCCCACTGCACCAAACCCCCTCTCCATGCTTTCTGGAACAAACAATTTCCAACAGCAGTACGGTATGAGAAAAGGCACCTCTTTTCTGTTGTGCTGTTCAATAACAGCAGTAAGTCACAGAAAATCCACTGGAATTGAGGAGTGTTTTATACTCTGGATGAGTCTCCTCGGATGCATTACTAGTAACGACTATCACCCTCCACAGATTTCCAATATCCTTCAATGAAAGGAGTGTGTGGGTGTTTTCTTTAATTAAAATGAGTTCTATAAAGAAAACTTAAGTTCTTTGAGATATTATGAGAATTTATGGCACTTGCTGGCTAAATGAGTACTCAGTACACTAGTTTCACAGGCAGAGTCTATCCTACTCGGCCCATGTACAAGCCCTGCATGCACGAATCCTGCCTGGCTCCTACTCCCAGTGCCAGGTGCTGCTGAGTGCCTTTAATTTCCACGTGCTTCTCTAATCTACAACAGATAGATAATACTTCACAGCTCTGCACTGGTGCAGGGATTGATTCATGAATGTTTTAAAGCATTCTCTGATTTGCACCCTGAAAGGTGCTTGAGAACCATAAATTATTACTTTAATATAGATAATAGTTTTCATCTCATGAATGTTTTATAGCACTACTCCAAATTCATGCCTGATATAACTCTAATAACCTGAGCAGAGTTAAACTAGGGATAAATTTGGTACAATATATGAAGCAGCAAAATGAAATTTAAAGTGTGAGACTGAGGGGTTTCCAACTGGCATTGCAAACGCTCACTGTTCACCTACCTACAGTAAAAATGTCAGCTCATGTCACTTTTTAGCCTGATAAAGTTTGATTCATCATTAAGGTCTGCTTCATGTAAATTAGTATTTTTTTAATTTGCTTATATGTTGTACTGCTATACACCACTAATCTGTATTTCACAGAATTATTGAGAATTAGTAGACTTGATCATGTATTTGCTATCTCTTCTATATTCATATTCATAGAATGATTTAGGTTGGAAGGGGCCTTAAAGATCATCTAGTTCCAACCCCCCACTAGAAGAGGTTGCTCAAGGCCTCATCCAATCTGGCCTTGAACACTTCCAGGGAGGGTCCAGCTACAACTTCCCTGGGCAACCTGTTCCAGTGCCTCATCACCATCAGTGTGAAGAACTTCCTCCTGACTTCCAGTTGATCCAGATGTTTCAGTTGAAAGCAGATAAATTTTCAGAACAACTATTTTATTAAGACACTCCTGTAGCTTCCAGTCCTTAGTGCAGGACCGTAGGACAGAACTACAAAGGATCCTCTGGGCCACAGTCCATTTCTCAAAAGCAATTACATCACAAGCACGTAGAGAGCTTGTCAAAAGCCATGTTAAATAGGTAGGCTTTTTGTCCCTCTACCCTAAAAAAATACTGTTTGTACATGTCACTGCTGTGATAGAAGGATTCTTTTAATTTGCAGGCCAGATCTATTCATGGTTGGGTTAGACTGCTTTGTTGTAGTGACAGCTTTTCTCTAGCTGAAATAACTTTCCTCTTCCAATGTCATAACCATCTTTTCTTTATGCATACACAAAGAATAATTATATTCCTATTCAAACTTAGTTTTGTTGGCCTAAGCATTTCACGCTCTCAGTTTCCCTGTAAAATATGTTCTTTAGTCCTACAATGATTTGTGTAGCCCATCTTTGGTGAATTTTGTGTAACTGTTCACAAAGGAAGAGTTAGAGAATGGAAACCTATTTGTTTTCTAATGAAACAAAGGTCCTGGGGATACAGCAGACAGAAGACATAACTTAGCAAAAATTAAGTCTTGGTGTTTGCTGTCAAAATTCATGATGCAGATTTTACCATCAATCTTTTGGTTTGATGATACGATGCCATCAAGGGACTCTTGGAAAGTACACTTCTGGTACGAAACTGATGAAGGCCTGTTACTGAGCAGGTCTTCCTTATAACAAAGAACAACACAATAAAGACATTTCTAGGGGCACAATAAACACCTTTGAAAGGAAAATATATTTCCTAGTCATCTGCTGCTTCACACTTTGGATGAAACTTGGAGTCCAGATCTTTGTGGATTGTAGCCTCCTCCTCTCCATGACTCTTGATTGTTGGTATTATTGCTGGAGTGAGTATTACACTAGAGTTTATCCTCTTACCCCCACAACAGGTTTGGGCAATAAATTGTCTTTCCTGTTGTTCTTCAGTTCTTCTGTGACCTTGGCTGTCTCAGTTCTCATAATCTTTGTTCATTCCCTCCTTCCTCCATTCTCTGATGTTAAAAGAAAATTTCAGTAGAATGTAATGGGAAACTTGATAAACATCAAGACTCTTATGTGGTAACGCACCCTATCGATATACTTTTATAAACAGAGACAGCATTCCCTATGAAGCTTTTGTGATTACAGCTATTCCCACTGAATCTCTTCTTTCTTCCCTTCTGAACCAGTCTGAATAGTGTCAGACTTTTCTTCATGCTGTTAGAATATCACAGAATAGCCAAACAAAGATCCAGGTCATCCAGATGCTTTGACAACTTTTCTGCTGGATGCACATTCACCTGAATATGTTACAGGCTGCAGAAGTGCACCAGCTGACAGTAATGCTAGTTCTTCAATGAGTAGTAAAAATGCACCCAAAAAAGTATAGCCGAGCAATTTTTACTGGTATCTGGATTTGATCATAAAAAACTTCTAAAATATTAACAGTAATTAGGATAAGAATCAATTAGGCATCCACCTTCATTTTTTCACCAATAGACAGGAGGATTGTCACCAAAACATACACAGAAAAATAAGTGCTTATTTTATCTGAAGTACCAGCATTAGGTAAAAGTGTAGAGCTGAAGATAGCATGGATACTGTGGAGCCCTGGTCAATGGAAACCAAAGGTGTTCAGCCGATGTAAGTGCAATTTCCAATCAAGTGTTAAGATTTAATGAATTGACTACTGTGTATTGAAGTCAGGCAACCTCCCCACTCAAACTGGACAGTTAAAACCCCACAGGATTAAGTCACCTGTAAGGTACATCTGCAATCTGGGTTGAGGACATGTACAATTGGAGTGGGGACAGTATCATTGCCAGGTTTCTAAATTAAGAGCCCACATTTGCATGTTCTGCTACAGAGAGTTGGTCAGGCAATCACTCATCTGTCTTCCGTGTTACTCATGTAAATTGGTAATTCAGTATAAAGCTGGAAAGTCCTGAGCAAATGAATAAATGCACATATTATGCAGTGAATCAGCATTAGGAACCAGCTTAAAAGCCTGATACATCAAAATAATAGACTTTGTATTTCAATAGCTGTGGTGTAATACAGAAATCTAGTGCTGAACAACAGCTGTAATAACTTTAGAGGCAAAACTGCTACTGGACTAGTTAAATGCCAGTCAGTAACAAATACAAAATGAGGATGAGTAAATACTTTTTCTGCCAGTCCTAGTCCACGTTGGCATCGTAAATTTAGAAGTTCAAATATATCTGAGAGAAAATATTGGAAATTCAACAATGGAAAAAGAGTGAGAATAGGAAGGAGAGCAGAAAGGATAACATTAAAGTTGAAATAGCTCTAGATGAAAGGAACAGACAGAGGGAAAACATGTTTTCAGATTATTCAAGACAGAGGAAATGGAGGCTGCACCATCAGACAGACATCCCTCACAGCATAGTCTTGATTCTCCAAAAAGACATGGTCTGCAGAGAGGAGACTTTCATTTCGGAGCCTCTTCTGTTGTTTTTCCTTATTAATCCCTAACACATGAAACAGCCTGTAATACAAACATTTCTTTTAGGTAGTAGAAAACAAATGCATTCATGTAATTACAGGGAAAAGGGAAAACTACTCATAAATAAAAACTGTATCACAAGTCTTCACACAATCAAAACTCATGCAGGAAGTTCATACATTCACCAGGCTCCATCTACCATCATTCATACGTCTTTGTATTGCAGAGAAGTGTTTTCTGTCTCAGCAGGTTATTGTTTAATGGGCTAATGCATATTTGCTAGATGAAATGGTATTGTGGATGCTCTGTGGGGAGGCATGTTGCTTGAGAAAAAAAAAAGAGACCACCTCCAAATACTAAAAAAGCCCTGTTTAGTTTTCTGGTAATAGAGAAGACCAAGTTCACCCATCGATTTGAAGGAAGTTACATCAGGCCATGGATACTTTAGCCCTATAAGCAATAGTATGCAAATAGTGTTTCAGAAAAATCACCTTGCTGCTTTTTTCTTTGTGCCATTTATAAAACTGGAATATAATTTTGCCCTGTAGGGGTGGTTGAGTTGTGTTTTTCTTCATTTTAAGCCCAGAGCTATTTGTCCATCTTCTATTTGCAGTATCTTACTCTCTCACAATCAAAAAGAAAGTGCATGATATTGTGAGAATGTGTGTATTTCTTTCAAGTCTGCATTCCAACAACATTTTGTGACCCTGAGTTTTTTTGTTGGTAGCTGGTGAATGAGCAACAAGAGAGCAGACCCCTTCTGAGCCCCTCCATTGATGACTTTCTCTGTGAAACTAAACCAGAAGCTGTTGCAAGGCCGGTTACATCCAATACTGCAGGTAAGCAAAATTCTTTACTGTCCCTCACTAGAGGGAAATAATTTTAGTCCTACCTACATTACAGTACAGTTTGGTGTAGTGATTTCTTGATTTGTTACTATTTGCACAAAATTACAAGCTGGCATTAAATTAGATCTATTAGTAGTAAAACTTTTTTCATTAGAATTGAGGGCAAGGCCGATATGATCCAAATCACATGGATTCTAGCAGATGTCTGCGATTGAATTAAAGGGAACTTGTTTAAGTTTCCATCCCTAAGGATGTTGGACCAATTCTCATTCTCTGGTTTTGCAAAATTTTAACCGCTGAGAATGCTACAGTTAGTCTGGTTTTCACCAATCCCATTCCTTACTCTAGAAAGATGCTCTGTAATAAAAACTTGGATGGGATGTCAGAGAAAGGAGAAGAGGTAGCAAAAAAGTTTCTCCAGGCTGAATTCAGCCACTTTAATAGTGAAAAGATCTATCACATTTCTTAGCTCCTTTGTGTTGTGATGACATAATAGAGCAGATAATTAAAAAGTAAGAGTGACTCCTAAAAGCCTTTTGAATTACATTTGAAATATATTGTGCTTTGGGATTTTCTTGTAGAAATTGGCCTACTCATATTTGGTATTTGTGTTAAGGAAATCAAAGTGGATGAGCAGATCAAGTGAGATACGATAAAATCAACATAGCACTGCCAGGTCCTATTGCTGTCTCATAAAATGGCTTGACTTGTTAGAAGCCATTTAATTAAAAATCCATATACATGCAGATTATTAAATGAATAATTGACAGCTGATGATTATCTTCACATCTAATTAATATGTGTCTGAAGCAGTGTGGAAGTTCTAATACCAAAAGCAGAACAGTGCATTAAATAACAATGGTGAATGATGTTTTCCCTTTTGTATATGGCTAAGACAGTACAGGGATGAACAGGAGTATTTCAAGTTGTTTAATGCTGATGTTTGTTGTACAAAGTAAGTGATGTAAATCCTATATCCGCCTTGAACATCTATCAGATTTGGTGGGGGTGGAGGTGTGTGTGTAAGTACATTTCTTTGTTAACAACATACAAAATTCTTATTCTATGAAGATTGATAAAATTCAGTGATTTACCAAGAGCACAGATAAGGCACTGCAAGAGATAATACAAACTGATCTGTCAAAAACACCTGTCCTATAAAACAATGATAAAGTGAGGGGTTTTCTATCTTTTCTGTGCTAAAGAATTTTAAATTATACCCTTTAACTTTTAATAAAGAACTGAGATTGAACATGCATTTCCTACTGATAAAGTCCTTAATAAAAATAGCAGGAGAATTTATAATGATATTAAATATTTATTCCCCAAAAGACAAATAGCATCCACAGTAAAAACCAATACTAAACATAACTTTATGACCCAAGAATTCCACTCAAAAATCTGTCTACTCTTCAGTTTTTTCTGTAATGGCATATGGCATGCCAGTAGTCCCCTAAGAGCTGTTAACCAGTACCTGATAAACCATAAGATCTTATCTCAGTTGTACACTGACTCCTCACAACATCTGTGGAGTAAGAAAGACCACAGCCTTAAAACCTAAGACATCTTTAAGATTTTCAGAAGAAAAGCCTTTTCTGCTTTATTAGTCTCCATCCAGTTAAGCAGCTGAAATCCCTAGCCATGCCTGAATATGCTGGTCATCGTCTCTAGCCAGGGTATAAATGGCTACTCCAGTCAAATGCAAACACATCAGTAATTTTTTTCCTATTCAACCAAATTTTTTAAAGCGAGCTATTTGAATGAAGCCAACATTGAATTCTACCTTTTTGTCTCAAAGTATTATCAACAGGTCTGGATCTCTTGGATCTTAGTGAACCTGTCTCACAAGCCCAAAGCAAAGCAAAGAAAGCAGAGAATCCATCAAGAAGTGAAGGCTTAAAAGCTTCAGCCCACAGAAAGAAGACAGACAGTTCTGACCTTATCAGTGTGGATACTGAGCAGAAAGTCCAGAGTGTCAGAGTTTCAGACAAGTCTTCACTAGATTTAGGTAAGAGTGTAGCTAAGTTCTCAGAGCAACATAGCCTTGCCTAGCGCCTTTCTCCTGGCTACTCTCACGAGATGAGGAGCAACACCAAAATTTTTGTTGCATTGCATTTTTGCAAGGCATATAGGTTTTGTTCCACGTTATAAACTACTTAAACACTTAAAACTTGAATCACAGAGATTCTTTTTGACATCATTCCTATTAAGCTGTCACTAAATCTGCAAATGAAGTTTAGAAAGGATTCTCTGGGGAAAAAAAAGAATTTAATCAGAGTAGAATGGTAGCAAAATCTATAAGGGTATAATGAGAAACGGCTAGAGGACACAAATGAGAGGCAGCCCATATTGGAGGTCCTTTTGAGAACTGCAGATGTCAGAAACACACATTATCTTTGTAAATACTGCTTTATCTATCCATACGCGAGAAAAAAATCTCCATTCTTGACAAAAGAGCTATATTTATACAGATTGAAGAAAAAAATCCCAAACACAACCCAATATCCTGCCAAGCATGATCTATAGATGAGCTTTGGAAAAGGTGAATTTAATTTAGTTCCATCCAAACTAAATTACTTGCGCTGCAACTGAGAAATTTGCAAGGTAAATGTAATTTATACCAAGGTAGCAAATTTTCCATTCATCAGCACAGAAGTTCCTTTAGAGAACTTTGCCTTCAAACAGAGACCCAGTATCTGATTTTTCTAGGCGAGCACAACATATGACTAAATAATATCAGTTGCCTACACAGCCATTTTTAAATTAGAGCCACTAAAAGGAGGTTTATTTTTATGGTTTTATTACAATTAGGACATTAAAAACATCCAAAACTATCAAAGAGTCAGAGTATAAATTTATCAACAGATGAAAATCTCACACAAATCACTGATTTTGAATCAGGAATTCTGCTGTCACTCTCTGACCATGAATGCTGATACATTTAGAGAAATGTTTTGAATTCTCAAATTTTTCACAGCTAGAAAAGTGAATAACATGTCTGAGTATTGGACCCTAGTGAAGCATACAGTCTTTAGTGGCACTGCTGACTGTATGACTCACAGCTAACAGAGGAGACAATATTTTCTGCAGCAGTTTCCTTAAAGCCTTTATATTTTCTTTTCTTATTTTTCAGTTGATATTCAGACAAAGATAGAGAAATGGGATGATGCCAATTTTCATGGAGACAGGAGTAGCAAGGTCCACCCTTCTACAGATCGAACATCATCATCATCATCAAGAGCTCCATCAAAAGAGCTTTTATGGTACAGCTATTTGCTTTCTTTACAAAAGTATTTCTGCTCTGGCTTTCTTAACTCACAGAAATGCTCATTTGAGCACAAGTCACACAATTAAATCTGTTATGAATACATTAAATGTGTTCAAGCAGACATTTTGGACAGTATATCATAAGCACACGCACAGTAAAATGATATCCTGCCATTTTTAAAGCAAGTTTTAACATGAAAACTAGCAGGTGCGACTGCTAACGAAATGGCAGTGAGGCATGCAGTGATCCAAACCATCTACAAACACAGTGGAGTTACATGAGTATAAAGGCTGCCAGGCATATCCAGTGGATCACTGGATATCCAGTGTATTTTGCTTTTGCAGCCAAGATGCTGTAGTTTTGTTGTATGGTTGGACAAGGCAAGATAAAATACCCATGCCAAACACTACCTCTTTCATGCAGTTCAACCAAAATTGAAGGGAATATAAATGAGGGAAGAGATGGACTTTGCTTTTGGGAGCAGTTCATGTAGATTAACTCTGCTGCCTTCCCAATATGTAAGCAACACTTATGCGTTACATTATGCATGACCATTATGAGCATTTTCATACACCAGAAGCAGCCTTCTGACCAAATGATGTTTATCTAGCATCTTAACCTTTCCTTTATCTGGCTGTTTCATCAACTTGGAGTTTTACACAGGTTTTGCTCAGTTAACCTGGTGTTGGTCCAGAGAGTATTGTTTTCTACAGAGAGAGAATATCAGGATATTGTGTCACAAAAATGCACGTGTGCTGAGGTGAAGCCCTGTAATGTGGTGGCTGCTTCCTAGACACTGGCTGCAGGTACAGCCCTGTGTCACTGCCTAACCTCATTTTGCCTGGCTATGAAACAGAAGCACAGTGGTCAAGGCAAAGACCTCATTCCATTATACTAGTTTCATGCCAGTATGCACCCAGCACTCTCCTGGTGAACTCACGCCTGACCCAGGTGCAATAACTTTTGTCCTCATGCAACTGGAAAGTGTCAGAGTGGCACCAGTGCGAAGGGTCCAGGCAAAGTGCAAGTTAAACAATTCAGATAAACAAAATACATTAACTAGTCAGCAGGCAGCATGTCTCAGTGTGCAGTGATGAGTCTGTACGTACATGCATTATTTCTAGGGCCACAGAAAGCAGATCACAGCCTGAGCTGACGAACGTCAAATGTGCCTTGGAATCTGATTCAACATCAGAATTAGAACTTGGGCCTGCAACACAGGTAAGATGATTTGGTAGATGAATTGAGATGAATTAGGATGAATTAAGATGAATAAAGCAAGTAAGAATTGTTCATATTCTGGAAGAGCAGTTTAGCAAATATCTTCAGGATCATCAGTTAAAGGATTTGAACAGCTGAATCTTTGTACAAGATTCCAGTGTGTTAGGAAAATAACTGTGTCAACATCTCAACCATTCAGTTGAACCCTGCAGCGAACTGTGACCTTCCTGTTCAGAAAGACTTCAAACTACTGTTTACAGCATCATCTTTTTTCCCTTCCTCCTCTTCTGAAATTCAAACTTCTAACAGTTCTCTCTCCCTTTAATCTATCTATTCTCAAGGTCTCTTGGTTAACCAGGGGTCATCAGAATTGGGAAGAGGCTAATGAATACAGGAAGGAGCCTTAGACCAACATTCCTTAAGTTTATCTGAGCAGATGGGAGAGTAGTGTGGAAAAAGGACTGCTGGAAAAGGAACTCTAATACAGAGGGCTCTGGGCTGAAGGTTTGCAGACTTGCCCAGTTCCACTGTTATATTGTGTGTTGGATGAGACCCTTTGGAAATGATTCCTTAGAGTTGGATGGGTTTACATAAATAGGTGTGCACATATATGTCGAAATGTACACATGTATGCATCCACGGGATCAGGGTGCTTACACAACTTCTTTCTCACTTCTTTTTTTAACTAAAGCATCTCAAGTTTGTCCAGTGCCACTGGCAGGGGCAAGACAGACTTGTTTGGTGGATTAAAGTAGTTGAAAACAATTTTCTCCTCTTCTGTGGCTATTTTTAGGCCTGGACTTGAAAACCTTTTGTCAGACAAAAAATCTGTAAATCAATGGAAAATAACAGCCTCATGTGAACACGGAGAAATGAGATGCCCGATGTTTTGTTTTCAGAAATAGAATCCTGTTATCAGGACCCACACCTGGTTTTGGCTAAAAAGTCTCTTTTACCCCCCTGCCATCTCTACATCATAAACAGGAGGCTTCTGTTTTCCCTTTGGAAAACCTAACAGTAGCTGTAATGAGAATTGCAACAGATGTGTATATCTTAGTATGGAAAAGATCTACTGCATAAAATCATTCACTGGAGAGGGCTGGTACAATTCCACATGCTTTGTCCAGGTTATCTTTAAGTACCTCTACCTCCTTTTTGGGAGGCTGTTCCACAGCCTAATAGATCTAAATGCCAGGAAGCTGGTAATCAACTGAGATGCGTGTGAATACAATAGGCAGTCACAGAATGCCAGTGTGACCAAAAGAGCAGTCACAAGTGTAGTGTATAACATCTCTAATTTATGTGGTCTGTTTCCTGTTTGTCTTCCACTAGAATAACTGCAGAAGCAAAAAGCTCCTTTCTTAATTGGCTCTAAGTTCAGTCAGTTGAGAATTGAAACTATTCTGAAGTGTCAGTTATTTAAAAATGCACAAATAAAAGCTGATTGTAGAATTCTTACCTGTTGTTCTGGTACATTTCAAGGTGTGGTTTGGTTTGTTATAAGCTGCTTTTTTCAGACTTGTGAGCCATTCCAGTCACGACATTTTGTTAAACTGGTAATCAGTAGTGCAGAGAAATGACCTGAAGAGAGATTGCATTCTGTTGTAAGTAGTTTAATTAGAAATTAAGTATTCTCATCTGCTGCCTGCTTCATCCTTATCCTTGGACTGCAACGTTGTCAGGTTCCAGAAACAAGCTTCATGTGTCTTGATAGAGTTGTTAATCTCCTGGTGAAATAAATCATGTTAGAGCTTTTATCAAAGCATATGTTTTCCATACTTTGCCCCCTATAGATCTTTTCTATCTCATTTAAGGGTAACTTTTGCATGTGCCACAAACTCTGCCATACTCTAAAGATTTCATCTTGTTAAACTTGCTACAGCTTTCCATCAGCAGTTTCTCAGACGATCACTTTCATCATTCATCTCTGTCACGTTGAATTCACGTCCTCAAAGTGAAATACTAAGTAACTGGGTCATATTTTCATTCAAATATGAAATCTTCTTAACAAAATCCTGCATTTACCACACCAAAATCACAAAGGCAACCTTTGAATTAACCAAGAAGAACCATGTTTGGAGGCTGGAACAGGCAATAGCATGGTAACTGGTTTTGGACGTGGGCATCTTGCTTCTCTCTATTCTACTCCCTCCTAAGTTACCTATCATATTCTTAAACTGCGCTGGCATGAAGCTTCTTTGTTCTTTCTTTTATCTGTCATTCTGGAAAGGTGAGCATTTAGTACTGAGATACCCTACAGTCTTTGGGATTTTTTAAAGTTCTTTTTTCCTCGTAATTAGAAACCACAGAGGGACATAATATGTTTGATTGGATATACATGAAATCTGCTCAGGTTTTAACTCTCTAAATGCCTCCCTGGGTGTTTTAGGTACTTTATTGCTCACCCAGAAGGCATATACTGACATGCTAAAATGCTCTACCTCATTATGCCAGCACTGTTAGACAAATTCTAGCACAAAGCCTGTAAGACACGAATCTGCCACTTGGGACAACAATATTTAGAATGCAAAATGTATTCCCCACTTCTCCCAAACAGCTCCAGTAAGACTAACGGCCCTAGCTCCCCTTCAGTGTGTCAGTTACTCCAGTGAAGAGTTACAAGGGACGTGATTAGCTCATTTTTTAAAGACCTGCTTAAAAGTTAAGAGTATAACTTAAGCCTCACACCAACTGTTAAGGTCCAAGAGCACAAAAGCAGACTACAAACACAGGAAAGTAGGTACAGGTGCAGTGGAATGGAAGACTTTTGTCCCCAAATACAGCAGCCAGCTATGACACCTCCATTGCAGAGTGGGGAGCATATAAAACCACAGTGTACGCAGAGTGTCTGTGTCTCAGACCTACCCATTCCACCCTGACTCATACCCCACCCTGTGTTGCTCCCAAGAGCAGCAGAGTCACACCCCATCACCAGCTGGAGATGTGAAGTTCTCCAGTGCTGCCACTCCATTCCCACTCTTCCTACACTAGCAATAGGCAGCGTGTTTGTTATTTGTGGGGTCTTGCACTTCTGGCTATCACAACTGAGAATACTGCTCTGCATTGCCTATGCAACTTATGTGGGGTTTGTTTATGATTTCTCCCTCTGGCTGTGCTTTTAATGAAGAAGAAGGTGTATTTCTGTGGGGACTATGTGGGGACTGTGTATACTCTGAAATGTGGCAGAGGAAGGGACTTGTGTGGTTCTTGTCCTCACTTCTCTATTGCCCTAACAAGTTCACTCTGCTCTTGTGCACTACTACTCACTCTGAGCATCATGATTTACAGTGTTGTCCTTGACCTTAAAGAAATTGCAGCCACTGGAAACAAAAGATTAAAAAGCAGAAGTAATCAGACAGTTTGCAAGAGCCAACTGGTAAATTATGAAACGGCTGGGAACATAATTACTGTCTATCAGCTGAGTTTTGTGTCAAGAAAACCAAATTTAAACCTTTGATCAGATTACAGGTCAGGCTGATAAATGTTGCCTTGTGATACTCTGCAAGATGTTGGATTTAACACACCATATTCTGATTTTAAAATTAGCAGCATACAGCACGAATAAAGCAGCTGTTCAACAGATTAAAAATGGATAACCTAAGATCTTCAGAACGGTAGTTAGGATGAAATTGCATGGGGTTTGTTTTTTTTGTGATCCCAAAGAGAAATCATGATCTTCAATATTACTGGTCTGAAAATAAATGCACAGGCCATTCCTGATAAAATGTGTATATGAGGCATCAGTGGAATGAAAACAAAAAATAAATAAGGGTGTCAAAAATGAGCCGGTGACCCAGAGATTCATAAAAATACCTATTCCAATGTAGTCACCTCAAACATCATACATTTCAGAACAAGAACACAGGCTCTACTTACAACACTGTGCTGTAAGGCAATTTGAAAAGAGTCTGCGGTTCAGAGCGTATGAGGATGTTAGTGTGAGTGCTCCCTGTGCAGCACTGTGGCTAGAGGAGCATGAAGAAGCAGACAGGATTAGCGGGAGATGGGAGATCACCTGATTTCTGTAGAGAGAACAGCAAAGCAGGTACTGCAATACAGGGTTCACACTTGGTTGTCTCTACAGCTATTAAAAAAAAATTAAAGCAACAAAAAAATAAAGAGGGAGAGCAAAAGCAACAGAAAACAGGTTGAAATATGAATAAAATGCCTCATAATGAGATCATTTGAGATTTCAATCTTCTTATATCATTTAAAGGGCAGTTAAAACCTGATTAAAGTCATCAATATCTTTCCACAGAGAAAACAAGTTCTAAAAACTACTGGAAAAGAGAATAAGAAGTGATGGTTGGATATTGAAATGAAAATGAATAAGGAAACAAAGAGGGCAATTAAACAAATTTATGAACAAAGTTAAAAGATTAAGGTCTCTTGATAGCTTTAAATTAAATACAAGCACCTGCCTCAAAGCCATATATTCCAGACCACCTTAGTTTATTCCCTGTGGAACTTGGTTTTCATGCTACGGATGTTGAGTGACAAGCACTGACACGTGATGTATAGACAAGCAGACAATTTGTACCAGTTGGCTCTTCTGCCCTAAATTCTATTAATCAGTAGAACAACTGGTCTGTGTGTGGGACTGGGTTTGGTGTGTTTTCAGTGACAACGTGAGAAACTCAACACGGACCAGAGGTAATAAGGAGTAATAGGTGTGAAAGCGGACAAAACAGGCCTTCAGTATAAACTTTCTCCTCATGCTCTGCGCTTACTGTCACTTGCAGTAAAATCCAGAAGCCAATACAGAACACTGCACACTGTGCCCCCCACCACATGCCTCTCACAGCGATTGTGCTGTATCGTTCTTTTGTCACAGTACCAGTATCATCTACCTAATACACATTTCACTCCTCAATCTCTACCTGAGAGATCAAAGACACAGGAATGAAAGAGAATACCATTTTTTAAGGTAAAAAGCCGGGTGTGACACTCCCAAACGTGTGTGCTTGACCTTGCATTGCCCACTGCTCATGTGAAACCCCAGGAACATGTTGGATGTTTCTTTCCAGCAATGCACAATTCAACACTTGCAGCTACAGCTCAGTGAGTCTGAAGTGAGCAAAATCAGTCTTTTAGCAATGTGGCTCATTGAAGTAGAATATTACAAGCACAGTCATCAGAAATATAATCACGTAAATTAGTGCAATGGGGACCAGGACAGGCAAATGGCTAATGAGTTTAACCTCTGACAAGCACAAGGGAAGCGATTAGCAGTCAGAGCTCTGCTTAGCAAGATTAGGCCACTTTGTGCTTTTCTGTGCCGTTCCTGAATACCTTTTGGTTTTATACTGGGTCTTCTGTGCAAAAATAAACAAACAAATGGCATGGTTTGAATAGAAGAACAGGGAGAAATTTGTTTCCTACTTCCAATGGTGTCAACTGAGAGTAAGGTGCACAAGAGAGAGCTGCTGACTGTACAAAGGATTTGTCCTTCTAGCAAAATCCAAAGCAAACTTGGCTCTCCAATGCAATCCCAAACCAGAACCTGAAAGAAAATACAAAAAACCTCATTCATGTCTACAAATATGTGAGAGGTGGGTGTCAGGAGAACGGAGCCAGGCTCTTCTCAAGGTCATCTATTGATAGGAGAAGGGGCAATGGGCGCAATGGGTGCATTTTTGGCAGGACAGGACAGGACAGGACAGGACAGGCAAAACACTATCCTGAAAGTGATGAAAATAGGTTAGTTTAGAAAACTTCTTCCCCGTGAGGGTAACAGAGCATTGGAACAGCCTGCCCAGGGGGGTTGTGGAGTCTCTTCTGGAGATATTCAACACCTGCCTGGATCTGTTCCTGTGTGACTTGGTCTAGGTGGTGCTGCTGTGGCAGGGGGATTGGACTAAATGATCTTTCGAGGTCCCTTCTGATCCCTAATGATTCTATGAAAATGTACAGAGAATTTCAGCTATTTTCTTCCTGGAGCATAGCGAGTGGAATCTGTTGCTGTAGACATAACACAGGAGAAGGAACAACTGACATAAAAATCTCATAAGACATAGTCAGCTCTTCCCTTTGCAGCCCATCTCTTGCATAGTCTTTTCTCAGATATGTCTTTATCTTTCACACATCTTGAGTAAAAAGAGAAGTCTAGAAAAGATAAATTACTCTGCTTCCCATGAGAAATGATCTCTGCTGCGGTGTAAGAGGATTCAGAATTCATGTAGGGACACAACGAGTTTTACCCAAGAAAAAGGGCATTTGGGGCTCTAGGCAATTAAGGAAATAACTCAGAAATGTGACAGCGCGTATATCATCCCTTTCTGATTTATTCTTTTATTTTATAGGCTCGTTCAGTTAAGGAGCAGCGCTGGGGAGGGCCTCTTCTCTCCAGAAATCACTCCTTGGAGGAGGAATTTGAAAGAGCAAAGGCAGCTGTTGAGGTACTACTTCATTAACCACTTTCATTTCCAGCTAATGTTCTACAGATTTCTTATCCATCTTGCAGCACAAGTATAGGAGAAGGTTGGGACTGGGTTATTTAAAGATACATTTCCTAGAATAACTCATTTAAAATAGCAGTTTCTCTCCTAGCTATAAAGGAAGATTATAGAGAACCAACTTTTCAAGCTCAATTTTTATTGCAATAGCAAATGGGTAAAGAAAAAAAATCCCTATAAACGTAAATACTTCCAAACTTAAAGTATAAGAATGAAACGTGTCTTCCCCAATGACTGAAAGTGTGCAATCAGTTATCTAAGCTCAGGCACAAAACAATTCTCCACAGTGAAACGAGAATTCAGAATAACTGATAAACAGAACAATTAGCCACTGTAATGGATAACCGCACGTACAGCAGGAACCATGCACCAAGACATTTCTGTAATTAGTGGCAGAATGATAAGCACAGCAGTACTCTCATTTCCCGACAAATCAATTTATTTGAAAAGGTTCAGGTATTTGAACAGTTCTTCTATTTCACTTCTGTTGTTTTTCATTAACTACACCTTTTTCAACATGAAAAATGCATCCTATACCACCAGCCCCAGTCAGAAATCCTGATGCTGTCCAGAGACAAAGTAGCATTCAGGAATTTTTAACAGAATCTGGTAAAAAAGAATGAGATAATAAGCACTGATCCTGAGCATTATATCTTCTCAGTGGTTCAGTCAGCAACCCTTCAAAATCCCATCGCCACAAAGAACCGAAAGAGCTGCATCCCACCGAGGACAAAAGTTCAGGCTGAATTATGTAACAGCCACTGAAATGAATTTTTAGGGTAGAGAGATGAGGCTGTGAAATCAGTTCCTCTAAACTGATTATTTTTAGCATGAACTATAGTTTCATTAGGCTCCAAAGATCTGGAGCACTTCAGGGCTATTTGGGTTTAGATTTACGTTTTAGTGTCTGTACTTTAATACTCAACTTTTATACTACTGTAATTCCAGTGTTGGCAGCTGAACTTTTCTAGATTAACATTAGCTGATTACAAATAAAAAGAGGCCTAAATCATCTGCTGCCTTATAGCTAGAGACAGAATTTCTTATCCAATTGTTTAGTCAGATGGGTTTCTTTCACACTATGCTAAGATAAGTCTGTACAATGTCTAACATGGTTTCTTGGGACCTTAAAAATTCTTGTCTCAGCATACAAGGCCAAAAGGGACACAATCAGTAAGGTGGGTACTTTATAAACTATTCACTGAGTGCCATTTATTTTCTGAGTGTGCTGTTCTTTTCCTGATCAAATAGATCCTTTATATTGGATCCTTTATATATGCTGGCAAGGCACAATAGAATTTTTTGATGCCACACATCATACACATCTGCTCCTGGCAGGAAAGGAGAGACTTGCTTTCAAATTGCCACTGCTTAAAATGCTTAAGCTGTTCCTAATTGCACTGCAGACTGATCTCAAGGTGGGACGTGTTGTGCCGTAGTCCGTGACTGTGGCACAGGGAACGTGGCGATGAACAGCTCCGCATTACCGTTAGTGGTTAAACAAATTACGTCAGTACTCCCGCAATTACCAGAAACCAGTTGTGATGGGGAGTTCTCAGATATTAAGTCAAGAAAGAAAATGTTGATGCCAACAACAGATCACAAGACATTATTACCTTACTTCACAGAGTAAAGAGGAGAATGTAGGATAAAAATCCCCTGCACGTTAAAAGATGATTCTCAAGCAACAAAGACGGGTAGTTCAAATGCTTTAATGCCCTCTCAGAAGCAGCTATTAAAAAGAATCTAATTAAATGTTTCCCTACCTGTGTAGCTGGCAGTTATTCTTTCTGCTTGGAATAGAAACTTGAACCAGGTAGTTAAAATGTAAAGGAAAGGATTCGTCAAGACCTTATAGAGCAGTTATTTCCATTTGCATATGAAAAGAGTTGAATTTTCATCCCGTTGAAATGAATTGGTAAGAAAGCTGGAGCGATTGAAATAAATTGCAGCCCATCTCAGAAAGATTAGTGCTTGCTTAAATGGAGAAGAGATACAGTTCAAAAATCCATTTTTTTAGGCTTTGGATGTTTCTGTAATATTCTTCAACTGGGAAACTCCAAGTGGTAAGATTAGCCAGAAAACTGATCAAGGAAAGGAAGCAAATCTCAGGTTCTTTGTGGCCTACTTCGAAAGGAATTAATTAACAGTTCAGTAAATGAAGACACCAAACTTCATCCTCCACCCAGTATTCACTTTAGAGCTCTGGGAATGGTTTGAAGATGTCATACTTGGAGATTAATGAAGATCTGTGAGGTAATTCTTTCTTAAGAAGGCTTAAAGATGTCTATGCCATTTGGGAATCTTTTAAGAATAAAGATTAAAGTAAATTAGCTTTTTTTACTACAGAGGGTCTGGATTCACTTGCAGTGACTGGGAGCTTGCAAACTTCACTACCTTTGCTATCATTCTGGAAAACAGACTTGATTTTTGCTACATCCCTTCGCTATGCACAGGAGGAAAACATACAGAGCTTAAAATACTCCTGATTTCCAAGTGGTTACCAATATGTTTTAATGTAATCTTGCTAGTAACGATCTGTGCTTTACCACAGACGAGTACTTTTGAATATTTCTTTAAAGGACAGCGTGGGGATTCAGATCCATTCTGCACCTCCATTGAGTTAACATGATGGTTTTACCATCTCTCATCCTAGTGGAAATGAGTTAGAGTGAATGGAAAAAAGAAACTCAGAAAGTGCATAAACTTCCAACTGAGAAACATCTCAGAGATGAGGAAAAAAGGCAATTTTAGTATTCTCTTACCCACATTTCCCTAATGGAGAGATTAAACTGCAGGCACCACACTGGTTTTTAAGCTTATACGACAGACATTTGGAGCTGTTCTCAGCATCATTTTATTTACAACACATGAGCCATGCCACATAAGCCATACGGGCACGAAGCATCAGAACATATTACAGCTCAATTATGTGATAATATAGAAAGAAGACAGGGTTAGTTGACTCTAGCCAAGGAAAACATAGTCCAGAATCACTGCTTTGTGGTTCCCAGGAATGACAGTTAAAATGTTTTCTGTACCTGCAGTACTCCTGTCTCACTGCCTCAACAACACTTCTGAATGTGGCTAGGGCTGCCCCAGCCACATTTCAAATTGAGACCTGAGAGTACTGGTCAACAACTGCCTAAACATGAGCCAGCAGGATGCCCAGGTGATTTTGGCTTGTGTCAGGAATAATGTGGCCAGCAGGAATAGGGACATAATTCTCTCCCTGTACTGGACAGTGGTGAGGCAGTTCTAGAAAGATATTCAGGGACTGGAGCAGTTCCAGAGCTGAAGCTGGTGAAGGGACTAGAGAGAAAGTCTGATGGGGAGAGGCTAAGGAAGCCTGGAGAAGAGGAGACTGAGGGGAGACCTTATCACTCTCTATAACTACCTGAAGGGAAGCTGTAGGCAGGTGGGGCTTGGGCTCTTCCCCCAATCATCTAGTGATAGGACAAGAGGGCAGGGCCTGAAGCTGCACCAGGTAAGGATTAGGTTAGATGTTAGGAAGCACTTCCTCATGGGAAGGGTGGTTAGACATTGAAATGGACTGCCCAGGGAGGTGGTGGAGTCTCGACCCCTGGAGGTGTTTAAGAAAAGATTGGACATGGCACTGAGTACCATGGTCTAACTGATGTGATGATGTTAGGTTAAGGGCTGGGATTGATGATCTTAGAGGTCTTTTCCTGCCTCAATAATTCTCTGATATAGGAGCTTGAGTCATTCAGGTGAATTTTATTTGGTATTCTGTCAAATTACAGGGGGAACCTTTGCCTCGATACACAGTTTTTACCTCCAAACTTTAACTGAAATCTTCAAATTTTTAGAAAATTTCATATATTTCAGATTTCATTTTAAGAAGTTAGCAGTTCAGTGTAATTTACTGTGTCTCTCACACTGAAAAGTATGGTGATGCAGTAATTGAAAGAAAGAACAAACCACTACAGAACCTTCTTTCCTATACGGTGGTCAAGAAGTAACATTGCAAATTCATTTTTGGCAGGACAGGCCAGGCAAAACACTATTCTGAAAGTGATGAAAATAGGTTAGTTTAGAAATTATCCAGCAATATCTAGAAAGAACCACCTCCCACCCCACTCTCTCTCACTGTTTCATAGAAAGTAAAGAGCCTGGAAATATTTTGCCTCCCATTTGTTTAACTGCTTCAGCGTATTTTTAAATACTAAGAGCAAAAATAGCCTCTTTGACAAAATGCAGAATATTCTGCTTGGAAGTAGTCAGATGGTACGAACACTTGTCATTCCACTTAACCGTTGCAGATGATCTGAGAACGTGTTAAATATGTCCAACTAGTCTGAAAACTTTTGGTACATCCAAAGTAATTTGCCAGCACTAAGGTAGTAAAAAACATTGAAATGAGGTAAATGGCACCAGTCACATCGCAAATAGGGTGAAAATTTGATCCAAAGCCAGATTTTCAGAAATGCTCAGCATTAATTTAACCCTCCTGCCACTGAAGTCAATGCAAAAATTGCTACTGACGACAGCTGGGATAATCTCAGGTCTTCAGCAAAGGCGGTGCGATGTTTACAGTTCTCATCCTAGAGGACACAAAACTGCTCTGCTATTGGCATTGCTATTTGTCTCTGCAATATTCCAGTACCGTATCGGGTGCCACAGTTGTGCACAATCCAGTTGGTCAGCGCAGCTTTGCCACACGAGTTTCAGATGCGCTTCAAAAGCTGCAGCTGGGAGTGAAGCCCATTTGGCCCAGAAAAGCAAATCTTTGCTTATAGTTGCAAAATAATAGCTGGCCCTGGCCCATGTCCAAGTAGCTTATGATGAGTTGAGACACTTTATAGGTCTCTCTCTCCATTACATTTTTCTCCTCCTTTGGCTGCTGCAGAGAGGCATTAGCACTGCTACTTGAATACACAGTAATCCATTGGCTCCTCATGTGGAGCATGCACACAGTGAGCTTCAGTCTGTATTAGAAGTAACTAATTAAGCAGCAGAATTTGAACTTGAGACCTAAACCTAGGATTTATATCCTTGCTTACAATCTGAATAGATTTGTTTCCAAACTGTGATTCATAAGGGACTTCCAGCCTAAAACCCAAGCAAAAATTCTAATATAAGCTCATACCTATCCTTTATATATTATATTGCATTATAGCCTATGTTTTTTATTTCTATAATGTGTTTTATAATTTAATCTGTTGCAAAAGGCATTACCAATTAATTTTCAGTAGTTACAGCAATGTTAATCTGTACAAAGGGGTGATTTCCACTCCTGTCCCTCATCTGGAGTTCCAAAATTTCTGCTAGTGAAAACACGGTCAGGTCATTTTTATTTCAGCACAGAGCAGATTTGCACTGAATGCAAATAGCTGATAGAGTCATCTGTTGAACAGGAGAGCTGAGAGGATTCAAGTGCCTCTGGTCACAGCTGACAGAACAAGGAGGGATCTGATTCATTAACCCAGCCTTTTCAAACCCTAAACAGACATTTCAGCACAATCTCACAACTATTACAAAAACTGTAGTTCCTTAAAATTTTGAATGAAATCAAATTTTGAATCCTCCTCAGAAGTTGTCTGACAGATTTGTCAAGTTCTGTTCAACTCTATTACAGACAGTGAAATATCCTCTACAGGAGTGAGTCAGTCTCATTCCCTTCCTAGTCCACAGAAGAACATAGCAGGCACCTTCACAGGCCTAATAATTCCCTAGTTCAGACAACTACAAGTCTCCTGGAAGAAAGTGCTAGGTATTGGGAGGCTGGTGGTAGAGTAAGAGCCAAAGGGAAATGCCTGTTACATTTCTAGGGAGGGAATGCACCTTGCCATTTGATTACTGCAATCGCAGCCACTGTTGGCCAGTGCAAATCCTTCTGATCCTTCTCATCTAAACTTGAATGCTCCCACTGCTGACTCACTCTCAACACTGTACTAGTTGGTGCTTTCCTCTTCCCAAGTGCCTAAGGACCGTGGTGGCAAGTCATGCAATCACAGACTGGTTTGGGCAAATCTTGCCTGGCTGTGCAGCAGTAGCAAAGTGATCAGGCTTGTAACAAAGACTTGGACAAAACTATCTAGAACACTTTATAATGCCTTCAATTCATTTTGATTAGCACCTCACTTAGAGCTTTGCTTAGTGCTTGTTCTGTCTGCTTGTTAGGACAAATAGCTGTTGTCTTTGACACTAATAAACTGAGGAACAATGTCCAGTCCATGGAAGTTCTGGCCATGGCTTTGTAGGAACTAGACAACTTTGCAAAGGCTCATAGTGCTGAACAAACATGGAACTGCTTGTGAAAGCTTGTATGACTAATGTGTGGAGGCTGAAAATATAGCACCTTAACTTGGATTCACCTCTTTTCACAAAAAATCCTATTTCTGTTTCTTGGCATCACTTTCTAGTAGCCACAGTGGTTTCCTCATTCTGATAGTTACACATCCTAAATCTCATTCTTGCTTCATAATTTCTGTTTCTCTTGTATAAGTATTTTCCCCTCTCATCTTTGAGCTCAATGTTACTCTTACTCCACAGCTTCATAATCTCTTCTAGATTCCTCTCATGCAGTAATGGAATTTCACCACTTTGACCAAGAGCCTCATTTGTATTAATTCTCTTGTGCAAACACCCTCTAAGCTTTGCCATTACTCTTTTTAGTTGAAAATGATGCTGGACATGTGAAAGTAGATGTTTATTCTATTTATTTTATCTATTGGTTTTTTCTGTGGTGTGTTTGTTTAGCTGATTTTTTTTCTTGTTTCTCTTTCTTTCTTTTGGAGCCAGGGCCTAACTGCATTCATTTCCTTCGAATTTTATGTACAAATTTACTGTTAAGCATCACTAAGATGCAGTGTAAGCTGCTGCAAATCCTGCTTCAAACAGAACATACGCTGCCTCCGAGAGAGTTTTCTGTTGACGAAGTGCATTCCAATATAAGAGATGAAATTTAATTAAAAGGAATTCCAAATAAGAGTTGCACTATTTCAGTCACGATGATTATTAATAGAAATGATGCTCCTCAGCAAAATCGCCAGACTCAGACTACTGGGAGAAAGAAATTAGAAGCTTACTATTTTGTTCTAAAGTTCTGCTGTTTGTGTTCTTCCATTTTTTTTTTCTTCTAGTCAGACACAGAGTTTTGGGATAAAATGCAAGCAGAATGGGAAGAAATGGCTCGCAGAAACTGGATCTCAGAGAACCAGGAAGCACCAGGGCATGTCACCATCTCAACCATTGAGAAGGTAACACAAGTGTTTTAATAGGGTACTGTGCGACTTTGAAATCGACCTCAGCTACACACTGGAACCCAAGTCTTTGGACGCGGAAGTTAATTTTACCCAAAAGAGCTCATCCTCTTAAGTGCCTGTGAGCAGGGTAGGTTTAAAGACCTTACCATAATGAGAACACATTCAGACTTGCACACTGCCTGAACTCAGCTGAGGGGATCATGAAGCAAACTGCTGGATTATGGGCACTTTTGAAGATGAGTACTTAAGGAAGAGAACCAAATAAAAGAGCCTGGGCTGGTGCATTCAAACGCTGTCAAGGACAGAAATCATAGACACTATGATTCTCTTCACTTGTATGTTTTAATTGGATTTCTATTACGTAGCTGACAGTAGCACACACGTTTTACACCTCAAAGACAGAAAAAGGCAAAATTTAAAGAAACTCGAAAGTAAACTTAGGTGCTTGCAGCACTGTTTGGTATCTTGAAGGTTAATTGAAGTTTTCAGGGTATGAAGAACAGACATCAGGTTACAGGCACTGCAGGGAGTCAACTACTTGATGTGAGCTCTTTACCATCAAATTGGATGAACCGAGCTCATGCTAAGTTCAGTTCTGCTGTTATTGCAGGCAGAGTGAGTTGTTGCCATTACCTTTGATGGGAGCAGCAGAGCCCAGTATGAGTGCCAGGAAGTAGAGCTTCAGAGCTAATGCAAAAATAAAGAGAGAGCAGAAACATAAACGTCCAGTGATGCTGAATTGTTTTCACACTTTTTGTAATTATAATTTCACGGGGGAGCTCACACTGTTTTCACAGAACAAAAGATGATTACATCCAGTTGGAAAACAGTGATTCATTTAATTCTGCAGAGTTGCCATTCCTTGCTACAGAGCTTCATCTTGGCTCCATTATCTCTCTTCTCCAGGGTTATTATTTCCATACTGAGAATCCCTTCAAAGACTGGCCTGGTGCTTTTGAGGAAGGACTAAAAAAAATGAAAGAAGGTGACCTACCAGTAACAATCTTATACCTGGAAGCTGCTATTCTACAAGAACCCAATGATGCAGAGGTAGTCATTCATTCATCTTCCTTTTCGTGATAAAAGGGATCTCCCTTTAGCATGTAGCTATGGAGTGATTTTGGGGTCCAAACCTTTAGCAGTCATGACTGACTGAAACAGATTGGGCACTGACAGTGGGCTTGGAATAGTGTATGCCTTGAAACGATAATGGTGAGCTCTTCCTAAGATGAGTAGTTTTGAAATGATAGCATTTTTGAGCTGTCACTTAAAAGTATTCAGAAGAGACAATATGGGAAACCTTTCCTTCATTCCCTCAAACTGTCTTCTAGTCAGTGCCATTGAAGAGATGAATAATTTTGTTTTAACAAGAGTATGGACACATTTTGAGATGTTAAATCAATCTGTACCCTATCGATGTTTCCAGTATGCATTTAAAGTCTGATTTCTGTGAAACATACTTATAGTGTAAATATCTACGTGTCTGAATCATTGTTACGTTGAATTGAGCAGCAGTATTTCCAAAGGCAGAGAGAATCCCCAGACACTCTGAGTACCCCTTAAACCTGTACAATTTAGCGATGGTTCTTCACTAATTTCCACAGAATATTGAAAATGTACAATTGCGTGGTCACACACACTGACAGAATGCCTTTGCATTCATGGATTAGAAATGCTGTTAGTCCCTAAGATACTCAAACCGTGACATCGCATTGGGGAACACAGTTTAGTGCTGATGATAGGGCTAGGAAAAGGTTAGACTTGATTTTCCTGAAAGTCTCTTCCAGCTGAAACTATTCTATTATTCTATGAAAACTGCACTGAGTTGTGCCATTGTCACCCACACCGTAGAAAAATCTCTAGTTGGTGCTGGGCAGATCTGCTAGTTGTACTCACCCCGATGCTTAACAGTGATACTAGTTGTAACTCTGCTTATAGTTGGATATATATAACTAAATGATTATTTTTGCAGGCCTGGCAGTTCCTGGGCATTACACAGGCAGAGAATGAAAACGAGCAGGCAGCCATTGTCGCCCTCCAAAGGTAGATAAAGTTCATTGCTTAGTAATGGGTCTGATGAGCACTAGGTAATGGTGGCTGAGGTGCATTTAATGTCATGCTTACCTTGTAACATGAAGCATTTGTTTAAATACAGTGCTGGCACAGATACATTTTCCCCATCGCTTCAGAGGGATTGCTAGAGAATATTTCTCTTATATTAAATCAGGGCAATATTCAATCCAGCAATTAAGGTAGCTGTACAAAAAACCATGAATTGGATGTAATGCAAATAAAGTGCCTTTGTTTATATTCTAGCTACTTTGTGTATTTGCTGTAGCCTGTCCTTTAATTAAGAGGGTTTTTTAGCTGGAACAAGCTCCCTTCAGTTGCTGAAAACTAAACTGACAACATTTCTGGGTTGATAGAGATGTGAAGATCACGGTATGCTTGTATGTAAAATGTCACTTCCAAAATATCAGCACTATTATTATCTTTATGTAGTGGGTTTTCCTGTTTCCATTTGAGGCAAGTACCCTCTTGGTGGTGAACTGCATTAACAATGCTAACTAACAAGTCATCTCATCTAAGGATACCCTAACTTACTTTTATGTAATGAGTTACCTTACCTGGATAGAAATCAGAGGGGTTGCCTGATTGAGGACTTGCTCATTCCCACAGGTTTTGAAACAAGCAGCAGTGATGTTCACATAATAGAGCTGATTCTGTTTGCAGCTAATGGTGGATAACCATGGAAAGCCTGCTCGAGGTGACTGGTTCCAGCTTTATTACATAAACCATAAACCCTGATGATTTAAGAGGACTAACAATACACATGTGGACAAGATAAATTTTTGTTTTCAAAAGACTTTCATTGGTACAGCTGCAAACCATGCAAAACTGTTCTCTTAAATGTATAGAAAGCTTCTCTTTGTTTATCAGATACTATAAAAATGAATCTACCTACCTATAATCATAACCAGAAGGATGACACCAAAACTTATGCACACACTTATTTACACACACACACACACACACACACACTGCTGCGCCCGCAGACATGTATGTGGGCTTAATGCACGATAAAACAAGACAAAGTCTCTCTGAACAGGAGCCAGCAGTGTGCCCAGGTGGCCAAGACGTCCAGCATCCTGGTTGGTATCAGTAATAGTGTTGCACACAGGTCTAGGGAAGTGATCATCTACCTGTGCTCAGCATTGGTGAGACCCCTACCTTGAGTACTGTGTTCACTTTTGAGCACCTCAGTACGAGAAGAACATTGAGGTGCTGGAGCAGGGGCAAACAAGAGCAACTAGGCTGGTGAAAGGTCTGGAGACAAGTCTTACAAAGAGCAGCTGAGGGAACTGAAGCTCTTTAGCCTGAGGAGGAAACCGAGGGGAGACTTTATTGCTGTCTACAACTATTTGAAAGGGCATGACAGAGAGATAGGTGCTGGCCTCTTTTCA
>VZRI01004517.1:121064-178936 GCA_013397515.1 Upupa epops
ACAAGTAAACAATGATAGGACTAGAGGGAATGGCCTACAGCTGCATAAAGGGAGGTTTTAAGCTAGTCATTAGGAATTTTTTTTTCCTCTGGAAGTGTTGTAAAGCACTGGAACAGGCTGCCCAGGGAGGCAGCTGAGTCACCATCCCTGGATGTGTTTAAAAGTCATATAGATGAAGGGCTTAAAGATCTGTTACGAGGTGATAGAGATAAGAGTAGGGTTAAAGGTTGAACTTGATGATCTTATAGGTTTCTGTGATTCTTTAAAAGTATTAAATAAAAAATATTTTAACACTATATATCTTTACACAGATTAGTTTGGAGGAATTCAAGAAATGTGTTTGGTTGAAAAAAACCCTCTGTTTATTTGTATTTCTGTCTAGATGCTTGGAACTACAGCCAAACAACCTAAAAGCTCTGATGGCTCTGGCTGTAAGTTATACCAACACTGGTCATCAACAAGAAGCCTATCAAGCTCTAAGAAACTGGATAAAGCAAAATCCAAAATACAAGTATTTAGCAAAAAGCAAAAAGGGGTCCCCAGCACTTACCAGGAGAATGTCTAAGACATCAGATGAAAGGTAATGCAGTGTAAATCCTGACGGTGGAAACCTTCGCGACATCACATGTTGGTGCATGCAGTGCCCCTGACTCTGCAGAAGCCTGTTCACTTTCCTGTTCCCTGTGATGAGAGGCTCAATGTCTCTTGTGGCAGGAGTGGGAAGCCAACACAGCACTCCTGGTTTAGCAACTGAAGGCTATATTTTATGCCACCCCTGGAAGATTAAAAAAAAAGCCGATACAGCTAAAAAGAGAGGCTTCCTCTCAACTCCCATCACTTTACTCTGACCCTGCCTGCTGACTCTCTATTCCCACACTGTCATTCTTCAGCTGCTTCTAAATCCATTCCAGACTTGTTCTACATGTGTATGTTCCTCCTATTAGCCATCCTATTTCCTATATCCAACCAAGTCAGTGGAATCCAAGAATTAGAGCCATTTTGTAATGGGGCATGCAATCACAATTCAGGTGAAATTTTGATGCCTGTTATTACAACAGCACCTGGGAGTAAATCTTTGCCATCGTGGAGTTAAAAGAGTTTATGTTCAAACTTTAGGGTTATATCACTTCTGATACAGCTTCCACAGAACTTGTATCTTCTGGCTATGTAATCAATATTGCACTGATATTAAAGAACCGCAGGGTAGACCTTTAACTTATTTTTCACCCTTATCCAGTTCATTACTCGAAGAAGTAAAGGATTTGTACCTGGAGGCTGCTCACCAGAACGGTGATATGATAGATCCTGACCTGCAGACAGGACTTGGAGTTCTTTTTCACCTGAACAGAGAATTTAACAGAGCAATAGATGCGTTTAGTGCGGCTTTAACTGTTCGACCCGAGGTACATTTTACGCTTTTACAGTTGTAAGAAATTTAGCTTTACAGGCCATTTTCTTTCTCCCTTTTTGATCGGTCAATATTAATGAGACGTCACTTCAGCCATTAAAATTTTAAAACCTGAAATAGAAATGTTAATGACAAGACAGGCCCATTTAGAAGCAGATTTATACATGGCCGGTTTCTAGCTCTGTGTTGATTAATTGTACCAGTTATATAAAGTTGTCTATAATCACGAGTCAGAACCTCCCATTCCATGTCAATTAAGAGAAGATACGACATCGTTATTTTCTGTTCTCCTTACTTTGAAAGGGAAATGAGCTATTATGTCCCTTTTTGACATCTACAGTCAAAACCTCGTTTTCTCACCAGGACTATACATTATGGAACCGTCTTGGAGCTACCTTAGCAAACGGGGATCGAAGCGAAGAAGCTGTCGAGGCCTACACACGTGCTTTAGAAATACAACCTGGCTTCATTAGGTCCAGATACAATCTGGGGATAAGCTGCATCAATCTAGGAGCATACAGGTAAGTTATGAAAATGTATAAACAACAAAATCAGTGGTCACAGCTACCAAGTGAAAATCTATTTCCCAGCTCAAGCTCTCCAACAAAACTAAAATAATCAGATACAGCGACATAATGTCAGCTGCTGTCAAACTTTGTGATTACTTCTTTACAAAGTACTAAGCAATGATACTTCTCTTATTCCACCAATTCTATATGACTGAACTACCAGACATCTATTAAAAGAAAATAAATTCAATGAGTTGTTTAAGCATTATTTTATTTAGCTCTAAGAGCAGGTACCCTCGTTATAGTCAGTGGGAGTGTTCTCACACTTCAACTCAGTTCTGTGCTCAAAAGCCTTTCTAAAAGAAAAGGTAAGGGGCCCAATCTTTGGAAGGAAGCCTTCACTTAAGCTGCCTCAAGTAGCTACTGCCATCAAATAGACGTTTGATATATCATTCAGGTGTGAAGGCTGATATTCCAAGGTTCCAGTGGTTAGTTTAAGAGAGTTAAAACTAAATGGAGCTACACAGCAAAGACAAAAATATCCTCAGATACACGAATTGACTGAAATCCCTGTTACTACAGGCCACATCCACTTGTTTAAGGACAATCATGCAAGAATAACACAAAGAGGCTGATGAGCTGCATAGTACAATAATGACTTTGAGTTTGGTATACAACTTCAGAAAGTTCTAGTCTAGTTGTTAAGCAAATTATATTTCTTGTGTCTTTTTTCTTCCCTACAGAGAGGCTGTCAGCAATTTTCTCACTGCTCTCAGTCTTCAAAGAAAGAGCAGGAATCTGCAACAGGTTCCCCATCCTGCCCTATCAGGCAATATTTGGGCAGCGCTTCGAATTGCTCTGTCTATGATGGACCAGCCAGAACTATTTCAAGCTGCCAATGTGGGTGATCTAGACATTCTGTTAAGAGCTTTTAATCTAGAACCATAATAGAAAGTATCCACATATTGATTACATGGTATTAGGAAACAGAGAACTCTTTTATTACTCATCTCAAAAATGACACCACTTTCCAAATGATCATGGCTGTAGATCAGTAGGGGAATTATCCGCGACATTCAGATACTATTCAAAAAGGAAAAGTTCAAAAGCACAAAATATTGTAAATAAATTCAAACTCTAAGGATTGAAATGAGCTGTGGCTAATCTGACAAAGCCCTCAACTAAATGAAATCACTTCTGAAGAATCTTCATTCCATGCGAGCTATTTTTCTCTGCATACACAGAGCTATACAAAGAAAACTCTATTGAAAACAAACCTAGATAATCATTATTGCACATTAAAATGGCAAGCAATGCATCCAAGGAACCTGCTAAGTAGCTCATCCTTCTATGCTGACACCACTTTTGTCTCCGACGTGGACTCCCTATCCTTTGGTTTCTTTATTGAGAAGTCTTCTCAAGGTCCATAGCTCTGAAAATAGATGCATGAAAAATGGATGTATTTTGTTTTGAATTGGCAGTCAAGAAAATTCTGGCTTCCAAAGGTACCTCTTTTAATTTGGGGCCTATTCAGCAGGCTCTTCAAGTTTTAAACCATGTGCAATGTTCAGAGAAATGTTGTACATGGAGGTCTAAGGGATTAGGCCATGTACATACGGGAATGCCAAGTGTTGCCAGCAGAAGTGGCAATTTGCACTACAGTTGTTGCTGTTTAAGCCAGCTTTCCCTGGTCTTGAACAGAGTATGTCTGCTTCAGAGGAGCTCGTAGCAGGATCTGCACCTCTCTGTGTACTTATGCACTTTAATATTTCTTTTTGTAAAATAGTGCTATGCTTGTATTTTATTTACTAACAACAGAAGGTACGGGATCAGCCTTGTTGGCATAAAGGACCAAATATCATTTCTTGAAATGTGATGGGATGGTTTTCAATACTCTTATGTTTTAAAAATTGCAAATACAGTATGTAAACTGCACCGTTTGAAAGATTATTCTATTATGCATCCATCAGGTACTATACACAAACATGCATGTGCATGCACATACATGTCCTACGTGAATTATGTCATTTCAGAACATAGTAAGCCACAGATCTTTATTGCAAATAAAGACGAGTCTTCATAGGAGTTAATGCCTACAGACTACGCTCAAGGGGAAACCCTCCTGGGAATAAAATGTATCTATATGATGCTTGTAGAATTCAGACTAAGATTTGACCCCACTGTTATGGGAAGTAACAACAAAAGTCTCAGTGACCTCCACGACAGCAGACTAAATCCTTAGATAACATAGGTTTTTAAGCAGCTACAAATACTCGTGTGTATATGTATACACACCCCCCCATGCTGTCTTAATTGCCCCTGATTGGATGAATGGGGAGGAGTACTGAGGGCACTACACTGCCACATGATGAACACATCAATTCATCTACAGTCAGACACATTTGCCTCAAGGTGAAAATGTCCATCAAAGACAGGAATAGAAACTTCTAAGGAGGCAATTTTCAGTTTCTGATATTTTCAATATTTTTCCCGACTAGGGAAAGATAAAGAGTGTAATTAAACCACTATTGTGTTGATCTATAGTCAGGAAATCAATGTGCAGGTCAGCTTTTGGACTGTGTTAAAGGGGGACAAATGGCACATTTGCTATAAACAGCATTAAAAGATAAATTCAGATCAATCAGCTAGATTAAAGAAACCCAATTGCATAGCTCACAGAGAAAGAAGATCTGTGGGAATTGGACAGTTTCACCAGTACAAACCTAAAGTTTCTTGCAGCTGTCTGTTATTTTGAGCAACCACTTAAAGGAAAATTCCATGTAAGACAGCATAATCACTGCATCTAATCATCAACTATAGTCTGTTACAAAAAAATAATCAATTCTCATTAAAAAAGAAAAGGCTTACCCTTCTCTCTGTCTCACAGACCAGAACTGCTGAAACAGCTACAGTAGCTTGGTTTTAATAATGCATTAATCATTCACAGCTTACACATGTGTTCCTAGGTATCTATCAAACAATTCACCACTGACTCCTGCAACTTTCTCTAAGGATCGGTGATCAAGGACTGACTGGAAATGTCATTTTAGCTAGAGGGGCTGCTGTAGCATATCTGCTGACAACAGTTTGCTCTTTTGCTTTGACAGCGATGTGTGATGACAGCTCTTAATTGATAAGGCAGAGCAGAAGGTGCAGTGCAATTGAATCTGGAAAGTGATAAGAGAGAAGGGAGGCAGCTTTGCAAAGAGGCTGTAAAGCGAAGGCATATGTACGTAGATTATGCTTGATGCCCTGCCATCACACCAGTTCTTCTAGAATATCCCCTATGATGTGGTGTAGGATTACCAGTGCTTATCCAGAGGAATTACCTGTTCAGAAGATTTATTTTTATACCTTTCACATTAAAAAAAATCCCCAAACTTCACTGCTTCACTTCTCAGGCTCAAAATGACAGGGGGCACATGATACTAATGGCAGTTCACTAAATCTCTTCTCTAGCACATAGATGAGGAGCACAGTGATTCTGCTAGGAAAAGCTAAAGCAAATCCTAGCCTTCTCCAAAAGAACAGAGTAGCTAACTTTTGGTTTGTCCTGGGATGCACTGCTCCAAACTGCATTCATCTGCTTATACACATCCGCACCCACACGATTGCTATGAGGGAAGCTGTCACTCTAAACCTGGAGACAAATCACCAGGGCTGACCTCAGCCTCTCAAGGGGGATAACTCAAGCTCCCCAGCTCATCACAAGTTCTGCTGCATGAGATGCAGGCTACAAAGCCTAGTCCAGAGAGACCGTGCACTCTCAGAGATTATCTCAACTATTTTCTCCTATTTGAGAGAACCCAGGGCCAGTTAACCATGTACCACTAACCGAGACACTGCATGAGGGAAAAACTAAAGCAGATGGACTTACAGGGCATAGTGGCACATCCCCTCATACATAACACCAGTTCTGGCCCAGTCTGTGTAGGAGAGCGGCCAGTGACTGAGCTCACCTCAATTTAACAAGTCAGGCTCAGCAGGTCTTGGAAATTCTGGGGACTTCTTCAATATCCGTGGCTTTATTGTCTTCCTTTCAAACCCACTGCCAAGCCTTGTCAGTGCAGATGACACAATTAGATGGAAAGAGCTTTGAACTAAACTCCTAGTGGTGTTTCCTAAATATTCAGTGGCAAACACATATATCTAAAATGAAACATGTAAGCAGGCTGCAGCGTATGAGTGCCCTGTAGAGCAAATTCATCTACACAGACTTCTAGCCAAGCATAAGGTAGGATAGATAAGGTGGCTGCTCAGCAGTAGCAGATTGAACCTGAGAGCAAGACACAGAGAATCTGGATCCTGTTCTCTGTGATCCCTGCAGGCTTGACCAAGCCAAATTCAGCCATCCCTGACTTGCCTAGTTGTGCAGGGAAAGTACCAGCCATTGTGTGTGATGGCACTGCCTAAGAGCAGGGGAGATCCACTGTCCAACCAGCTGCAGGGGTGAGGGCACCACTTGTTTAAATTGAAAAGTAACACACAAACACAAGGTCACTCGGCTCTAAGTGAGGAAGTCGTTTCACAGAAGGACTATCAATTTCAGCAGAGAAGAGACTTGGAGACACTTCAGGGTAACAGCTGTACACATCCATGGGGTGATGCCAAATTAGAGCATTGCAATGGTTTAGCATCATCTCCTACCCATTTCCCCTTCTTGTTACACCTCTCTCCAGAGGTGATTTATCACTGCCACGTACTTGATTGCAAGATGTTGAGTCTTTCTTCTATTTTATAGTTTTATAGCTCATGTGATTACATTTTCCTAATCCTAGCTTGTGACTGTCGCTCTTCTCTGCAAAGCTTTATAAATATTTATGATCTGTAAGTATGATCCATCAAGCTGCTGACCACTGCAAGTCTGTAGTTCACTGGAGTGCTCAGCACTTTGCACGCTCAGCTCCTATGCATGTATTCAGTTCCTGAACAAGTGCTGCTCTCTGATACCACTGCATGTGCTTATCGGCCACTGAAATCGAAGTGACTGTTTATGGAGTGAGGATTTGGAATGAAAGCAATAGGCTCTTTTCTTCCTGATCTCTTTAAAGTGCAGTGACTCTAGAACCTTGTTGCAATAGTCTGGGGTTTATGTCAGTTTGAAGGATCGATTGGATCTTTAGGTAAACTCATACACATGTATGTATCAAACAGTATTTTCTTATGATCTGATAGATCACTTTTATAAAACACTGAGGAGGTCGTTCAAATGACATGAAATTTACAGGATGGTATTGCATGCAACTACGTTAACAAATAACCACACAAAAATACATATGAACGTAGAGCATGCAGTGATGCTACCTGAGTTTATGTTTACAGAGTGCATGCAGAAGGCCCACACATAGGGCATTTTTCAACTACTGATTAGTATCTTCTGTGAGATATTTTAATAGTACTTTGCATCTGTCAAACTCATAACTGAGACACTCATGTTATTAGGAACAGGTTAGACCAAACACAGAGCCCTTTTCAAGTCCCATCCTTAAAAATCACTTTGTGTTGTGGATCTCATGTTTTAGGACAATAGCACCAAACCAGAAAGATTCCCAGAACCTGTGAAACGACTATCGCTTCAGTCTATGTTACTTACCATGGTCAGGCTTTTCCAACTTGCCCTCTAGCTCGGAAAGCAGCTCGATGTCTGTCCTGTTTGAAATACGTACATGTAAATCTTCACAGGGTCTGAGAATCTGCTGCACCCACTGATTGCTGTTGCAGGCACTGAACCCAGCTGAAAGTTCAGAACATCACGTTAAGCATCAAGAGCTAACAAGCCAATTTAGAAAACTTGGGTCTGTCTGTCAGATGAAAAAGAGGACCCTGACAAAGGCAATGAATAACCAGGTGATCCTAGGAGCATCCATGGAGCAAGGGCCTCCATGGCACACAGAAACCACCATGAGAAAAATAATAGCTGATGCAATTGCTGGCAGCCAAACAGGCAAAGCCTGAGCCCCATTTCATTGCCTGTTAGAGCCTGCAAGGACTGGAATGAACCGTAACTTGGTTGTAGATCTCTCTTGCCCAAACATACATCTGCAGAATGAGCCATCTTAGTTCCATCTTAGTTCCTCTGCATGAATAGCTTGCACCACTGAAAAACTGAGATTTCTGGTCACCAGTGTTGTGAGCTCAGCCATTTGTACAGTGAAATATGCCACCAGTGTTTGTACAACACCGAGCATTCACAGGTACAAATGATGCCCAAATGCACTGCACGTTAGGAAAAACCTGGTGAGTATGCAATACAGTATTACCTGCTAGTCAAACCTCATCTAGGCGAGAAATCAGATTCCTTCATTAAAGTTTTATTGTTTTTTGACTGGTGAAACAAATTAGACAGAAGGGACAGCCATGTATGAAAAGATCACTGACACTTGGAACAAATCTAGGCAAAACAAAAACCAAGTATGTCATGGAATCCCCAGAACGTCTCAGAGCCTCAGCCACAAAGGAACAGGGATTAGGCAAGTGAAAGAGAAGGAATCTAAATTTTCCTAAGTAAGCTGTAACTTTGCAAATCCTTGCACACATGACAGCCCACTGAGCAAGCTTGCATGGTCAAGACTTAATGTGCTTTGATCTTTTTTCCCCTTCCACATTTACAGAATGCCATCGACATTGGTTAAAACCTTAATTTAAATAAACTTTTTACTATCAACAACCTATTGTAAATTGAGAAAAATCAAAACATTTATAAATATATTTTATATGCCAGAGTATAACATATCTAGAGTAAAATAAAGGTATCTAGTTTTGAGAGGCATTCTGCGCGGCTGCTTCTATATGCTGTAAACTGGTTGAAAACCTTTGCAATCTTGCATCAGTTTTTTGGCTTTATTTTTAAGCCAACATACAGGGAAGAAGAGATTATAGGGTTGGCAGATACTTTCACCTGAGCCATCTGAAGAGCCCTGCTGCTGCAAAAGACTTACATTGCTCACTTAACTTTTTGTGTTGATAGTTAAGTGTAGGTGCAAGGCTTAGCAGAGAGGTGAGATGAGGCGGTGGGAGTTCAGCCCTACACCTGAATGTTTACATTCTGCAACAAAGGTTCATAATGACACAGACTGAGAACCTGAGTGCAAGTACATACGGAGTAAAACATTAGTTTCTTACTACAGGTAACTTTGCCTCTGTATACTTAGTGCATTATCAAGCTGTGTATAATATTAAACACAGACCTGTAGTCTACTGATGCTTTAAGTTGATGTTTCCTTGCACTGCTGTTTAAATTAATCTATTTATTTCCTCAAAAATGAATGACGTGCATATTGGATGTGTTCAACTTATTAAGGTTATAGATGACTATTTGCAAAGCACCACATTTAATGTAGTATTTTTGTACTGTACTGGAAGCATGCCTTCCTTGGGTTCTTTTCCACATATTAAATTGTATTTATTTACCTGCATTTATAACTGTGCAATTTTTAAATATGTTTTAAAAAATAAACTTTGTCTGTGGCTTCAAATATTTCACAATCTCTTTTCAATTTGAAAATGGTCTGGACTATAATTGCTTGAACTGAAAAAGGGATCTACTTCTCCAATTGAAATAAAGCGACTTTTTTAATGAAGCATTCTAATATATTGTTTACAACATGAACAAGCTTCTCTGCGAAAAACATCACACCCAGAAGATGCTTTTTTATTACCATTTTTCATAAATTCATTGTTATTCTGATGTGTAGCTATTTTTATTTCAACACGTTGATCAATTATACTTACAACAGGAATTTTTACTGGTTGAGGTCTCATCCAAAGGGTTATGCACATACGCTCCATAGGAGGAGAAAAAGGAGATCAGAAATTTTCCTGAAGTTCATGCAACTGCAGACCTCAAAATTAAAATGATAGTAATAATATTGTATCACAAGACAATCTTTCAGAAAAAAAAACAAAACAACAAACCAACAACAAATCATCTTTCCCTTTCTTATCATTCAATTCTTCACACCTCTACTTCCACAGCAGGAACTACTGCATACAGCCTGGTGAGTTTACCTCTTACCTCTCCTCCTGTTTCCAGGATCCATGATCCTATAAAAAGATGAAACAGTGCCACTCCTGTCATCTTTTTTCATCTCTTCTTGCATCTATGATCATAGTGGCCACACTGCAACGTAAAGCTCTTGCACATAAGGAACAGAAGACTTTTTACTGAAGGGCAGGTAAAATTTCTAAATTAATATGAGGAATTACAGACAAGAGTTTAAGGGAGAAATGACAACACTCTTCCCCATGAACATTACCAACTCCTGTGCTCAAAGACCATCAACTGGATTAAATTTGAAAACAACCAAATAATAAAAATAAACAATCTTACTTTAAATCTTATTTTGTTGGTTTTTTCCATGTTCTAAATCCACTCAGGGCTTAAGCAGGTTTTTGTTAATTTTTTTCCAGTCCACGGGAGTGTCAAAAGTCACGAGAAACTGACCCTCTCAAACCCTCTTTGTTCCCTGTGCAGGTATTTTTAAGCACAACTCCAAACACTATCAGACACTAAGAAAAGGGGCAGCGTAAAAACATTCTCAGACTATTTCTCTTCAGTTTAGACAGGAAAGAAAGCAGCAAGAATCCACACAGCCACAGGATGTGAGAATATTTCTTTTTAATTTAAAACAGTTGCAACAATGCCATTCACAACCTTTCTCTTCTTGGACAAATACTCTCCAAAATGTTAACAAGTGCTTCAAGCAAACAACTCTGAATGGTGCAAAAGTAAACCCGTACAGACACTTCCAGGATACAACAGTCAAACCACTGAACAGTGAATAGAAATCAGAAACAGATCTCAGCCATTAAGGTAAGGGAGATGGGGAAAGAATAAAAAGTTATGTCCAGTTACATATTTTGAGCAGTTTTTCAATAAAAGGAAACAGTAAAGCAGTTTAAAATGGCTGCTGCCAGTATGGAGAACAAAAGGAATGAATCAGAGATGCTTCTAAAACAATCTAATGAGCTCTGGTTGCATCTGTGTTCAGAATGTGTGCTGTGACCCAGCAGAAGCTGCCTGAATCCAAGAAACCAGAGGACTGATACACCAAAGTAAGTCAGAAGTAATGCCACTGAACCCAGTGGAACTACACATGACAGTAGAACAGAAATATCTAGACATGGTTTTAAACCATGGCTTTGACTACACCAATTTTTTCCTAACTATATTTTAGCTAGGAAGAGCGAATAGGCGTTCATGTGTACATGTGCTTTAGAGACTGGAGATTGTATGTTAGAATGAGGAGTCTAGTGGATGCAGCACATTGCTAGGAATGAGAGGAAAGCAAGGAAAAGCTGTTAAGTTTTCATTCCTTCCACTCTTATAATCTAAATGTAGCACGTGAAAAAGTACAAATCAGTCTGAGACTTAAGAGTGTTATTTGGTGTCAAGACCTAGCTTGCCATAATTTTCAGGTTAGATTGTCTCAAACAGCTCACAGTGATTTTTAAATCTCGAGTCTTTTTTGTCAAGAAGCTCTCAGCACACCTAACTCCTCAGAAGCTATTATGGTACCCAGACACACAGAGTTTCCACTCTGTTGGCCACTGCCAAGACAGTACACTGGCGCATACCAGTTCTGAAGAGTAGAGCCTGATAAATCAGGGCTGTTCAGTTAGAGAGTGGCTCTTGCATGGTGAAGTTCAAAAACAACCAACCAAAGCTAATGCTTCAAACACAGTTAAAGAACTTTTAACATATTTTCAAGTGCCACATTTTAGGAATTCCTGTGGAAGTCTTTCCCCTAAACCACTCTCTGCATCTCTGACCCATGTGGTAGTTTAGACAGTACAAGCTGCTACAGTCCACCCATCACAGGCAGCGAATGGCTTTCCCCTTTCATTTACCATTTCCAGCTTATCACCTGCCAGCTTCCTAAGTGTGCCTCTGATTAACTGAGACCAACCAGTCCCACAGCCACTGCAGTTTCAAGATACAAGACAATGATTTGCAAGATTAAACTCCATAATCAATCCTGAAAGACCAGTCCCGTTTCCAGCTGGATAAAGAACACACGAACTACTCTGTTGGCTCTTATTTACCAAAGCCTCCACATGAAACAATAATGGCCACCAGATCTTTGTCAGATTACAAATAGCCCTTTAAGCTCATGAGGCAACTTGTTTGGATTATAACTGTGCTTTCAAAAAAATAAAATAAAAAAGAAACAGGAACAAGTCCTTTTTCTACTGCCAGAATGAAAACGCACAGCCATAGCTATACGGATGTGTTGTTCTTTCACTTGAAATAGAAGATGTGTCACTGCATAATTTGCTGAATGCATTTTCAAATCTGGCATTTTGTGGTGAAATACACAAATACTCAAATTGTCTGAAAAGGGGGGAAAAATTACTGGCAGTTTTACTTTGTCCAGAACTGGTGGCTCAATATTAGAAGGCAGCTGAATCTCACAGGAGCCACTTACTAATGTGCCAGGCCACTGTTCTTTTGTGTCAGTGAAAGCATTAAGTGCAGGAAGCTTTTCCAGCAATTAGGCACCATTTACACTCCACATAATTATTGCACTAAAATTTCTCTGGTCTTTTAAAATCAAAACCTCTTTTTTAAAAAATAAAATAAAATAAATCAGGAGTGGTTTTTGGCTCTACACGGCCAGAGGGACAACTATTTCTTCTCCCAAAAAGCTGGAAGAAATAACCAGATTTTTAATTTGGGTCCTTTGCTGCAGTGTGTAGCTGCCTGAATTTTGCTATTTAACTTCCAGGCACTGACTGCAGGGAAAATTTAATGATGCCTCCCTGCTGCCCTTTTTCATTATTTATTATTTTACTTTTCCAATGTATTTTGTAAGCTCAGTAGAACTGCATGAGGCAATTCCAGCAACAGCCTCTAGGCTGTGGCCAACACTGAACCTTGGGGGAAGGTTCCACACTCACCATTTTATTGTTTCTAGAATTAGTGTTTCCCAACAGAATGTAAAACCCACACATATTTTTTTTGCCTGTGACACAAACCAGTGTGTTATTACTGTATTATTATTTTAGGTATTATTTAGTATTATTATTTTAGGTGTTATTACCTAAAAATAAAAATCGTGAAACAGGAAAGGCGAGCCACGACCTTCGTCCCAGCCTGCCAAGAGACACAAAGACCCTTTTAGAAGGACTCTGTGGAGGAGATCACATTAGTGGTGTGCTTGCAAGTTTTGACAAAGCTGAAACATCATTTTGAGGTGGTTTGGTTGCCGGTTGCGTTTTGTTGTTGTTTGGGCTTGGCTGGTTTTTTGAAAAGGAGGGACGAGAGGGGCAAGTCAATAGATCAGCAATTTTACTAAGTGATTTCTCCCACTCACGGATGGAATTGAACATCTAGGCAATCTTTGGCAGAAAGCAGAATTGCACTGCGAGTACTTTGCCAGGGAGCTGATTTCAGTTGGAATGTGAGTGGTCTAGAAGCAAAATTGCCCCAAGATAAATACAACGAGACATTAACCCCTTCTTTACCTCCTTCATAAGAAAATAAAGTGTTAATGATATTCTTGTCCTTCCTGAGGGCATTTCATTTTGTAGCCAGAACATCTGCTTCTTTTGGCCATCTGCAATTCTGAACCTGTTGGCAGAATTTGCAAAACATTGAAGAGAAGACGAAGAAACTTTTGTCTTCAAAAATCAAAAGCTACTATTTTTCTTTGGCAGCAAACATTCAGGGCACTGACAGGAGATTGCTTCTATCCCCATTTGTTTCTTAGGCTTAGGCATAAAAAAGGCAAACCATAATCCTGAACTCCAAGAGATACAAATTTTGCTTACTTTTCCCACTGTGTTGAAAAGAATCTGTCAAATAAGTTGTTGTGCTTTGAAGAAAACTCACACTTCCACTCCCTCCAAATTTGCATGGGATACGGTACCTCTAGGTGGTCTCAATTCTGGTTGAAAACACTGGTTCCCAGCTACCAAAGACAAATATTTCTTTGTGGTCTTCAACAGATGCAAAGACAGAACAGGCACAAACTGGGCTGAACGGGGCTATCTTTGTTGAGCTCTAGAAACTTCTGTTTTCTCCATACAGCAGCAAACTCCAGCAGTCATCTGCATGGTCTTAAGGTATCCTTTAAGTTGTATAAAATAAAAACAACATTCTATACACCACCTAATAAAAATTAATGCGGCATCAAATGACTGGTTTTAAATAAACTATAAATATCCCGTGTTTTCCTTTGCTTTTTGGCAGTCCAAGGGTTAGGGGTCTTTTGTTGGCATGAGATTTTCTTTTTTATTGTATTTTTGGGGGGCAGATTAAAAAGGCTTATGGCTTCTTAAGGCCAGGTAAAAGATTTGAGGCCTAACTTGATATCCTGTGGTAAAAATAGATGTAGCCCAGGTCTTTGGGAGGTCGTTCTGAGGCACAGACCCTAAGGTCATTGTAGATCACCCATCTGAAACGAAAACAAGATGGATTACATTCCATGTGTGTAGAAACCATCCTAAGTTTATCAGAGACTCCTCAACCCCAGACTTCAAAGAGCTTAAAATCTAAAATTAATGTGGCAACAAAACTAAAAGATCAGAGAAACAGCCGAAGCAGGTTTGCAGGCAGAGTCAGGAACTGCAAAAGGAAGGAGGTGCAGGGGAATGTATGGGTACAGTTCAAATGAAAGGCAATCGAGGATTCTCAGTGCCACATAACAGAAGCATAGCAAAATCACAGCCATGACCAGCACTGCCCTCCTACCACAAGAGCTGGGTTGATGGGCTGAGGCTGATGGTATGAGATTTAACAAGGCAAGGGTCCTACATTTTGGCCACAATACCCGCTGCAGCTACAGACTAGGGGGTGAGTGGCTGGAGAGAAGCCTGACGGAGAGGGATCTGAGAATCTGAGAATCAGGGCTGACAAACAGCTGAACAGGAGCCAGCAGTGTGCCCAGGTGACATGAAAGGCCAATGGCATCCTGGCTTGGATCAGCAATAGTGTGGCCAGCAGGACTAGGGACATAATTCTCCCCCTATACTGGGCACTGGGGAGGATTCACCATGAGTACTGGGGGTAGTTCTGGGCTCCTCACTTCAAGAAAGAGATGGAGGGGCTGGAGCAGGTCCAGAGGAGCAACAAGGCTGGGTAAGGAACTAGTGGGAAAGTCTGATGAGGAGAGGCTAAGGGAGCTGTGGGTGTTTAGCCTGGAGGAGACTCAGGAGGGAACTTTCTCCCTGTCTACAACTCTCTGAAGGGAGGTTGAGGTCGAGTGGGGGGTCAGGCTCTTCTCCCAGGCAATCAGCACCAGGACGAGAGGGCAGGGCCTGAAGCTGCCATGGGAGAGTTAGGTGAATGTTAGGAAGCCCTTCCTCGAGGAAAGGGTGATCACACACTGGAATGGACTGCCCAGAGCAGTGGTGAAATCCCCATCCTTGGAGGTGCTTAAGGACAGATTGGATGTGGCTCTTAGTGCCATGGTCAGGCTGATGTGGTGGTCATGGGCTGGGTTTGATGATCTCAGAGGTCTTTTCCAGCCTCAATAATTCTGTGTGAGTCTGGGAAATGACTCATCACATCCACAGACCTTAACAATCTTCACTTCTTTGTGAGAAGTGCATATATGGTGGCAGCATGTGTGTTTTATTGGCCATGAATATACATCCTTCTCTGTACAGGCTCTGCTTTAAAGAAAACATTTGGTCAGCCTTGTGTGTCTCTTTCCACCCCACTCACCTTCCTTCTTTTTTGAGATGACAAACGTAGTGACCACTCATAGTGGATGTTCCCATGTGGCTGATGAACCCAAACAGCTCGTATCCTGTTTAAGAAACACAAAGGGGACAGTAAGTCTTTCAGAGCTGACATTTCAATATGATTCCAGGGGAAACTTTCCAATACCGGAGAAGCAGCTAAGCACTGCTGATTCAGATTCTGCATCCCCAAACAGTTTCTGCTAGACTGCAGCACATTCTCTTTAACTAGTAGTCAGAATCTCTGTGCAACATCAAATCAATCCAAATCAAACCCACATTGATCTGTGCACATACAGCAGGGCTGCAGTCACAGTCCCTATGCTGAAAGGGGAAAAGGTAGAAAGCACCACAGAAAGTGCCAGATATGGAGTTAATTCTGCATACAAATCAGCTATGTCGTAAGTGTGATCACAGATCCCCTAAAAGGCAAAAAACCCCCAGACATTTCTAATTCAGCAGCCCATAAAAAGAGAGAACAGGAAAGAAACCTCTTCCTTTAATAGGACAGTTATTGTGTTCAATGTCTCTGGAGAACTCAGCATTGGTTCTTGCTCCCACCCATTCATGCCATTCACCCAAATTACCACCAAAAGTAAAAGGGTACCTTCTTTCAGGATATTGCATAAGGACAGGGGCCTGGATTTTGGTGGAGAGGGCTTTCTGGAGCCATTTTACAGTATCATGTTGGTTATCAGGATTTCAGGCACTCAGTAAATGGTCTCAGTCTCTAAAGGCTAAGTACCACAAAAAATAATTATTCAAGATATTTTTTAACCTAACGATAATCAGTTTCCCATGTCTCCAAAAGAGTTAAGATTGGTCTTTATAATGTTAGAAACAAATTAATTTATGTTCTTATATAATAAGAGCAATTACAGCAAAAAGAAATCAGATTGGCTGTGAATTTTTCTTATATGACCACTGCAGTCATGATCAAAGGTACGAGTTTAGAACATACTACAGAGTTTAGAGCTGGTCACTAAAGACTCTTCAAACCCTCCTTAGGTTAGAACCACCACTGAGTTTTTGTACTCCAGGGCTTCTATGCTCACTACAGGTTCTTTGCCTGCACCACAGCTTTGACTGCTGTACGCTAGCCCCATCTTGTGGTTTGTTTTGCAGAAGTACGAGTGGGGATCTCGAGGAGAAAACCCAGAGAAGCAGTGCACGCAGAGTATCAACTGCACCTGCCACCTCGAGCATGAGGAATTAGTTGGAGGCATTATGAAATCTCCCATAAGACCACAGGAGGACAGAAACTCAGGTGGTTTGCAACAGCAGCAGTATCTTAAGGATGCTCAGCCTCTGAAGAAGCTAATGTTCTAGAATTTCTTTGTCCTTTTTTAGTAGCAAAACAAAAAGCCGAGCTAGGCCAGGAGAAACTTCTAGGCTGAGCAAAAAAGAAAATTTGACTTGGTTTATTCATTGTGTCCAGGGAAGGAGATTTTGGACCAAATGCAGCCCACAGAACTTAGCCAGTCCCAAAGAGATGGACTCAGACCCAGAAGCCAGATGGGAATTAAAACAAAAAGCTACAACAACTACTTTCACAACTGAAAGGAGCTCTACAATGTGGTGGTGTAGGTGTGATGCAACAACATTATAGCCATGGAACTGAAGGAGAACTTACTTCCAGGTCCGTCTCTGATCCTGGGTCCCTGCGACCCTGTCTCCGTAAGGATATTGGCATTAGTGTTCTCCACATCCACTACGTCCAAAGCAGGCTCACTTTCTTCCTCAAGTTCTGGGTGGCTGAAGATCCATTCCAGTGCACGCTCCAGGTTATTGTTCTGTGGGTCAAGCAAGCAAAAGAGCAGCCTTTGATGCATTCTATAGCATAGAATCATAGGAAGGATAGAGTTGCAAGGGACCTTAAAGATCATCAAGTTTCAATCTCCCTGCATCAGCAGGGACACACACACACACCCCACACACACCCCAGATCAGGTTGCTCAGAGCCTCATCCAACCTGGCTTTGAATGCTTCCAGGGATGGAGTTTCCATAGCTTCTCTGGGCAACCCATTCCAGCATCTCGCTACCCTCACACTAAAGACCTTATTCCTAATCTCCAACCTAAATCTCTTTAAATCATTACCCCTCACCCTCTCATTCCCCATCCTTGTAAGAAGTCCCTCCCCAGCTTCCCTGTAGGCCCCTTTCAGGTACTGGAAGGCCACTATGAGCACCTCTGAAGCCTCCTCTTCCTCAGGCTAAAAAACTCCAACTTTCTCAGCCTGTCTTCATAAAAGGGGTGCTCCAGCCCTCCAGTCATTTTCATGGCTCTCCCTTGGAGATGTTCCAACAGGTGGCTCAAATGTGGTAGCATGATCCAACCCTGATCAGGCACGTGCAACAGGACTTAAAGCTTGCAAGACTACCTTCATGAAAACAGTGTCAAACAAGCGCTCTGCAGAAGCATGACAGCTGATAAAAAACAACCTCCCACAACTAATCTCCTTGGTTCTTGGAGTTGTTATCTTCAAGATGAATAGTCTTTAGATACCAAGTTTGTTTCTCAACAGATGGTAAAAGAAGCTGTTTTCCACACTTTAGCCTCCATATGAAACACATAAACCACCCTCTCCACTCTAACCCAGTCAGGCAACCCAAACTGTGGATTCTTATAGGTCTGTTTCAAAACCCTCTGAGCAGTCACATGTACAAAGCACGTAACATGGCATGAGACCCAATGCTATAATCAGTAACTCATGGAACTCACAGTCGCTTTCAGTGCTTGAATTGCTAGAGTCCTTTGGAAGCCCATCGAAACAATAATTGCAACCATCTCTTCGGGAAGTTGGTTGTCTAGTTCAACAGCTCCAAACACAGCTGCTCCACTAGAAGCAACTTCTCCAAAAGCAGGTATGACCAATGGCTCAGCAAAGTCTGGAACAAGCAACATTCCTTAGTTTGTTCTTTAGCCCCATTTAACTGGCAAGTCAACAGCACACACAAATAGCAACAAACAGGATCTCAAAAGCAGTCCTGAAATCAATCTACATTCACTTCACTGGCCCAGTTAAAACTTAAAATACGTGGAAAGCCTTAAAAACAACAAAATAAACACACATTACAAAATATCTAGGTGAACAACCTCATACCAAGTAGGCTGGAACAACTTGGCACATCACAGAATTGAAACAACTGCAGAAAAGTAACCGAGACTGGTAGGGAAGCAATAAGGATACTGGAACAGTACACAACCAGTCTAGTACACATATGGATATAAAACAAACTGATTCCATAGCTGAACTACACCAGTTAACCCAAGTGAGACTCATTCCCCATTTACAGAAGCAACACAAAAGTCCACGGTGAAGTGTGAATGCAACCAAATCTGGACTTCCCTGGGAAGGGAGTGCTCAGATCTGATTCAGCACTGAGTATGAGTCCAAACTGTATGGATGAAACACAGGAAGTGGAGAACATCTAGCAGCCTGGTCCATCAGTAGATAGCCCAAGTTCTAAGTACCACATGAACACTCTAGCCCATGCTAGAGAAGGCTGGCATGGAAGAAAAGCATCCAGACCACAGGATTCTTTGTACTCACGCTTGATCACAAGTCATCTTCCCCCTTAGCAGCACAGACCTAAGCCAAAGGGTGGAAAACAGAGAGCTGGCCCACACCATCAGCAAAGACAGGAGAAAATAATTCTGGTGTACTTAGGTCAATAAAAGTATGCCACAACATGGTCAAGATTTGCACAGCTCAGGAGCAGCACGGGAAAATTCATTCATATCTATAGAATTCCTTGGGTGGGGAAGGGGGCGCTTGTTTCTCTATCACACATAACAAAATTTCTACTGACAGCCAAAATGCACAACCAGGAGCTGATTTTAACTTACACCTTCCAATCACTGACCTGGTTCTTCCATGTGTGCAATGATCCAGTTGAAAGCGACTTCAGCACCGAGGTTGCCTGTATAGTACACAGCTTTCCGACACGCTTCCAAAGGAAAACCCATCTCTGCCAGTTGCATAACTGAAGACTCATCAATATCTAGAGCTACAAGAAAGGAACTTCTAAAATACAAAAGGCTAATTTCATCCATTGTGTATATTATTTCTATTATTCATGGAGGCCAAGAAGGCCAATGGCATCCTGGCTTGTACTAGAAACAGCATGGCCAGCAGGCGTAGGAAAGAGATCCAAGCCCTGTACTCACCACTGGTGAGGCCACACCTCAAATACTACATTCAGTTTTGGGTCCCTCACTACAAGGACATTTAGGGGCTGGAGCACATCCAGAGAAGGGCAAAAAAGCTGGTGGAGGGTCTAGAGCACAAGCACTGTGAGGAGCAGCTGAGGGAACTTGGCTTATTCAGCCTGGAGAAAAGAAGGCTCAGAGGAAACCTTCTTGCTCTATACTACTATTTGAAAGAAGGTTGTTGCAAAGCAGGAGTCAGTCACTTCTCCCAAGTAACAGGCTAAAGGACAAGAGGAAACTGCCCCATGTTGTGCCATGGCAAGTTTAGGTTGCATATGAGGAAAACTTTCTTTACTGAAATCATTATCAAACTTCGGAACAGGCTGCCCAGGGCAGTGGTGGAGTCACCTCTCATGAAGCTATTTAAAAGTCATGTAGACGAGGCACTGAGGGACATAGTTTAGTGGGGACCTAGCAGTACTAGCTTCATGGGTGGACTTGATGACCTTCAAGTTCTCCTCCAACTGAAATGATTCTGTGATGCTACAGATTACAATACACATCACTTGAATTTTAATACTACAGTACATCCACATCCATTAGAAAACAGCCTTGTACAAAGCAAGTATTTGCTAGAGACTTAGTGATAATCTTTTCTCCTGATAGTCTACAAATATCCTTAAATCTTGATTGACTCTGGCAGGACTTCATTTATTTAACAAAACTCACCACTGGATTTCAAGGGGTGAAGACGTTAGGTGCTGAGTTAGCTAGAGATGGCAGCCAAAAGCAATCATCTCTCTTAAAGCCAGGATCTTGCAGGTGAGAGAAACAACAGCTGCTGGATCTAGCAGTCTCCAGTTGAACTTCATCTCTGAATGACAGGGCCCGACAGCTTCGGCTGAAATCAGAGTCCAGAGGGAGCCAGGATCAAGCAGCTGTGATCCCCAGAACTGAAAGATCCTGCTGATGAGCAGCAGATAAAGAGGCTGCTCATGTTCTGGCTACACTGATGCTACTACAGACTTTTAAAGTGTCATGTGCACATGGAAGTAAATGCTGAACAAGCATGACAGCCATTATTTCAAAGCATGCACATCATGCACCTCTATAAGGACAGAGAAACCATTAACTGAGCAAAAGCACAACAAATTTATAAGCAGCTGAAATACCAGTCTTAGAAAAATGAGATACATACACTCCACAAAATGGTTCGACATACGATCTGAAAATTAAGAAAAGAGAAAAAAAACAGAAAAGCACTTATATAAGGGCTAAGTAGATCCACATGGGAAAAGCAATCCTGTATTTTTTATGTTATAGAAACTTTTGACCTCATAAAGGCAGAGCATGTTCATCTTTAATCCTTAGTGCTTCTGCCATGAATTAGACCAGGATGTTTCTGCCAAGTAATTTCCCCAGCTAGGAGCAAAGTGTCACTGAGACTATAAACCAGTAGGAAATACAGATGATGATTGATCTAAACAAACCTAAGCAAGAACCTGTTTTACTATAAATATGGTACCATCACATTCATTTACACCAAAAACTAGGTCAGTCCTTTAAGCAACAGGATAAAAAACAGACCTTTATTAGGAAACTTATGCATAAGGCACAAAAACAAAACCTTTAGAAGACTGAACTCTGTCATAGCCTTTGCTCTGACACACAGTCTCAGATGCTAGTTTCCTTTCACACTGCTCAATATCACACCACCCCTGTTATAAATATCCAAACAATCAAAGCAATCACATAGTCAAAGCAGTTACATTACTACAAAACAGTCTTTATGAGGCACCCAAACTTAAGTCTTCAGGAGAGAATCGCAACCATCTGGGTCACAGTATAAAAACATGATTTTACTTGCAGTAAAACATTTAATTCTCCTGGGAAACCCTGGGGAATGAGGAAAGGAAATGATTCTAATATACTTGTTTCTGAATTTTGGCATAAAAGAAACAGTGTTTAAGAAAGAAAGCAGCATAGCACGGTAGCTACTCCTCTCTCTTTTTATAATACACCAACTTGTCAGCAGCTTGATATCAGCACCTTAAGACAGAGCCTTTTTAAATGAGTTGTACAGCCCATGCACATCCAGAGAAGTGGACTACACACTTGTTCTCAGCTGCTAAGGTCTCTTGCAACCTAACAACCCTTGCAATTTAAAAAACAAGTAAGATTTGGAATCTTCATCTATGCCTGGAAGATAGGTTTTCTTAAATCTCACTCCTTTGTATTTTAAAGTATTGCATCTTTGCTGTTCCACCTTGAACCAAAGTGTTTCAAGCTATCCAAGTAAACTTTGGGACTGAACAGAAGACCATCAGCCCAGGACTGTAACACTGACATCCTACAGCAGAGCAACATGGTAACGGATTGTCAAATTCCTTCTGATCAGGATGGGAAACGGGCTGTACTCAAGGGAGTAAAGAAGAATCAAGAGATTGATTCAGTTACAGTACCAGCTGGGCTAGTTTGTCACCACATTAAAGAGAATGAGTATGTGCTCAAGGGAAAGGGGAATACAGGAAAAAATTAGAAGTCAGTGAATACCTTTTGGGTCATCAGGAATGATAATGGGAGGAGCGATATCAGGAAGTTCCTCTTCTCCTGGCTGGAGACCCCTGGCCCGGAGGTGGCTGATGTCTAGGAAGTCTGGCATGTCTATAGAAACATCTACAGAATTAGAGAAAAAGGCACAGCTTATAAATCCCATAAAATTGCATCATGGTGCAACCCACGCCCTTCAGAGAAAGGACACTCTTACTCAAGATACAAACACAGCCAGGATTCCCCTCTGGAAAACAGGTACATGAGATATTTGGAACACTGAAGTAAGTTTAACTCTGAGGTCAGACCACATGAAACTGTACTTTACCTCCACAGACCCAACAGACTGGTTTAATTTGTCATAAAAAGAAAGAAGATTCAAATTAGGATCTTCAGACTTGAGACTTAAGCTAGGTCCTTGTTATAGGCTAAGGCACATAAACCTCATATTATCTTGAGTAGAATGCAAATAAGGTAAATATAAAAAGGCACATACCAAGCTTCTTTGGTATCCAATCAAGGCCAAAAGTGAATTTTTTTATCTGCACCACTAAGTATTCAGGAAATGAAGCAAAACGAGAAGTCCTGGAAAGCACAAAAAATACAATTCATTGAAAAAAGGTAGCAAAACCCCCAAGCAGCACACATTTCAGTACCTCACACATGCTGAGACAAGTAAACTTACCCTGAGTGATGGATTTTATAATCAGAACTTTCACCAAAAAGTTTTCAAGTGCAATGAAGGAACAAGATGGTTACTCTTTAAGCATTCACATCCTTAATGTCACCCTAAACTTTTGCAGGTAATGGTTCTTGAGTTTAAGGGGGCCTCCCATATTTGCCCACTTTTTAGTCTTCAGCACAATGTAATGTTATATACGCAGCACTGTTTTCCTTCTCTGTGCTCCCACTTTTCCCACACATCAGCTCCTGCATCCCCCCCTTCAGATGACACCAAGTTGGGAGGGAGTGTCAATCTGCCAGAGGGTAATAAGGCTATACAGAGGGACCGGTCTGGATGTGTTCCTGTGCAACTTGGTCTAGGTGATCCTGCTGTGGCAGGGGGATTGGGCTAGATGATCTTTCGAGGTCCCTTCCGATCCCTAATGATTCTATGACCTGGACAGAATGGATTGAGGGGCCAAGGCTAACTGCGTGCATTTCAATAGGGCCAAGTGTTGGATCCTGCACCCCATGCAGCACTACAGGCTTGGGGGCACGTGGCTGCAAAGCAATCCTCATCACTCTCTACAACTACCTGAAAGGACATTGTAGAGAAGTTAGTGCTGATTTCTTCTCACAGGAAATTAGCAACAGAACCAGAGGGAAGGGCTTCAAGCTGCAACAGGTTAAGTTTAGACTAGACTCTAGGAAAAAGGTCTTCACAGAAAGAGTGGTTGAGCACTGGAATAGGCTGCCCAGGGAGGTGGTTGAGTCACCATCGCTGGATGTGCTCAAAAGCCTCTTAGATGTGGTATTAGGGGATAGAGTTTAGGGGTGAACTTGTATAGTAGGGTAAATGGTTGGACTCAATGATCCAAAGGGTCTTTTCCAACCTGAATGATTCTGTGATTAACCTGTAAATTAATTAATTTTAATTGGAATTCTTGTATTAGATCTATTTAAGACTAGAATTGTCTTGCAACATGTTCACAGTTAATACAAAAAACTTTTACATTTCTGCTGCATTTTTTGCCATCGTGTGCATTTGTCTTCCAATTTTCAATACAATGTCAGTGAAACTGTTTGCTGACAGCAGTGAGTCATTGATATATTAAGTGATCTAAAAATAGAAGGCACCTAGCCACAGCAAACCAATTGCAGAGCCCACTTTTTAACCACTCCTTGCTGCTGACATAAAAACGGAACCAGATAAGAGACTAACTCTTGTTCTCAGCAAGAAATACTGCCCTTGAAAACTGTACTGATCTCTAAATGCTGTCCTATTTCTTCTTAACGATTTTTTTAAGCTCAAGATGTTCTTGATTCTTTTATCTATCTCATTATATATGCACAAGACAGGTTCTTTTTATATGTCCATCTTGTACCCTGGTCCTATGTAAGTGACAGTAAATTTAACAGATGCAACCACTGTAACATACAAAAGCGATGGATTGAAATTCAAACACAAACAATAAACAACATAAAACATAACAATAAGAAAGCTTTCAGCATAGTACTTCACAAACGCAAACATTTCCATCCATCCAGAAGATTTTTTGCCCAAGAAACACATGTATTGGCTGCACTGTTTTGTTGCCACACAATGACCTTCAGCATTTTTAGCTGAATGAAGACATTAAGAAAATAATAACAGAGATCCAGACTACATCTCTTAGCACTCAGCACAGAGTTCTATCACTAGTTGATGCACAGGATCTCATTTTAAAAAGTGGGCACACAATTAAGCTACCAGCACTTAAAGTTCAACCAGACCACTTCACCTTGTGGAGTTTAACAGTGGAGAACACCCCATTTCCTGCTCAGTTGCTCATTACAACTCTTGTCAGCCTTGGTCTTCACCTTGCATTTATGATTCCCCTCACCGTGACTTTGTCTTTCTTTCTGTGTCACATCTAAGCAGCAAGAGCACTTCCATCAGGGTTTTAAGAGTCAGCCAGACACACACTTACTTAACCCCTGCAGATTTTGCTTGAAGGGCACTGCTCCAGAAATCCTCCACATTGCTCGGCTCAGAAAAAGCCTGCAGACATGCGCTAAATGGGATCTTGGCACGGACAAGCTCTGGCAGAGGTCTCCTTGCAGCTTCTGCTTCTCGCCTCTTCAATTCATAGGCAATTAATTCATCTGAGAAGCACACACAAGACTAAAAGCTAAATGAATATTGTGGTTATGATGTCTCTCACCAGTCCTATCTCTGCAGGCTTTAGAAATGCGGGAACTTATTTATCCATAAAACTTGTATAGACTTCAAATCTTTTTGTCTACACTGGGCTCAGGAGCTCAGAAATTTACAATCACATCCTTTTATTTAATGATTCAGTTCACGGTGAAAATACACAATCACAGATACTGGCCAACAGGCAAGTAAATCTTTGCCACGAAGGGTACCATCGTTCATTAATACACTTAACACCAACTACCGACTTCATCGGCTCTATTTAACTTGGACAACTATTGCTGTGTCATCTGACTTTCTAGACAGGACAAAATTAAATATGATCTAAAAAGGGTCCTGACACTGCCAAGCTGAGCAGAATCATATGGTAAACTTACAAACTAATAGACTCAGACTAATAATTCATGAACTCCTGAGGCATTACCTGGAATAACATGCGCTTTTACAATCAAAGAATCATCACAGAAACTGATGAACAAAGAATGTGGTCATACAAAGTTTAAATTCAAACTAGTCTGTTTAAAAATGTATCGCCCAAGTTCAAGTTGCTGTGGGTTAGGTGAAAAGCAGGAACAGTAAAGCTACAAACTGACACATGTTTAAAGATACTCAAACTAAGTAACTTTGCCCTGATTCCTTCCATTCCTTTGATTTCCCACATGGTCTTGAACTTTTCTGGCCGTATAAACAGAGCACATGGGAGTGAGAATGCTACTCCCTTCTGGTTCAGAGTTGCCCAATCAGCCAATAGACCAGTTTCTTCCTTTACCTTTGTTTGTCGCCGCTTCCATGGCAACGGGTAACTGCATGATATAGTCCACCCTCTCGGTGTAGCGGACCTTTCTGGACTGGCAGCATTGTGTGCGTTCTTCTACCAGGAACCGGAAAACATCACTAGGGTTTTCTGAACCTACAGGGTTTCTCTGAAAGGAATATTAGATCCAATCATTTAAGTGACATTCAATGAGATGACCAGGCTGATTATTGTTTTCTGACAAGCACAGAGACACCAGTCTCACACCCAGATCTGGCAGCTCCACCTGCGTTTCACTGAAGGCAGAACTCACAGAGAATCCCACTGAAGTTCACAGTGTCTGCATTCACAGTGTATCTTGCTACACATTGTAACTTGCAGAGGATGTACCGAATGAATCTGACAGAGTCAAGATTGAGGAAAAGGCAGGGAGGCGGCAGATTACAATAAGAATAGCAAGTTCAGTGAATAATATGGAGCATGCTTTCAGCAAATACAATTACTCCTATCACCCCAAATCTGCACTGAAACTGAACTAGCAGCTCATTCATTATCCAGATAGGAATGTCATATAAATAATATACCTCCTCTTTATTGATCACTGTTATCAGGCAAACCCCTGAACAATGCCTTTTAGCCATCCTGTAAGCAGTAGTTGTGTTTGGCGATGCGGAACACTACACATGCAAACATCAACAACTTCATGTAGTCTGTAATGAATAAACACCTTTTATTCTTGGGAAGATGTGAATAAAAGGGAGGAAGGATGGACAAGAAAGAAATGCTTTCAATCAAAATTGTATGTATTTTAATTTACTTTTTTTAAAGAGAGCATTAAAGTTTACAGTGCTGATTCTTCTCCAGAGTTCAGTAGAAATAGCATTTTATAAAGAAATATTCAATGGAAAAACAGTCACTTGGCTTTTAGCAGGGGAGCCCTTCCTCCTGTAATGATTCAATGGTGTATGGCTGTGACAAGCAGAACTAGACATGGTATTGGTTTGCTCCAAGTGACAACATAGATTTGGAATAATAATCATAAAACCTAATTCATTAATTATTTCAGTATTGCAAACAAATGGATAGCATGTAATAGTAAAACTGCCACAAATTTAAATGGGCAGACCTATTTTTAAATCTTATGGCCTGTACAGTGATGCTTGACTGCTCTGCAATAGCTCAGGTACTTAGCAGCAGCACTGGCCCTGTGTGGGGATCACACAAGAGTCTGAAGAGAAGGAGGAATAAAGAAACAAATGCTTCTAAACAAAAATATAGATTAATTACTGCAATTTTCTACAAATTGCTAAAAAACATATAATGAAAAAAATTAGCTACTCATAACAGCTCTACTCTCACTGACCAATATAACCACGAGAAAGAAGCAGTAATTCAGATTCTCTCACCTCCACGAGATTTATAAGATGTAGGAAAAATTCCTGCGCGTCTTGTTGTCTATTAGAAGAAAATTCTGGGTGGCCTTTACTTATAAAAGCTTTAAACATTCGGGGAGATATTCCGTTGTGTTGAGGCTAAACAAAAGAAAAAGAGAAACCTTTTAAAATGAGATTTTATGATTTCCCAGGCCAAAAATCCAAAAGTCACTCCACTAGATCTACATGTGGCCCACTTCTGCCACTGGAGAAATGATTGTTTCATGGCTATCTGTTTTTTCACTTCAATTAAAACTGAAAGAGTCCTGACACATGAATTGGAGGCTTTAGAGTATGCTTTATGACATAGAAAACAGGAGTGAATGCTGTACGAACTAAAGCATCTGCAACTTAGAAGATATTACAGAAAGTTTATTAACTTTCAGTCCATTTTAGAAGTGCCAAAAACCTACACTGTTTTCTAGCATATAACATTCCTTTCAGAACCCTGTTCCACCTAAAAGTATGTGGGCATTGAAGCACTTTGATGTATCAGCAGCTTTACTGAGGACAAAACCTTTCCAGAGGTCTCCGCAGAATCAAGCAGAGAACTAATGCACACAGCATGCATCCCCAGGAGATATAGTAAGAACCAACATGAATTTGCCATTTGCAGGTGTCGGTCTCATTGAAGAACTGTAACATACTGCTGTTTGCCATGAAGTTAAAGCAGTAGGAAAATACCCTAAATGAGAAAGTCTCTAGCTTCCAAGAGTCCTATTTGTTTTAATCACACTCTACTCCACTCTAAGAAGCATCCCCAATCACTCCAAATTGCATTCTCAAGACAACACTAGTCCCTAAGCCTTTTAAATACCAATTTTGAAAAGGGTCAGAGTATTTTACTTGCATTTGGCCTCATTCTCTGCAATACCAAATAATTTTGAAAACAATTCAGACAAAAATGTTTTTTTAGGATATGTCAGAGGCTGTTAAAAACTCAGCTCAGCTCATCCTTTACTACAGTTGCAGTATCACACCAATATAGAAATAGAAAATGTAGCATGAAATGGGAGGCACATGAAACACACAGTAAAAAAAGCTAAATTTTATTCATGGATTCAAGAGGTTAAGGCTCTCCCAAGACCCATTGAAATCAGAAGCAGATTCTCAATTCTAATGCTTTTTCAATTTCTGGCAGTGCACCAGCAACCACATTAGGCTAAGATGCTCTTTAAGGGCTCTTGTAAAGAGAAAGAGTCTCAGTATTGCTTGAACCAAGATGTTCTAGGGATTTCTGAATCCTGGGTTATATATCATTCAGTGTCCTTAGCTGCCTTTCATCAAAGCTTAGATGGGGGAGAGAAATGCATAGACCAGCTCAAATTACTCTATAGCAGGCTTCTTTCTATGTCAGAAGCAAGAATACAGCAAGGTGGCACATTTGCCTGATGTATAATGCAATGGGTTTGGAATCAAGCCTTGCTTCCATCTATACACTTTTTACTCAGCCTCTTGAGCAGGGAGATGAGAAACAAACATGCCATGGGTGCAGTCTATAGAGGAAGATACAGTCTTGCCCACTAAGCCCTTTCCACCTCAAGGACAAGAAAAAACCTGAATAAGTGACAAAGAAAATCAAGTCCTAATTGATGGTTCTCTACACTTTCAACCTGCTTTTGAATTTAAAAGGGTCCAGCACAACTGCTGCCATTTCCAGATCAAACTCCTGTGGTGAAAAATTTTAGCTCCACAGTACCAAGAATATTTATAGAATACCTAGCATGCTTTCCCCATCACCAGTTGCAAAACAGTTTAGCTAAATATAGACTGTGCTGGACCACTGTGGATCTCCTGCAAGTGCTTTTACAGGCAACAGCTCCCAAAAGCGTTGGGTGAATTCCAAAGACCTAAAAAACTGGAGAACTTCTTTGCATGTTGGAGGGAGGGGAGAAGAATAAAAATAAAATTAATAATTGATATAGAAACAAAAGAGAAGTAGTTGAAAACACTGAAGGCCTAAAATCAGAATTTAATGGGAGAAATCTGTTGAAATCTGTTCCACTGCTCCTTAGTCACAGTGATGCTTTGATCACCTTCAAATTTAATTTGAAGGAATCAAACAGGATTCATTTGTTGTTCCAAAACAACAAATTGCTATTGCACAAGGCAGTAGTATTCAGGAGACAAGAAAGTACTTTATCTTTGTCCAAAATCTCCTCAGCATTCTGATTTTGGAAGAAATTCCTACATCAGTAACTGATAACTGAGGGTAAATTATCTATTTCCACAGAAACTATCACCATGTCTCTGTGACAGAAGCCTGAAGCATGGCTTCTGTATTGCATAGCACAGCTTGGTATTGGAGTTTCTTTCTCTGTAAAGACAGCTCATTTATACAGAGTATTTTCAGTATTGGTTACTAGTTAAGCTCTAATTTCTAAACATCCCATCTATGAAGTCTGTGGTTTGACTCCACATGCTGTTTGGGGTCACCATAACAGAGGCTGGCAGGGACACAAATATTTTCTAGATTCAGTTTTTCCAGCATCACTCTAAACAGGATGTTTCAAGCTGGATGGTTTGAACAGGAAAACAAACCTAAGATAACAGATTTGTCTGTGTAGATAAAAAAAAGCTAATGATTGGGGCAACGTTAAGACAATCATTAATTGGATGGCTCTAGGGAAAACAAAAATCAATTCCAATCCCATCAGTATTTGAGCAAAAGTCAAAATTGTAACTAATCTCCTCATTCTTCAAAGCATGATGGAAATTAAATCAACTTACAAAGAGAGAAGAAACTTCTCCATCGCACCACCAAGCTACTGACTGAACAAATCAAGCAAGAAGAGGTAGAAAGATAAATCAGTGAATCAGGTAGTGCCAATTAACCTTGTTAATACAAGGATCAGCCATGCGTCTGTCAAAAATCATCCTTACTGCTTGAAATCAAGACTATTGGATAAAGAATATGAAGAGGCTTTCTGATGACTGAGAGTGAATGAATCCATCATGAGCAAATGACACCAAGCTTGGAGCCCTTGTTGATTTGTTGGAGGGTAGAAGGGCCCCGCAGAGGGACTTGGACAGACTGTAGAGATGGGCAGACTCTAATAGGATGAGTTTAACAAGTCTAAGTGTCGGGTTCTACATTTTTTTTCACTGAAAGAGTGATCTGGTTTTGGAACGGGCTGCCCACAGAGGTGGTCAGGTTAGTCTGGATGAAGTGCTGAGTGGCATGATCTAGATGTCAGATGTTTAGGTTTACTTGGTTGACTTCAGGTTGGATTGGATGATCTTTAAGGTCTTTTTCAGCCTCATCATTACTGTGATACTGTAATTCATAGCTGGATGAGGAAAAAGCACAGACGGATGAAGACACAAGCGTACAGATGTTACAATGCCAACACATGCCTTCTTGATTTCTGCAGTGCAAAAGAACAAGTAACTCTTGTTGCAGAAGAGCACCACAAGGCAATAGGAAGATTACAGAACCAAAACCACAGAGTTCTTGAAGCTAGATACTGATGAAATATGGCGAGCTAAATGTCTGGTTTGCCGTAACAGTACTGCAACTTTCAGTAAAAATAAAAGGACACTGGTAACACCTCTGGCAGAGAAATAAAACTCTACAGTCTATAAAAAATGGGAGACAAGGTTATTTCATCCTCCATTTCTCTTCTTTGTGCCTAGCATATTAGCTATACAGTATTTGTCCCTCAGTATATGTTTGCTTTGAAATTTCCTGTTCTGATAGATTTAATGGGATTTTTCTGTGTAGAGTTAGTATTCATCAGGATTTTTTGCTCTCCCCACACTGTCCATCAACTAGAGTTTATATCCCAAACCACCTATTCTGCTGTGTTTCCAGAACAGATCCCACTGGCATGACCTGTACCATGAAATACTTGACTAAAGCCCCAGTGGACATGACTTTGCATGTTCCTTCCATCTACATGAACGCTTCCAATACCACTTAATCTTGTATGACCTAGAGAGTTTCTCCCAGTATCAGGTGGAATATTGTCAGACACTTACTGGAAACAACTTTATAACTCTTTATGCTTCTTCACAGAGGGTTCTGAAGTTGGTTTCCAAATAGTCGGGACTCTCAAAATAATGTTCCTTAGATAGGACAAACCTAAGTTGTAAGTTCTATGAACTTTTGCACTCATTACCGGAGCACCAAAATACTTGATTAGCAAACCCAGAGGTTGCTTTCATGCTTTGCACAAATAGCCCCTGACTAATATATTCCTGACCAGACCCCTGCACATTCCTCCTTGCTAAGCATCCCATGCTGGATCCACACGTGTTCTTCAATGTCCAGCACCTGTTCCCCTTTCTCAGGATATCATTTTTACCTAGTTACCAGGCTGTACAAACTCAAATACCTTGTGTTCTTCTTTCATCACCTGCTCAATAAGCTCAGATTTCATGGGTGGCTTGGAGTATTGGCCTGAAAGGAGGCCATGTCCCAGTTTAGCCCTGTAGGGAAAAAAGTAGTGGGGTGAAAATAAACATGTGAGAAAAACCAGAAAAGAAAATTTTTATTCCAGCAAAAAAAGAAGTTTATAGTCTTTGATCCCTTCATATAACATCATTACCTGCAACTAAGGCAGCAAACCTTCCCACTCCACCTTGTGCCATATCTCACTTTCAAACCCATGTAGATGTGCTCTTTTGCCCAGCCGTTACATTATTTAGATTCTATTTCAGTACATCATTGAGAAGTGTCACTTACATCTGGGTATTGAAATCTTGTGTTGGATCAAGAGGAGAGTAGTCAAATATTCGTGGAAGATTTCCCACATACCTAGGCAGCAAAAACAAAGCAACTAGGTTTACACAAAAGATATTCTAAAAGATCCCTAGCTGTGATATATCAACAGGCTGCTGCTTCTGTGCTATCAAATAAAATGTTACATAATAGCAATGACCTGATCTATTCCTGTTGAATATCTTAAAAAAATAGTAAAGAAGTTAGGAAACCAACTATTCAGTTTTGCTTGGAAGCTTCTAGCTGTAAAGGTTACACCAGTGATGTTCATTTGGAATTTAAATTCTATTCCTTGATCTTGAAATAGCTGGTGAATGGTTGCCTAAAACCAGAAGACTGGGCTGAGAACCAATGTACTTTCTATTCCTAACCAACATCAACAAATACATTCCAAATGAGTATCAGGACAAAGACATGTACAGAGAATGCTTCTAATTGGTTTCTTCAGAGAAACAAAGGCTAACTCCTGGCAATAAACACAGAGTTTGTTGGAAAGTAAAGCATTTAGTAGCATGCTATCAGAGCATTGCTTCTGTTGGACATACGTTAAAACAAGCGAGGTAGGTACAGCCATGCTGAAGGAGCACATGCAATTTCTGCTTGACACCTCTTTCATCTCCACTGTTTAATTGATACTAAATGCTCCAGGTAACTCCAAGGGCCACACTGTGCAAAAAGGTCTCCTAGCACAGTCCATTTTGATTTCATTATTTTTTTAATGCAGATAGAAAAGCTGACACCTAACAAATCTACAGACTGTACTCTATACAGCTCACAAACACAGTTTTCTCACTCTTCTGCAGAAGGCAATTGCTGCATGAAAACCTGAGAGGCTTTCCAAAAATCTAAAAGCCTTACTTCCAGCACACGCACTACTACTGCTGTGGAATGGAAGAGCACTCCGAATTTTATTGCCAAACATACTGTCCTTTGTAAAAAGGCTTCTCTCTTTGGAGTGATCTGCTGAATTTTGATCAGTCAGGAATGTTTTGCATTCTCCTGTTGTGTTTTTGTCAGTTTACTCTTGAAATTACTCTATGGAAGAATATGCTCACACTACCCCTCTCATGAAATTAGATTTAATAAGAACTTTGATTTTAAAATACCTCTGATACTTCTCTCTCTTCTTAGCCAGAACAGAACTCTAGAAGGTGCATGGCTGTTGACTAACACAGATCCATATTAACACATCTGTGCCAGCAGAGTTTTTTGCACTAATGACAGCAGAGCAAAGGAGTGACTCCTGCAGCTACATGAAGGTACAGGCCAGTACAAAAAACCCTAATGTGATAGCGGTGATACTGAGATTAAGAGAGACATATACATATGTACATAAAAAGCAGAGACAGAGCAATTAAGTTTAGAAGGTGGCATCACTGAAGATGAGTAAACCCTGATTTCAAAGGCAGACTGGGTTTTGTGTCACAACTCCTTTCAGACAAGGATAAAACAATCACCAAAACCTCCAAGAAGCCACTGCACAGAACAAGATCTGTTTGCAGATCAGGCAAAAATTAAAGTACCATTTTTCTTAGAACAAAAGACTGAGGAATGCAGCAGTCAGTGACAAGAGCTAATCTGAAGTTACTTACGCTCGCTGGAACTCTGGGATGCTGAAAATGGCTTGCATGACAGCATTGAGGTAGCAGCTATTTCCCAAGTTCTTCATGCCAGTGTATCCTGGGCCATACATGGGCTTAAGTTTCATGCCAGCTTCCTGAATCACTTCCCATTCAGAGACTCTTGGTTTTATATCATTATCTCTTAGTCCATTCTCTGTCTGAAAGCAACAAGACTTTTTTTAATCTGTTTAACTCCTGCAGCATTATGCTGCTTCTATAATCATCATCAACTTTGTGATCTATACTCTAGAAAAGAAGAGACAAACTCATGGGCAAAGGGAGGAAAACCCTACATTTTTAATTGCCAGAAATAACTGCTGCTGTACAAGTTGGTCCTAGCAAATAAACCACAAGAAAAACTGCAGTTCCAAGAATTCTTCCTTTTTTTCAAATGGGAAAAGGCAGCACTAGTGGGTGCTGAAGTTCCTCCCCTTTACAGTTCAGCTTCCAGCTTGTAGTTATATTGATTGTTCACAGCTTGTAGGTACAGGGCTCTACAGTGCCATTTACTGCAAACTCTTCTCCATCATTTCAAAATAATTTTTCAGACTGGTCTGAAGAACAGAAGTGAAATCTTCCCAGCAGCTGAGATTAAGTTTTCAAGGTTGCTAAGTAAAGCAGGTTTACCAGAAAGATTACTGAATGCAAGAGTCTTTATCCATGATACTGGAAGGGAAATTAGTATACCTAAAATAGTAGCAGGACCATGGAGGCTTCTGAAACATCAACTTAATTCCTATGATTTCAGAGTCACTGCGAGTGCTCTCTCCATTTGGACAAATTATGCATGAAACCAGTACCAGGTTTGCTCATTTTAACAGCTTTGACAGTCTGGGTGGGGTTTTTTGGGTAATGGCACCAGGCTATGTGCTTGAAGGGAAAAAAAAAGGTAAACCAAAAACACCCCACCTGCTTTTATAATCATATCCCAATCAGATTTCTTAAAGCATTTTAAACAGACTGAAATCAACACCCTCTAAGATAAAAATTACTGAAAGGACTTTTCCAGTAATATAGAGCCAGAACAGCAGTGGTTCAGGAACAAAACCCTTTTTGCCCTAGTCCTTTTGTAGTGTACCACACCACACTGTTTTCTAGACTTCAGAGAATGTACGTTTTGTTTTGTAATATATTTATTAACATGAGACTTTTAACTTCACATACAGAATCTTGCAACTCATTTTTTATTATCCATTTCTTAGCTCATTGTTACTTAAGACTTGTATCTGTTTACACATGTGATCAGCTCTACTTTGCTCACTGTAATTAAATATTTTAGATATTCTTCTTTAACTGAATTTTGGTTTTCCATCCTAAAGGAAAATGACACTTGAGAAGGAAAGCATGAGAGACCACAAAGGAACTCTTTTGGAAGACAATTTTTTGGATGTGAGAGTAATGATTCACTGATTTCAGACCTCAGAAAATAAAACAGACTGACTGGCTGAACTTTACAGAGCTAAATACTACCACATCTGAAGGAAGCACACAAATATAAGCCACAAGTATCAGTCTTCTGCTGTTCTCACACCCCTAATTGAACAAACAATAAGGAAAGAGCAAACTAAAGGAAAGATGTATTTCCTACCATCTGCATCTGCAGCATATCAATTCCGAAGTGTGCCAAGTGTTTCGCTATATGTGGATCTAAAACTGGCTCCTCTTCATCAAAGGAATAGACATCTACAAAAGCAAAGAACAACTGATGAGCGGTAGTATCAAATGTTATCCCTTCTCTTTGTTTACTAATATTGTATTTTCATTACAGGACTGCCTATCCACAGAGACTTATTCATATTCTCCAAGGTTGCTTATGATCAGTAGAAAAATCCATTGAGATCCATATAGCTCTGTAAGTATCTGAAATGTTCTCAACACAATCACAGCTATTCCTCTCAAGAGAAATGACATGCCCACACTGTATTAAACTAAGGAATATCTATTGTGATCATAGTATTTCCCCCACTCAACAAAGAAAATGCATTTGTAGGGCAAACAAGGCCCAGGGCATGTAACATTCTTAGATATATGGACAGTCTACACTTTGAACAAAAGAATCTGAACCTTTGTGGAGCTACTAGACACAGGCAGATACATTAAAACTGGAGTATATGGGGCCAACTGACTACTGCCAATGGTACTGTAATTACTAGCACAGTTTAAAGAATCCCCTTGTGCCCTTTACACACAGAGGTGTAAGGAGAAGTGAGAAATTCTTTATTAGAAATAGAGGTGTTTATTGGATTGGACACCATCAGATCGGACTTCAAAGATTAACTCTGTGGTTAGAGAGAAACGATGATGTCTTGACTGAGGTATCTTGCTTCATTGTATGGGAGATTTAAACATCAGTTCTAGCTCTATGATACATCTCTATGGCCTTAAGTAAAAGCCCATACATTTTGGCAGGGCAAAGTTCAGACTATGGAGGGAAGCAAATGATTATTTTCATTCTCAAGATTAAGATATTTGACAGAAAAAAATTGTTGAGAGAGAAAGCAAAAATCAGTGTTAGTGTTTAGCAAACAAGTCCTGTAACAAAGCTAATTGCAGCACAAGTTTCATCTACTTGAGCAAATAACAATATAGCTCAGGCATCATAAAAAGATAGATGTGATAAGACATGCACTAGTAAGACGTGAATAAGCTCACTAACCTTTCTCTTCTCTGGCCTCTTCCTCAGTAGTGAGGAACTATTTCCCTGCTTTGGTCTTGACTCCTGCCAAAACCCCTCTACCAGTTTGCCTGCACTCCTCTCAGCCAAGTTTCCCTAGTGCCCAGTGGAGTTCTCACAATGATGTTGCTCCCTATGACCAGCTCCAGGCTGGCAGACAAAACTTAGCTAGAGAAAGATGAAACAAAACTCAGGAGAAGAGAGCAGGAATCCAGATAAAGGCTACTCACAGCACAAATACGATGTATGAAAGGTCCTTAACCTGGCACCTCTTCTGATGACTACAGACGCTGGGCTCAGCCCATCACAAGCATAAAGCTAACAAAAAAGAGTCTCCTCAAAGTCTGCAAATGCAAAACTCACACTGAAATGACAAGTTGGAATGCCTGTCAAGACGTCAAAGACTAACACAACTTCTAAATTATCAATCCAATGAAAAGTATTAACTCTTTCAGAGCAGGGAATTGTGCTTTGTAGTAGTGCTGCCAGCTGCTGATTAGCCACCAGAGCCTCTGTTAAGATCAGTTCTGATGACCTCTGAGGCATGCATGTGGCTGTAGCTGCCCATCTGCTGGAATTCCACTGTGTGCTAGCATGACATGACTGTTCATCCACACACAAGAGATCACAACATTCCCATAGTCTTATGGTGAGGTCACAGCACAACCATAAGATCCTGTAAAGTTCAAACACCTAACGGAGTGAGACTGCACATCAACTAATCGTGGGCCGCTGCTTACAGCGTGGAAGCTTTGATTTTGTTTTTCCTTAACTCTGGCAACTGAAGGTAGAGCAGCCATCTGGGACTGCTGACCCAGAGCAGCAGAAATGGAACACAAGCCACATTAATCTTTTGGTCAAGCCCAGCTCTTGTGTCATATACTTTAATGTTTTCTGCTGTGTAGCCAACTTAGATTTGTGGGAGAGACAAAAATCACTATTCCAGAAAAACCAAGAAATAAATCAAAAAGCAGCAGATCAAAGTAAGATGATGAGAACTCCCAGATGCAGGTCTGTAGTGCTGTAGATAAGGAATGTAGAGCAATCAACAAATGCAACACACAAAATCTGATATCATTAGGGTGAAAAAGGGATATAAGGGAGGAATTTAAGGGGGAAGAAACAAAAATACCATGAAAAATCTGAGACTGAATATTGATAAAGAATAACTATTATTATTCATACAATTGTAAGATCAGAAAAACAACAATGCTACCTGCACTTCCACAACTCAAGGCTTGCACTTATTCTGGTTGTGTGTATGTAACTCCTTCATATTTAAAGGACCCCTCACTTAAAAGGTAGTAGCCAAGGGTAACACTGTCCTCAAAGAAACAAGTTGCACATGATCTCCCAAAGAAGTGTGTGGGGGGTCAGACTCTTCTCTCAGGCAACCAGTGACAGGATGAGAAGGCATGGCCTGCAGCAGCACCAGGGAAGGGGGTTAGGTTGGATGTTAGGAAGCTCTTCTTTATGGAAAGGGTGATCAGACATTGGAATGGACTGCCCAGGGAGGTGGTACAGCCACCATCCCCGAAGGAGTTTAAGAACAGGCTAGATGTAGCACTTAGAGCCATGGTCTGGCTGATGTGGTGATGTTAGGTCACAGGCTAGACTTGATGATTTTAGAGGTCTTTTCCAGCCTCAATAATTCTGTGATTCTATGAAAGTTACTGAGATTGACATTCACACAGCAACTCATTCAAGAACAGATTGGGTTTCCCACTGCCAAACTCCCATTCCATTCCTCAAATCAGTTTCAAACACACAACTTCATGGCTCCAAATCTAATGACACTGTTGAGCAAGTCTGCCCAGTAGTCCTCAACTTAGTACACCCAAAGCTTTTCTGACTCTTTCATGCACCCTGAATCCAACAGTGTAAGACTGAAGCTTCGTTCTACTTCTTCCTCAATCCCAGAGCTGTTTGTTGACAGAGTACTACAAATTTGGAGTAATGGCCCATAAATCTTCTGCAATGTCTAAACAGCACAGATTTCTCAAGGAAAGACAGGGTGCTCTCCTGTGGTCCCTCTGTGTATGTGTAGGGTAAGTAGAGGTAGAATACTGGCACTTCCTACTTCTTTTCATTAATGGTGTGAAAAAGGAACAAGTTATGTCAGCAGAGGGACTAACATTACTTTTCAGGCAGACTTTGCACCACAATCAGCCACAGAGCCACTATCCTGAAGCTCATCTGTCGCCTAGCCCTATTGAGAGGTTATGATTACCACTGCAATACAGATCATAGAGAATAACTAATGAAAAGGAAATCGGGAGGGTTGAGGGTGGGAAGACTTTTCTGTAGAGAAACCAAGTAAACATCATCCAGAAGAACAAAGGTCTGTGTAGAACAGCTGGTGCCCCTCATTCAGAGGAAAACATGACAGCCTGTCCTTTGTTATTCCTAAGGCCAGTGAAGAGAGGAAGCAGCTGATCAGTGGGAGGCAGAAGGACATTATCCATAAGGAAACAAGTACTGCCGCTAGTGAAGAGGAGGAAAAAAGTATTTTGAACAAACACTAAAGAATATTATCTTTATTTTGTAGATGTGGTTGAAATTTACAGCTGGGCAAATCCCACACATCTTCAATAACTGAGTTATTTGGATAGAAGTCAACCAAGGAAACTGTATTCCATCTGGGAAAACAAAGTGTTTTGCTCAGTGTTTCTGTGGCACAGCTGTCTGAATCTGACTACAGACACCTTTCCCTGACACTGATGAAAAATTCTAACCCCCTTTAAGGAAAGGGGTTGCTCTAACCAGCTATATTCCCATCAATATGNCTGGCTGATGTGGTGATGTTAGGTCACAGGCTAGACTTGATGATTTTAGAGGTCTTTTCCAGCCTCAATAATTCTGTGATTCTATGAAAGTTACTGAGATTGACATTCACACAGCAACTCATTCAAGAACAGATTGGGTTTCCCACTGCCAAACTCCCATTCCATTCCTCAAATCAGTTTCAAACACACAACTTCATGGCTCCAAATCTAATGACACTGTTGAGCAAGTCTGCCCAGTAGTCCTCAACTTAGTACACCCAAAGCTTTTCTGACTCTTTCATGCACCCTGCATCCAACAGTGTAAGACTGAAGCTTCGTTCTACTTCTTCCTCAATCCCAGAGCTGTTTGTTGACAGAGTACTACAAATTTGGAGTAATGGCCCATAAATCTTCTGCAATGTCTAAACAGCACAGATTTCTCAAGGAAAGACAGGGTGCTCTCCTGTGGTCCCTCTGTGTATGTGTAGGGTAAGTAGAGGTAGAATACTGGCACTTCCTACTTCTTTTCATTAATGGTGTGAAAAAGGAACAAGTTATGTCAGCAGAGGGACAAACATTACTTTTCAGGCAGACTTTGCACCACAATCAGCCACAGAGCCACTATCCTGAAGCTCATCTGTCGCCTAGCCCTATTGAGAGGTTATGATTACCACTGCAATACAGATCATAGAGAATAACTAATGAAAAGGAAATCGGGAGGGTTGAGGGTGGGAAGACTTTTCTGTAGAGAAACCAAGTAAACATCATCCAGAAGAACAAAGGTCTGTGTAGAACAGCTGGTGCCCCTCATTCAGAGGAAAACATGACAGCCTGTCCTTTGTTATTCCTAAGGCCAGTGAAGAGAGGAAGCAGCTGATCAGTGGGAGGCAGAAGGACATTATCCATAAGGAAACAAGTACTGCCGCTAGTGAAGAGGAGGAAAAAAGTATTTTGAACAAACACTAAAGAATATTATCTTTATTTTGTAGATGTGGTTGAAATTTACAGCTGGGCAAATCCCACACATCTTCAATAACTGAGTTATTTGGATAGAAGTCAACCAAGGAAACAGTATTCCATCTGGGAAAACAAAGTGTTTTGCTCAGTGTTTCTGTGGCACAGCTGTCTGAATCTGACTACAGACACCTTTCCCTGACACTGATGAAAAATTCTAACCCCCTTTAAGGAAAGGGGTTGCTCTAACCAGCTATATTCCCATCAATATGGTCATAAGTTCTAAATCCAACACATAATCATGCTACATGTTCTTTTGAGCTTTAATTCTTCATACAGCTACAGCAAAGTATCTCTTGCTTATGAGCAAGCAGTGTGCTCAGGTGGCCAAGAAGGCCAATAGGATCCTGTCCTGGATCAGAAATAGCATGGCCAGCAGGAGAGGAAGTTCTTCTGCACTTGTACTCAGCCCTTGTGAGTCCTGATCTAGAGTACTGTGTTCAGTTCTGAGTCCCTTATTATAGGAAAGATGTGGAGACGTTGGAACATGTCCAGAGGAAAGCTACCAAGCTCATGAGGGGTTTAGAGAGCAAGTTGTATGATGAGAGGCTGAGGGAACTAGGCAGGTTTAGTTTGAAGAAGTAGAGGCCAAGGGGGGGAACTCATTGCCCTCTACGACTACCTGAGGGGGTGTTGTAGAGAGGTAGGTGTTAGCCTCTTCTCCTTGGTGATGACAGAACCAGGGACAATGGTCTGAAGTTGAGGCAGGGGAGGTTTAGATTGGATCTTAGGAAGAAATTCTTACCAGAAAGAGTGGAGGGTTAAGTCACCATCCCTGGAAGTATTTAAGAACCACGTAGCCATGGTGCTTCACGACATGCTATGGTGGCAGGCATGGAGGGGATTATGCTGTATTATCAAGTATTTAGGTATTTATGAGTGTGAGGATGGTTGGACTCAGTGATCTCGTAGGTCCTCTCCAACCATGTTTAATCTGACTTTTACACTTCTCATGTTTTTATTCCACCTTATGCACACCACGATTCTCCCCACAGCAACACTAATATTATGCAAAATAGGGCACATCTATAGCCATTTTCCCGTCTCAAGATTATCAGGTGTTCTCCAAATGAGCATCACAGCAGCCCCGTGTAGTTGAGTGTACATTAGACTGAACAAAATATTACTGAAACAATACTGTACGATAAATAATCCACACATGCTGTTAAGAATGGATTTACCTGACATTAAAAATCATCACGCTGTTATTGTTTCTATGTTGCCTAACACTGAACCATTTGTCCTAACCAACACTGAAGAAACAAGAAATAAGGTTTCTCTGGGTTCTGCTGTTCCAACATGACACTATTCTTCTATTATAAATCTACTGTTACACAAACCAAAACCAACCAAACATATTCACAGCACACATAAGTCAGGAGAAGAGAAGATAAAAAAGGAAAGTGCTCTCTCCACAGGGAGTGTGTATTTGCCCCAAATCCTATCAAGGGTCACAAGGATTTCTTTCCATACCAGACTCAAACTCGTGAGGCGACAGATCTATACTGTTCTTCTCATGCACAAATGGTAGCCCATCCCAGAACCTGCCAGGTGGCTGACCTGCTCCATCAGGGGTGATGGTTCCCAGCTTCACTGCCAGAGGATAACCTGTCTCCTTGTAGTGCTCCACTGCATGCCCATTCCCTCCACTGCCATCAAAGAACCACTTGCCACACAGCACAGACCCATCAGTCAGGTTCAGCCACAGATTCTCCCGTAGGTCACACTTTGAGCATTTCCAACCACTACAAAAGGAAACAGGAAGAAATTACAGGAATAAGTAATGCAGGATCTAGTCCTGCATTTACAATCACAGTAGGTCAAGCCAAACAAACACACCCAGCCTGGGGTCACACAGAAAACTGTTGGCTGAGTTGCTGGCTTTAGTTCTGTTACTCTGGACTCTCCAAGAGCCTACAATGAGCGAACTTTATTACCCTTACCTGGGGGGAATCCTAACACCGTTGTCTAACTGTACAAGCGTTTTGGCATGTTTTGATGCCTGTAGCTCTTCCTCCCAGGAGTCAGGCTCCTGCTTCCTGTAGGGTGATTTTGCGCTGAGGAATGCATCACAAGCGATCGTAACCTGGAAAACAAATGCATGTCAATCAAATCCTAACATGATTCAGTGCCTGGACAGAGCCTTGGCTTTCAGCCTATTGCTAACCACATACAGAACAGGCTATCAGTAAGACTATTTATATACTTAAATATGCATGTAATCTTCTGGCTTGCTGTTATTATTTTAGCAGAAGGGTTAGCACAACATGTACTGTTTGGGCTTCCCTGGGACAAGCTGACATAGCTGACACAAGGGGAAGAATACAGGAGATAAATGCAAATCCAAGAAACAGAGAAAAATAACAAGATAATAGGATGAGGAAATGGCCAGAGAAAGATTAGGTTAGACCTAATGACAAAAAAATTATTCACTGAAATGACCATCAGGCCTTGGAACAGGCTGCCAAGGGAGGGGATTGAATGGCCATCCCTGAACGTGCTTGCAAGTCCTGTAGGTCTGGAGCTTAGGGACACAGTTTAATGATGGCCTTGACAGTAATGGTGGGACTTAATTACCTTAAAGGTCTTTTCCAGTCTAAATAGTCCAATGATTCTAGACTTTGAAAAATTATTAACTTTTATAGCTAGTTAAGAAAAACTTTTGTACAAAAACAAACAACACACATAATAAAACAAAGCACTCTCTTGCTAAAAATTGAAGCAGGAGACAAGTCCTAGCACCACTTGCACACACTCACTGACCAGTGCTGGTAACTCTTCTATGTTGGGTAATGAGATTTCATAGTGATCAGGGAATATAATGAGCTTTGCTTCATCCTCAAATTCAAAGTCATCACTGTTGAGATCATTGTTTGTTTCTAGATCTGGAAAACAAGATTGGCAATGTTAGGGGGTTGTCCCGAGATCAAGATTCCCAAGTTGTGGCAGTGGTGGTACCATGAAGTGCTGCTTGCCCTGGCATCAGCCTGCAAGTTGACACTTAAGTTTCTTATGGCTATAAATGTTTGTGAAATCCTGATCTAAACTGAAGAGTTTGTTCCAAGGAACACCATTTCCAGTCCCAGCTGATTTGGCTCCCGCCCAAGCTGTTGCAGACATCATGTTATGGGGAGCAGCTAACAAAATTCTGCTCCTTTGGGCCAAACTCAGGATGTATTAAAGCTATGCCTTTTACCCAGGATCTTGAAATACTAAATAGTACAGAGACCAGGTCACACTATCATGCCCAAATTGCAGAGCAAGGGATAATGCATTGCTGCGTCAGTCCCCCATAGTTTCCAAATCCCAGACCAGGCTCAAACATGCTATATCCATCTTGAGCCTGTGGCCTTTCCTCTCATGATGTCCGTGGTTGGAAGTGTTCCCACATATCATCCATAGTCTCAAAGAGCTATAGCAAATGCAGTCATACAAGTATTATCCCTGCCTTGCTAACTCCACTCTGTAACCAATGCAACTACGTGTTTCAAAGCACTTATTAATGACTAAAGCTTTTATTTCATGGTGTTTGTGTACATCCAGGGTAAGGATGACTTTTTTAAGTATGAGCCTTGATCAAGATAAAATGCTAAGGTAAGTGGACTCAGAGAGAAGCCAGGAGGGTTATATAAGTAAGTAAATGCATAGTGTTTTTTATCTTTACCTTCATCAGAGTTATCCCCATAATGATAAGACTGAATTTACTCTGTCTCAGTTTCTTTTAGGACAACTGAAAAAGACTAAATACGTGGGTGTTGTGTCAGACATTTCACATGATTAAATTGCAATAATAGCCTGGGCAAGGATGGTGTCTTACGGATATTCCATCTGGAGATGCCAGTCACTGACACAATAAGGTTCAACCACAAAAGAAGATGTGTTAGCAGTAGTTCAGGCTGACTCTTATTTTCACTCCAATTACATGCAGATGCTTAATGAGCTTCTGAACAAGCACTGGCAGCAACCACTGCAGTCCCAAGAATGCCTCAAATCTCAAAGGTATATTTGGAGGAGGAGTGAGGCTGACAGAGGCCAGATTCAGCAAACTAAGTTCTCTGTTTACCCAGTGGGCAGTAACAGCCCAAATATCCTAAGTAATAAAACAAGTATCAAAATATCTTTTAACTTGCCCTCTTGAGAGGAACATAATCCAGTTTCCATCCAGTTCTTGGCTCACCTGCTGCATCAAACAGTCCTGAGGGGTAACAACACCCACCATCAGAGACTCCCAGCAGCATGGCCTCTTGCTCAGCAACAAAAGCCCCTTCTCATAAACTGAATACAAGCAAAAACTTTTCTTATACTGAAAGCACAACATTTATAAAGTTCTAGTTCCCTGAATCATACTAATTTCATAATAAACACCTCCTGTACTGCAGCATAGAGACAAGCTGTGACCTATCTTTACCCCATGCTGCTTTCCCAGCTTCTATTCCAATTCCACATTTTGATAAAGGAGTGAATCTCAAGAGGTGCAATCTGCAGCACTAAGTTCCTTTGCTCTATGAAGCAAAGAACCCAAGTAGCTCCAAGGCTGATAACAAACATGGCAACGCATCAAGGAACTCGATGGAGGCCAGCACAGCAAACCCAGAAGTACTGACCATCTCCTAAACATGTCTGAGGTTTCTCAGAGAGGATGAAAACTCTGTTCAGACAGGTTTAAAGGCAGTAAATGTCTATTGCTGAGCCTGCAACCCCACACTTCACTCAGCCACCAGAGGGAACCTGAGGACAGGTCCTGTTATCTGCAGATACGTGTAGGCTAGCTGGCATTTTCATTTCCCTGCAATATCGACATTCAGTTTATAGTATTTACAATCTGCTGTGTAGAAACAGCAGTGATACAGTTGTCTGGTTCAAAATCCAGAAGCACACTTTAGCTCAATCTCACAAGCCAGACAACAGCCTTATTGCTACTGACCTGACCTGCATCTGAACTAGTGATCCAGGGCTGATGGGTCGAGTATCCTATTAGCAAACATCCGCTGCCGTCTATGGACTTCAGACACTTAAGAGCATCAGCTTTTAGTGTGCAGTGGGTAGGGAAATACCTTTTTGCTGTCTCAGGCTTCATACCAGTCACATTACCAGAAAAGCAGAAAGCAACGTGTGTCAGCATGGCATTTCGGATGTCTGACACGCTGATACAGCAGCCTCACGTTTCTTATTTTAAAGAGAGATGTACACAGCTTCCATAAAAACACCATGAGGATGTAACGGCCATATTCCACTCTTGAAGATGACTATGTAAAAGCTGGTACACATCACTTCACACAACCACTCTTCTGAATAGGAATTAAAAGGATCACTAGTGCTTTTGGGCAACTATCACTTGGAAGACAGTTTCTCAGGGTTCAGAGGCAGTAGTACAAAAGAGTGGAAAAGATTTCTAAGGTCACTGACTGAAATTCCTTGATACAGCAGTTGACTGTACAAACTAATCCTTTTTGTAGACAATCAGATAGGCCCCTTAACAATATCCAGTTGAAAAATCCCAAATACTTTCAGTGCCTGTGCAAGGGCAAACACAGCTAAGAAATCATAAACATAGATATAATAAAAACAGATGATTATTGCTTCAGAAGGCCATGGAGCCTGTGTTAAATGACAGCAGAGCTGAGTCTGTAGTCTCTGGGCATCGAGTGCAGTCTGCAGTCAGTTTCAAACTTGGATTTTCTCACTGGTGCAGAATTCAAGAGGGGAATAAGAGTAACTGTAGGAAAGATGAGCAATAGAAAAATCTTATTGCAAATGGAACATATTTGATCAAAAATTGCTATAAAACTGAATGCAGACAAAAATAGGAACTTTTGAGCCCTATACTTCCTAAAAAGCTATTTCTTGGATAAGAATGTTCTTCCAAGATGCACTGGGCAAAAAAAGTGTTTACTCAGTTCTCAGGCTGAGCCACAAGACAACCAACCAGTACGCAATCTTTTTAAAGAGCTGACAGCTTAATGGTAAGGTCCACATGACACTGTTCCCCTTTCAGCAGGCTAACAGCTTTATGGTGTCTGCTCAGAGCCCCACTTAAACGCTGTGGTCACCAAACCAAAGTGTCTGTAAGTCATAAGGTTGTGCTGGGAGGCCAGGATGGCAGACAAAGCAAAATAACAGACGTATTAAAACAGCAACTCAACTGATGTTGTTATTTTAGGCAAGTGGTCAGTAGAGTAAATTTACTCCAGCTCACAGGGAACATGTTAGTGACAGTGAGATACACACCACTGACTGAACTGACTGAAAACAGCAACTGGAAGTGGAAGACAGACTACTGTAAACCAGCCTACTGGAGGGAAGAAAAGGAGTGGACATGTCTGGATTAGATTTAGACAAGTTGCTGACTGACTGCACTAATAATAGTGGCATAGGGATACTCCAGGCAGGACCCCCAAACAGGATTTCCTGTGCATATGGAAGTGTCTGTGTGCATGTGAAAGGGAATACAAACAATAACAATTGAATGAGGATGTTGACTAGTGGGTCCACAACTAATTTTTAAAACCTAGAAAGACATTTGAAGAATCTGGGCTTGGTCCTGCTCTCACTGAAAGCAATAGGAAAATTTGTATTGCCTTGGAAGTGGAGGACTGCATCTTTAAATCAAATAAATTTGTCCTTCCTGAAGCCTCTAAATGATAGTGAATTGAAGCAGCAGCACTTTGGAAACTACATGCTGTTCAGTATGTTTGGGTTCTGGTACATCTGAAACACTGAAAAGCCTTGTCAGATTAACTATGAAAAAGACAACATTTATTTAAAATAAATATGCACTTTACAGTCATAACATTCTCCTTTGTGGCAAAAGGAAAAGCAAAGTTTTCTACCAGGATCACTGGATCATTCACTACTAGTAAAATAACACTCAAACTGCTTGCTACATCTCTAAAGCACCAGTATGCTGCTCTTATTTCAAGATATGGACCTCAGCCCTTGGATTCCTGACACCATCCCACACTAAACAAAGCTAAGCGACCAAAATTCAAAGTCTTGACAAATTTGATAGCTGCATTAGCCTTTGTTAATAGAGACTGATTTTCACAGTTCTACCTAAAGCAGAAAACTATTAAGACTCTAATAGCATATGGCATCTGCTCACCATTCTATACTCAAGCTGAGATGGCAAAGCCAGGGTTCCTTCATGGTCTCTTCAGTCCCCCTGCTACTGCTGGGCATATGCACAGCTTTGTTTGCTGTAATTTTAAAATATTGTCAGGAAATGCTCAAATCCTGCTAGAACACAACTTTCCATTCATAGCTACGCTCTAGATGTGCTTGCTTACATAAACAGAAGTTTAAAGCTCTGTAGTGAAAGTACTCTTTGGAAGATTTCCAAACAAGAACACCCTTACTGAAAACAGGGCTTTGCTACCAGCTGCTATGAGATGTAGAAGAGCTAAGTGGAGCTGTGGTCAAATCCAGTACAGCCACCCTTATGAATGGCCTTTACACTTGGAAACAGCAACCGTAAGTGCATTGACTGCTGTAGGCAGGCAGATGCCATCCAGGAAAAGCTCAGCAAGTTTACACTTCTCCCAGACTAAGTGCAAACTCTCTTGTCCTTTCCAAGGCCTTCTTTGCGACCAGCTGTGTGTCATGGATGCTGCTCCTCACCGACACTTTTCTCACCAGCAGTCACCAGCCTCACAGACCTGCTGACATAGCTGTTCATTTTAGTAGTTCAAAACACTTTTAATTGGTGGTCTAAGTTAGCCCTGACTAAGCTTAAACCAGAGCTCCCATAACTTGCTGCACTGGCAGGTACTGCTGTGATAACTGATCTGTAAGAGGACAAGTGTCTCTGGACAAGTTTTATGACAGATCCTCTACCAGCTCTCTTTGGGCTTAGAGCCCAGCAGACGAGAGGTTCACTTTTTATTTATGAAGCAAAATAATAGAAAACAATATAAATTGTTGCTTTGCTGCTGCTGTTCCACTTGACATTTTCAAAGAACCATTTAGACCACCTATGTCTCAGAAATACCTTTCTGAACAGCAACAGCTAATTGGCACCACATCACTGCACACACAAAGCACTTCTCTTTGCATCATTTAATATTCACATCACCTATTGTTTAGTTACTCAGTAGAGCTAAAAATCACCATTCAATTTAAATCAACCAGCAAACAAACTCTACCTCCTCATTTTTCAGTCTGTTTCCAGACCATTTCCAATTAAAGCTCCACATTTAGAACTTTATGAAGGACTTTGCTGGTAGCTCTCCTGTGAGAACTGACCCTCTAATTCCTTTGACACAAGGATCTTCTCTATTATGTCTCCACACCTCTTGACCAGGACCTTTTAAGGAAGTTAATAGTACAACCCGTTCATCAAATTGGCCTTATCCACACAGTCACTGAGTTTATAGGCGTACTAGTACACACACACACACACACTCCCCTTTGCTAAGGATCTTTTAATGTTGAGAGAAAGACAAAGCTTCCAGTTGACTGACCCAACCACTGCAATTCTACTGCATTTGCTGGAGAGCTGCAATCAGTGAGCATCCAAATGATGTTTTGCTAATACTAAGTAGATTGCAAAAGGTTTAGTATCTTATAATCTACTTTATTGTAAAGCTATTAAAGTAGTAACTTAACAAATGCACAAAATGGATTGACTTTACACACAAATCTCTGGGCCATCAAGGAATTATTCAAACACATCCAGAAGTGCACTGGATTCCAGAAAAGGTGGATCAAATGGTGATAGTTCAGGGTGCTAAAGTCACCCAAGTGAAGCTGCAATGCCTTCAGAAGATTCCTCAGACCAGGATACTGGAATTGGTGCACCAGATTGACTCAGTGGGAGCAAAATGCTCATGTGCAAGGATTGAGTTTGAGGACCATCTCTGATGGCCCAGAGATGCCTTGCCACACAGGTACTGTGTGTACAGTGCTGGCCTATCGCAATGACAAGAGCCTCAAAATATGCACAGATTAGCAAGACTCAAATGTGACTGTGCATTTATACTTCTTGTTTACACTCACATTGCTAACAGTTTACGACTATTGCTGCACTGCAGCCAGCTTTGTTTCTGAACCAATTATTTTATAAGAATCTAGAGACAAACATTATTTTCAAAGTAAACTGACAGTCAATGGCATTTTAACCAGTCTCTGATTTAACAATCTCTTCCTACAAAAGTGGTTTCATTTCTTTATGGCGCAGCTCGAGACTTCTTTTTTTCCCCTCTCACTAAGGCTTTCTTGCAAAACTTACTCCAGACATAAATTATTGTTGTTAAATTGATCATAATCTGCAAAGAACTCTTAGGGACAGAAGGTTCCACACATCAAAGCAACTGGAAAGAGAGGCCATGCTATTGTTTCCTTTTACCCTTAAGTGCTGGCAACTGTAAAGAAAGCATTTAACCTCTTGAGTACCAGAAGAAACATTCACTGTTTGTTATTAATAGAGAGGAAATAAATAATACATGAATCAGAGAAACGCCACAAGTGGTGGAAGGAGGAAGACTGTAAGCTTTGCATCTCATTCTCTTCATCCATATTGATGAGGCAATCAGATTTTCTGGGTAATCTGACTCAATGAAGATCAGATTAAATGGATGTGGTAAGAAATCTAATTTCCATAAAGCAAGAGGATATAACTGTGAACATAACAGAGCAAAAATTGGTAAGAGATGTTCATGATATACATATTGTTGCATCATTACAGGAGAGAGCACATCATCACTTAAGACCATTTACCTCTGTAACAACTTGGAACTGATAATAACCCTTGCTGTGAGCAGGTGCTGAGCAGAACTATGCCACACTGAGCCCTGTAATACCTAAACATCAAGTAAATCAATAAACACTAGAGTGAACGGGTGTTTTGTGGAAATCGCAGAGAAAAGGGACAGAATTAGCCAAAAAAATGCCTATCAAGCCCTTGGCTGTTTGCAGAAAACTGAGGGCCTACTATAGATCAAAGTTTTCATGTATACGTACACATCTCTCTCAATAGGCCCCAAAATTTGTAAGAATTATTCATTTTCCTGGAGCAGATTTATAGACTAGAACCAAGAGTTAAAAACCAACAAGGAAACCCACAAAGAGCCCCAAAGCCAGACACAATGGTGGACAGAACCCAAGTACACATGCAGACAGGGTCAGAAAAGGACTGTGTGAAAGCAGCTGTTGACAATACCTAAAAATAGCTTGGCATTCCTCCTTTTTGGTAAAGCTCCACCAGATGCCCCTGGTACCTTCTGGAAAGAGAAAAAGAAACCATTAAAAACGCAGTAAGTGAGACAACAGTGTATCAGCAATAACTCTACTCCATCATCACACTACTCTGTCTGTTCATGATCTTCCTATTAAATCAGAGACCCTGCTGAGCAACAATGTAAATCCTCTTCATGGGACTCTACTCACTGTTGCTTACCACTGCCAAGAAGTAAGAAAGCCACCACCCAAATCCTTCATGTTTTGCTCTATTAGCAATTAAGCAGAGCATCTCGATCACCATCGGTGACTGCTGTTCTATCAACACTACAGAGACACATAGCATCACTCAGTCCTCACCACTAGATTGCCTTTAGTCATTCTTAATGACTAAAGCTGAATTAGAGAGGAGGGAAGAAAAAGCTGTTTTCTGAATAATAGATTCAATAGTCCATGACCACTTTGCTGGGATCTAGTAATTCACTTAATTTTCACCTATCCAGAAAAAAGAAATGGCCTTTCTGTTGGGATCCATGCCTGCTTCCACTAAGATCAATCCAAGTTACCACCATGCTTTCTTCATATTATTAGAAAGTCTGGAAGAAACCTGACAACACCCAAACAATTGTTTAGGGGGGATTTTATCCATTATTTTCTGATTTAAGCTTCACATCAGAGAATAGGAACATTCAAGTGATGTTCAGTTTCAAGCACTACTTTCCCAGTTCAAAATACCCCAAACTAGTAGAGAAAACACTAGTAGCTAAGGAAATGTAAAAGTGAGTGCACTTGCTGGTTAAGCTGTTTATTAAAAGGCACTACTAAAACAAATCAACATAAATCAAATCAGGCTCTGTTGGCTGCTGTGCCAGCATAATGCATTACACAGTGTGTAACGTTAGTGTAACCAGTGAGGTTGTCAAGCAACATTTTTTAATAATAATATTGGGATACAACAGGTGGAGAGAAACCAGCCAAGAACCTGTCAGCCTGGGGAAAGTTCATGCTTGCCTCTGCTCCTTGGTAGGTGGCAGGGTCACATATTTTGGGTGGTTCCCTTCACCATGTAAATAAAGTTTTGGCCAAAGTAGACTGCTTGAATCATCAGTGAGGTCTCACACATCATATGAAAGTTTTCCATTCTTAGAAAGAGCAGATGCTAACCTATACTTCTTGCCTGTACTAAAGAACAGAACCTATTATCCATATATACAAGCCATGAGGAAAGGGAGTCAGGGTTTCAGCAGCAGCATTTTATCAAAATAAAAATTCCTCACTGAAGTGAAAATAACAAACAGAACATTTTTTTCTCCTAATACTGCTGGAATTTAACAAGTGGAAAGAAAGTAGTTAAGAATCCAAATCCAGCAGCAAGATACAACTCAGGCCGATTACAAATACATTATGAATAAATTACATGTGCAAGGAATACAGTGTCTAAAAAGATGACGTTTCCAATACTATGAAGCTTCAGTTGAATTCTGACGTCACCAAGTAGGATACTGTGAAAGTTTAGAGTAGATCTCAAAGAGGAATATCTCATAGAGAGTGTTTATCACCCCCAGCCTGATAGTAAACATTTCAGCTTGATTTTCCGAACTGCTGAATACATGCAGTTACACTCGCTCAGTACTCCTGGAATACCCAGAACCTGACAGGTTTTTTACCTTGATTCTCCACCTGTCAGAAATCACTGAAAGTGTTCCTCATTCTCAAAACAGTTTTGGCTTTTCACAGACATCCAGCAAACAGGAGTCCACACAAGGCATGAGCAGTGGTGTTAAATCCCATTTGCGATGCTTCTCATACAAGGTGTCTAACTGCACCATTGCCACAGTTTTTAGAAGAGAGCCATCACTGAAAAAACCCAGGGAACCCACTGCTGTTGGAATTTTCATTCCTCTCTTCAGTGTTTTCAACAGGACTGAGGTCTCATCATAGCACCAAGCCAAAGCTCTGCCCAGGGCTGAATATCCCCAGGCAGTTGTACCCAAGTCAGGCACTACAGGAAAACAGCTGATTTAAAAGTTCTGAAGAGTGAAATTCTGGAGAAAGAGTCAAAAAATATTTTCCTGATTTAGTTGGGAATTTTACCAGAGGGTGCTCCATAACTTACACTTGCACACGTTTCTGATGAATCAGCAGATGCCTCTGGTGCTGATCTGTCACTGGCAGATGCTCCAGCTCTACTTGAGCCAACAGGCTGAAGATTCGACCGTCATTTTCTAACTGAATTGTGACAAGACTCTCAACTGATACTTATTCCAAACACCCCCAGAAGCAAAGAGGGATTTCTGCAGCAATGCAGTGCATTCTGCAAGGTCGATGCCAAGCGAACCACAGGCAAGAATAGCAGCCTCACTAAAAGAATCTGAAGATAGCATATCCAATGTCTTTGGCTTTACTGTATCCCACTCCATCAAAAGCTTGGCTTAAAAAACCAAAACCACAATGCAACATGTGCCAGACACCTCGTAAAACTGTTCCGGTGAGGGCCTGATGTTTCACATTGCTCAAAGGAAGATGCAGATAGCATGTAAGGAGTGAACAGCTATGGTAAGCAAAATCCACAGCCAACTTATGAGAAATCCTAGCCGTAAGCCATGTCAGATGACACAACCTTCACCTGTACCATACAACCAAACACTGTTTCCTACCACATGACCCAGTGCACCAGTGTGTCACCACAGATGCCAGGCCCCTCTGCTATATCATGATTCGCAAGGAGAAAAACAGGAATGACTGAACCAGTTTAACTGAAGAGGTACACAACTGCAAACTAGAGCTGGTACATTTGTTTCTCCCCTTTTGTTGTTCTTCAGACTAGTTGTACCCAGCAAAGGAACTTCTGAAGTCCCATTTTAACCTGTTTACCTTAATATTGAAAATTCCCAGGTCACATGCTGTAAGAAAGTTATATACAGAGGAAGCTGACAAGATTTCCACCCACCTGTCTCTAATCCTAGATATCATCTTTCAGGAGTGTTAAATTCACTCAGAAGACCTGTTGCTAAAACTAGACTAGGCTCTCCAAAACATGAGTTAACAGTGTGAAGGAAAATGCTGCTTATGGCCCTTACAAGGAAAGACAATTCTGATGTATAACAAAAACATCAATTACAATCTCAGCTGGGGGACATGCAATTCACCTTACTGTAATTCTGATAACATATGAATCTAGTGGACATTAAATAAGTGGTCAGAGCACTTCACATAAGTCAAGGCCTTCATCACCCAGGGGAAACGTTGCTGTAGAATGAGAAACATGAATTATCTGAGGACTGAGCAGCTATTTCAGGCCCTGTAACCTGTCAAAAGAGACAGAGCTGACAGGAGACAGAGTTATGAGCAAACTCAGTGCCTTCCACATAGCTCAGGTCAGAAGTTGTTAACAGCCCGTTAAAGATGCCAGACAAACTACACACAACCAGAGGCTGTGACGCACAGGTTATAAATTACTGTTGATATGCAGTAGTGTTACGAAAGAACAGTGAACATGAAATCTGAATGTAAGCACCACACATAGAAGATGGAATGAAGGCAGTGTGTGGCTCTACAATCAGCATTAATTTAAACTTAACTTTAGACCCCAGGATCAGGATTAAGGGTCATGATCTCATTGTAGAGAAATCTCAGGATGAAAGGAAATTCTAAAAGATTCTGTCACTCTGAGATGAAACCTCGTAAAATCTCAGAAGCTTCCAGCCAAATCTGAGGCAAAACCAGTGTTTCTACCCTTCAAATGTAGATTTCAGAAAAGAATGTAGTTACTGAGAGCATACACACAATACCCAGACAGTATGTATGAAATACATAGAAGCAGCTAGTGAGACAGACCATTGAAGTCAGGTAGATCTTTAAGGTCTGGCTCCTAAGGGCTTTTCATTCACCTTAGAACTGAAGGTATGTGATTGGTTGGCATCCAAGCACCTAAACTTGATTTCCAGCCCCAAATGTGAATATGTTCATTTCTGTCATTCAAGATTTGGTCTGTGTGTGAAATGAACTACCTATATGAGCAACCAAGCCCCAGGAACCGCCAGGGCAGTTAGGAAGTCACAAGTCTCACCTCTATGAAGTGCCGTTTCAGATGCAAATACACACACTGCCCCGTTTTCCGGTAATGCCTTTCAACATGTTCCCTTCCAAATCCCAGAAAGGTGTTCATGCACACATAGAGACCTCCTTCTGAATCCTGAAAGGAACAACACAGATAGTTACAGCACAGAAGGGACTGAACAGGACAGAAAGGACTTAGCAAGCATAAAACAACCCAAAGAACTGTAGATCCTTTTCTGCTGTCAGGCACGCCCTTAAACCATAGCATGTGATGGTGTTTATATTATCAGTCCTCTAAGGAACTTCCACACAGAATCACAGCCTATAGAAACTCACTGAAATGGGTTACTATACAACTGTAGGCTAGTGAGTGTCTAAACTGGAGGTCTAGAAGGTAGTCTTGAAAAGTGCTGCTTGAGTGCCCCACGTGCAGAGATTTGCACAGGCAGAAACATGTAAAGCACAGAACATTTATAGAACTTTTTCTGGAGGTTTGAGTGGAAGAACAACATTCCAAATCATAAGTGCAGCAGAGATGATGGTCCAGAGATTCATCTGCAAATTCTACTGCTGACACCAATCTTGTCCAAGAAAAACAGATCTCAAGCGATCTTGCAGCTCTTAGAACTGGCTAAGAAGAAAACTGGCAAATGGTTTGAATACCTCAGTAACTGTCAGGTACTCCCTCTGTTGATGCAATTATCTTAGAGTCAAGTAGACTACAAAGAAAATATAGATATTCCTGGTACTGATCACAAATGCTGACATTTTAGTAACAGAACCTGGCAGGATTCCCACCACTTTTTGCCCTTCTAATAGTTGGGTGTTGGTGCTGGGTGCTACCGGGGTCTTGTTCCATTCTAACACTGCTACCAGATCTCTCCTACATCATTCAGCCTGACAGGAGGACTTTCAGTCTTCTGGTTTGTTGGTGTTGGATAAATTTTTTAAGCCCTTTCTATTCAAAGCCTATGCTTTGAATAGGCAGAGCACAACAAAGATTACACTGTTCAGAAGCACCATGACCTTCCTTCTATTCTGAGCGTGGTTTTGCTGTTGAATAGTGCAGAACAGCTCAAGAAATTCCCCAAAGAACACAAAGTAAACTCATCTATAGGCAGCTCAGAAGGAAATGAAAATGCAACAGATAAATCAGAATCATCAGGTATTGGTAATTGTTACAGGACTAATTGCTTTGACAGAGCACCACCCGATAGTGTCACACCTGAGATATATTCAGTCCGGTAAACCAGGAATTTGTCTCCTGCCAGACTTATCTGTCTTCAAGGCTCTGCCAGGCAGGAACCTCTGCTCTACCTTTGACACCAGACAGACCTATCTTTCAAGTGAACATGAAATTGCCCATCATGCTGTGCCAGCCTTGGCATGAGTTAGGCTCTCTCCAATAGTTTCCTAACAAGCACCAGATTAATACACCATATTCTTTTCCTCTAGAAGAAGCTGAAGGGCTAACAGTGTTGATCAGTTATTGCTCATTTGTTACCTGACACAGACCTTCTAGGATCTGACAAGTCTCTAAATCCAGTTAATTCTCCCCAGCCTCCTGCAATGAGTATTTCTGCAGAACTTGAAGGAATACAGGCTTCCAGCTTACTTACCCCCACACCTATACCTGTATGCTGCTCTTTCAAAACACACTCATTGCTATCAATGGAAATGAAGGCAGACCTGAAGAACTGCCTCAGACACCAATAATACAGACACTTCCACAGCGGCCTGCAGATCCGTGGAGATGAGGAACATGAAGAGAGACCTGAAAATTATGTTTTAACCCAAATCTTTAGAGAGTTTCCATCTCTTCTGCTTTTCTCTGGGTGAACCAAGGGCTTCAGCTTTACAGATTTAGCTGAAAGGTGAAGATGTAGGGAACTATACAGCTGTTGCTTCACCTGCCTCTAAAAGCATTCCAGGATTCAAATTCACAGTGCAACGCAAGGGTTTAGACTATCTGCCATTCACACTTAACACACATCACGCAGTCGTTATTTCAGCATCTAGATAACACCATGATTTTTTGCAGATTAAATGGCAAAATACTTAGCCTTCTTACATCTGACCCACATAACCCCTATCTGAGATTCTATTTTAAAAAAGTGCTGGTCCTTTGCATTTTAAGTATTCATAGCCTTGACAACAGGGCTGATAGCTACAGTTCTGCTAAAAATAAAGCAGTCAACTCCCACTCTACTATTCAAAATATATTAGTAAAATGCTATATAATATTCACTACCTTTATTTTAATTTCCACTACCCTTTCCCAAATTTAGCTACTTTAAGGGCTACTATATTTTGCTGTCCTCTTATCACCTTATGCCAAATCCTTTTGCATTATCTCCTTCTGTGAGAAAGTCCTAGAGGTGTCCTCTACAACAGAGCCCTGCAGGTGTGCAGCTTAAATAAAAACATAGAGCCTTGGCACTCTAGCATCTCAGGAACTCTGTTTACAATTTTGTTTTCTTGGAGACAATTCTCTCTCTTTCTGGAGGGAATCCAAGAGACCACTCAACCTTTTCTGATAGCGGCCTATGACAACAATCTGTCACTTTCAGTATAGGAGCTAAATGTAGAACCTGAGTAAGTTGGTTGTGGTTACTAGCAAAACAGTTCTTTCTCCTGGAGAACACACACAAACTATTCTCTCACACAACTTGAACAAACCGTTCAAAAGCCTTAAAGGTCACAGCAAAGCAGGGCCACATGTGAAAAGGCACCTTTGCAGAAGGCTGCATAAAGGATCAGGCTCCTGTCTGGTGCTCAGAAACACTCCACTGTGATCTGAGACAGGCTTTGTGCTGGTGACTTAAACCCCACTGAGTGTACAACCAGTTCCAGAAGGAACAATATTTTACACAGGCTGTGGCACATAAATCTTTGTAATCAACATTCATTTCAGGTACATGAGAAAGCTTACGCTGCAGGAGGCAACATATCTAAAGTACCAAAGACCCTGTTTTACACCACAAAATATAGCTTGTCCTGAGACACAAACTCAGAAACTTCAGCTTTTCCTCCCTATCACCCTTGGCTCAGCATGCAGCAGGCAGTATTTGTGAAGTTTAGGACAAATTAATGTATAAATATTGTCCTCCCTTGTTACTTCAATCTAGATATTATTGGGGCAGAAGCTTTTATTTGCTCAAGCCTTGATCACTAGGCAGAAGGCTACTTGCAAATAGACCAGACTTCTTAACCTCTGAAGGAAAGGTGATTGCTCTTCAATGTATTTCTTCCTGTTCTTTACTGCTAGGATGATTGCAGTATGCTAGGGCACTTTACTGACAGAGAGTGAGACATACTGTGAAAAGGAGCAAGGAAGCTGGTGGGTGAGAGGCTGGCAAACACAAATGCCAGTGCACACGGGCAGATGCCCATCACACTTCATGCACACTCATGGCGCCAGACACTAAGAGCTTGCAGACACTACTAACCTGATCAGGATTTGAATTAATGACATGTATCTCATTACC